>CM069916.1:64005241-64597277 GCA_036172215.1 Camellia granthamiana | reverse complement strand
TGTCGTCTTCTATCATCTGGTCTGCCTCTTAAATATTTGATAACTGCAATACATTTCACTTGTCCACACAAATAAACAAAAGAATAAAACTTTAGATACCTTGATTTAAAAAATATTTTAATTCTTGAAGTTAAAAGAAACTAGTTCACCCCAATTGATATAAAAATATTAGTGAAAGTAGCAAAGCCATTGACAATAACAAGGAGTTACAAGACAATTTCAAAATCATTTATTAAAAGAAAAAAAGAAAAAAAGTGAATATGTAACAATCAACAAATTGTCTTTTAGCATTTGGGAACTAATATAAAGCTGGCTTGAAAGACTAAGAATATTAACAGTGACGACCGTTAACATTAATATACGTATATGTAAATAAACATAAATCTTGAATCCTACGTATGTTGATATGACTTACGTACGAATGTGGCATGCTTTTATTGACCACTTGCATCGCTACATACATGGAATTATACTCAAAATTTTCTCTCGAAACAAACAGGTGTAATTAATATTCAAAGACCAATGGTATACATGCTTACATATAACACACACATATATATCTTCTTGTAGATTTGCTGGTTTCAATGGTGACAACCCCAAGAATTGTTGTTGATATATATATATATCTTCTTGTAGATTTGCTGCTTCCAACAGTGGCAATCCTATAAATTTTTGTTGATGGGATCTTACAAAAACTAATAAATAAAAGAAAATCTTAACAATTTAGTATTTCTGTTAAAAAATATAAATATTTGTAATTTTACAATACCTCATATAATAACCTTATTATTGAACCAAAAAATGACTAATGGGTGCAAAAGCATGAGCAACCTAACATCACTCCAACCAAAAAAATTTCCAGTTGAACCAAAATCCTAATGTTGGTAGGTACAATATTGGTTGTTTTGGGAGGTTGGTAAAAAAGTTGGCTTTTGGCTTTTTACCAAGCTTTTTGGCTTTTTTGGAAGTGATTTGGGAAGTTGATAAAAAGCTGACTTTTTGCTTTTTAGTTTAATATTTATTTATGGTGTCAAATCAAATTAAAATGACCAAAATATCCTTACCTAACATAAGAGATTTATTTTTTTATTTTTTTTTCATAGGTCCTAATTTGTAATTTTACAGCTGCGTTTTTTGGCACTTGCCAAATGACTTTTCTGGCGTTTTTGGCAGCCACGTTTTTGGACAAACATGTTCCCAAAATGGCATGTTCACTGAATAAATTTTTTTTTTTGGTTACAGTTTCTCTGAATAATTTGAACAAAACTGAGAAGTGGCAGATTTTCTCTTCAAACTAAAAAATTTGTGTGGGAGAGATTGTGAGACTGTTGAGTTTAGTACAATAACAACGATTAATGAGGTTTAGTTTGGGAATATGTTATTTTAGTAATTTTTTTGATTTTTTGGTTAAAATATGAGATACAAAAATTAGTATGTTTGGAATATTTTTTTATTTTTTACGAAAAGATTTGTAAAAAATAAAGAAAAATAAAATATTTGACTTTTTTGTATAAATTATTGATTTTTTAATTTTTTTAATAATTTTTTGAATTTTAAGCTAAAATAGTAAATTGCCAAACGATCTAAGTGTCAAACAAAGTAGTGAAAACAATCAATAAATATTAATATATTAAAAATATTTTTTTGATTAATTTTTTTTGAACTAGCTGATGGGATGGCTAACCTCATTATTTACCTGGTGTCGCCCCTGGCTTTTAGTGGTACAACTATGTTCAAGTTGAGCTTTTGTTTATTTCGATTGTTAAATCAGAATTATCTAGGAACCAATCAAGGCATTGAAATTATCTTTGGATACATTTTTATAAACAACTATATTTTTTTTTAATTTAAATTTTGTGTAAAAATCATAAGCAAGTAATATGTGAAATGGAATAATAGAATGTGTATCTTACGTGGATTAGGGCCTCTTTTTTCTTTTCTTTTGGAAGAACAACAAAAAGGAATAGATTAATTTAGTCCGAAATATAGTTTAATTAATTATGAAATGGAACTTTTGAGTACTAAATAACTCTTATGTTCCCTAACAAACAGCACTTTACGCTAGCTTATTACTATTTGAAATTCCTTGACAAAGCCAACTACTTGAAATGCCTTGACAAAGCCAACTACTTGTACTCTCCCTCCCCCTCTCTCCCCCCTCTCTCTCTCTCTCTCTCTCTCTCTCTCTCTCTCTCTCTCTCTCTTTAATGACAAACAGCTTAAATATGATCTATATTAGAGAGTTACAGCTATTCTATGATGTTCTTGTGATGCCACAAAAAAATAAAAAATTAAGGATAAATTACATTAGTAGATTTTAAAGTTTATATGGTGCATCAATTTGATTATATAATTTTAATTGTATCACATTTACTTAGCATTCCTCTGATTGAATTGACGACGCCCCTTTACAAATTGGACTGAAATCAAATGGTAAATAATCTATTCAATCTCTTCAAAATAATTAAGGGGCAAGCATCTAATTTAAAATGATTCATTTTCTTTTAACTGGATTAATTTGCTCTTAATTTCTATTAGAAAGTAAGATCGATATAATTAAAAATATAGGGATCAAATTGACAAATGAGACAAATTATAGAGACCATGTGTATAATTAGCTCAAAAAAAATATAAATAAATAAATAAACAAAAAACCAAAATACAATTGAACCCTAAACAATGTAAAGCCTTCTTTGATATTTCCAAATTCCTTTGCTAGTTTGCTTCATAAAAATTTGCTTTATAAAAATTGTTGGGAAAATTGGTTTTATAGGCTTATTTTGAGCCTAAATTCAAGTGGGACTCACATGTCCCTTGAGGTGAGTAAAGTGGTAACATGTTCTTTACCACATGGTAAGTCACATATCGAAGTCGGTTTGTAAAGACTATTTATGGATGAATGGAAAATTGACGTCATTTTCGATTTTGTAAAGTTAGAAGTTGAGAAGATAGATGTGAGTTGCTCTATTTTGGGTTGTTCCATATTGAAACAAGGAGAGAATTTATATGAGTATATAAATTCTAAGTTGGCACACTTGGTATAGGCCCCAAGGTGCACCCAAGTTTTGTGGAGGGGAGAGTTATGGACCAAGAATGCTTTGCATTCAAACACCATGTGCCTACGCCGGTTGGGTTGGGTCTTATCTTTAATTTTCTGGACAAAATTTGTTTAAATTTTTTCAAATTCTTGCGGGAAAATTTAATTTTCTAGAACAAATTAATTCAAAATTTTGCGGGAAATTTTCAAACTCAAATTTGAAAATTCAAATCCAACTAGTGTGTCTCTCCAGTCACCTCTGTTCTTCTTTTTCGGCGATTCAAACTTGCATTTGTTCGGAGGGTTTTTCTATCTTTCTGAATAGACACCACTATGCCTATAAACACAAGCTTTTCTAGCAAATTCATTCATTTAATTGCGTCTCGTTATTTATTCTTCATATTAGTTTTAGAAAGATTTAAGAGAGTTGCAGAACAAAGGTTCTAGTTCGCTGGCAGATTGATTGCAGTGCTTGCTTCACTCCAGCGTTTGATCATTGTATATTAGGAGATAGACAACATTAGTTCGTAAGTACCTGTGCGGTGGCAAATTTATCTTAAGAATAGAGTGACACACACTCAACTTGATCTTTGAAGTTCTTGTTACTCTCCGGTAAATTAATTCTGTAAGTTAATTTATTTATTTGTTTGATTTGTTTCATGTACTTTACTTTACACAAAAGATTGTTTCAACAATCTTAAAACAGATTCGAATTATTTTGTTCATAGAGAATTTTTCGTTTATTTCTTATTCAAATCTTTTTCTTATTATAGAAATTATTTTCTGTATGAGGTTTTTCAGAAATAAAATTCAGGATCTTCATTAATTAAAATTCTGATTTTTCAATATAATAATTTTTGAGTTTTTACAAAAGTAATATTCTGTGTAGAATTAATTTGTTTAAATAAAATTTAATTTTCAAATTAATTTGAAATAAAAGTTATAATTTTATTTTTATTTATTTATTATTTTTTATGGAATTATATTTTGTGGTTTGTGCTTATAATTTTTTGTGTCGTATGAAATTATAATTATATTTTTTTTTTATAATTTAAAATTCATTACCACTGAAACTACTCAAACCAATGTTCAAACTGGTGTTTTTACGGGTACTGCGATTGCTCTAACCTTCCCTTCTCCTCCCTCCCTGGGTGACTGTTGTGACAATACTAGTGGATCACGAGGAAAAGTCAGAAAAGTTCTTAGGAACTGACTTTAAAAGATGGTAGTAGAAAATACTATTCTATCTTCCTACTCTAAATATGGCTTGTTTCCTTCGTGAGAATGCTCTTACTTTGAAAGAAGATGAAACCGACTGACAAGTAGTTGCTGCGGTCGATGCTTGGAAACGTGCGGATTTCTTTTGTTGCAACTATATCTTGAATAGGTTTGATGGACGACAAAGGAACTATGAGAGTCGTTGAAGAAAAAATATAAAATAAAAGATACTGGCTTGAAGAAATTTGTGGTAGGCAAATTTCTAGATTTTGTGATGGTTGATTCAAAGACCGTGATCAACCAAGTTCAGGATCTCTAACTTATTCTGCATGATACTCATGTAGAAGGCATGTCGCTAAGTGAATCCTCCAAGTTATTGCTTTAATTAAAAAATTACCACAGGGTTAGAAGGAATTCAAGAACTGTTTCAAGCATAAGAGCAAAAAAATGACTTTGGAGGAATTGATTGTGCGATTGAGAAAAACAACCGAACTTTTGAGAAGTTAGTAAATCTGATAGTATCTAACAAGGTAAGGTTCAAAGCCAAAAGCTTCCTATTCTATGCAAAATATCTCCGATTTCTGTATTCTCTTTAGAATCATCATGTTGTTGCATTTTTTTCCCCCGTTAATTCATTTCATGTGGGAGATTGTTGAAAAAATTGATTTTATAGGCTTATTTTGGGCCAATTTTGAACCCAAGTAGAACCCACACATATTTTGAGGTAGATTTGAGTGGTGACGTGCTTCTTATTGCGTGGCAAGTCACACGTTGAAGTTGGTTCGTCAAAACCATTTATGGATGAATGAGAAGTTGACGTCATTTTCGGTTTTGTGAAGTTAGAAGTTGAAGAGACAAATGTGAGTTGCTCTATTTCGGGTTGTCCCACTAAAACAAGGAAATAATTTATATGAGTATATAAATGACGCAAGGGGCACCCAAGTTTTGTAGAGGGGGTAATTGTGGACCAACCATGCTTTGCATTCAAACACCACACATGCACGCACCGCTGCCACCGTCTGTTGGGTGTAGGTTGTGGGTCGACCTCTACCTTTAATTTTTTAGAGAAAGTTTGTTTGAATTTTTTCAAATTTTGGGGGAAAATTTAATTTTGTAAGATGAATTAATTCAAAATTTCACGGGAAATTTTCAAACTCAAATTTGAAAATTCAAACCCAACCAGTGCGTCCCTCCGTTCACCTCTGTTTCTCTTTTTCGGCGATTCAAACTTGCATCTGTTCGGAGGGTTTTTCTACCTTTCTGAATAGACACCACTATGCCTATAAATACAAACCTTTTCCAGTAAATTTATTCATTCAATTACTTCTTGTTTTTCTTCTCTCCTGTATTTATTCTTTATGTTAGTTTTAGAGAGATTTAAGAGAGTTGTAGAACATAGGTTTTGGTTCACTAACAGATTGATTGCAGTGCTTGCTTCAATCCTATATTTGATTATTATATCTTGGGAGATAGACGTCATTAATCAATAAGCACCTGTGCGGCGGCAGCGAATCTGTTTTAAGGATAGAGTGTCACACACTCGTTTCATCTTTGAAGTTTCGATTGTTCTCTGGTAAGTAAATTTTATAAGTAAATTTATTTATTTATTTATTTGTTTGTTTCATGTATTTTACTTTACACAGAAGATTATTTTAACAAAAATTTGCTTTATGGTATACATGATTAAATTGTACCATCACGAGGTGGTTCACGAGGAACGTGAAATTTTAAAATTGCCCTTTAAGAGGTTCACCATAGCTTGAGCATTTCATTTGTACTGCAATTATATATATATATATTAAGAGTAATATGAAGTCCGTCTGGAAGTGCCCAAAGTAATGTCGTGATGCCTAATCTATTAGAAACAAGATCCAGGACTATTTGTGCAATAATTGTAACAATTAATCTGTAAAATAATGTGGCCTCTGTAATTTAAGGTTATTATGGAATTCACCTCTGTACAAGTACATGACATTTTAGCAGTGAAAATTTGAGTTTGTTGAGTCAGCTTAAGCAAAGTGTTTTCAGTAAATAATTTAATAGTGTGGATTCAAGTCCTACAATTAGGTGTTAAAATTTTTTCTTTAGCCATTTTAAATAGAGATCATGGACATGAATAAGGACAAACCAATCATAATTGGGTTATGTGTATGTATGTGTCCCTGTGCATAATGAGGCAATAAGGTAGATTTGTTATGCATAGCTTTATGGGTCGATGCTTGTTTAATGACTTTGATTATGAATTTGTGCTTTATGGCAACTATTGCTCATGACCTTTCTTCCATTCAAAAGCTAATGTTCTTGGCCTATATAATCCAATCAAGCATGTAATGTATTCATGTTTGATTGTGAAATTAAGAGCGGGAAAAGGGCTAATTTGATAGTTGGGACCACATATCGAACAGTTCAGTGTTTGATTGTCTAATTGTTAATTCAAAATAAATTCTTATCTTCGATAACAGGACCGATTGAGGGATGTATATTATTAATACTAATCGTTCATAATATTATTGGAGTTAGACATTTTCTATTACATATAAGTATTATTTTGCTTTTGTCAAATGTAATACAATTAAGTCTACGTATATAATGATCTCAACTCTTATTTTTTACCGCAATCTCATGATATTCAATTCTTATTAAATAATCCGATAATGGCATAAGTGTGTGGAAATAGATAGCTTGTTGTTTTGTGAGTTTTAACCCACCCCCCCCCCCCCCCCCCCCAAAAAAAATAAAATAAAATACCATCTTTAAAACCTAGTGTGTTTAGTTGAAGCCTTATTGTAGAAAAATGTTTCCAAAATTTTTACCTATTTTGCATATAGGTGTGATATATTTGGCAATCAATAATTAGATTATGACACAAATTGATAACTCTTCATAAACATTGTTAGGACTTTTTGTTGTCAAATTCCATGGATCAAAACCAAGGTTGTAACAAGAGTTCTTTAAGAAGTTGGTTTCCTTCAAAAACAGGGTTACTTGGGAGTTCTGAAAGAAGTTGGTTTTCTACAAGAAGTTGATTACAAGAAGTTGGAACTCTGCAAGAAGTTGGTTTTCTGCAAGAAGTTGGTTTTCTTTTCCAACTAGGATTGCTTTGGTTTTTCTATAAATAGTTGGGTTTCTCCCAAATCTAGGCTATTCATTGATTCATTCATTGAATCCTCCAGATCTTTCTTTTTGGTTCTTAAAGGTTTATATCTGGGGATATTTTGTTAATTTTCTTTGATGTCTTATTGAGTATTAAACTCATGATCTGAAAAGGCTACATCAAAGGTTTTTGTTTGTTACATAAAAGAGTGTTGTTCTTCAGTTGTGGATTCTGAAGAATTCGAGCCTGAAGCTTCAGTTGTGGATTCTGGAGTGGCTCATCAGAAAGACAATTCCGTGCTGAAGATGGGGTTGGAAGAGGCACATAGAGGTTGGTTCAATTAGGCGTTATGGCTAGATAATTGAGAGTGATACCTGTGTAATTCCTTTAAATCTTCTTAGTGGATTGTTCTTGTGGCAGTTGGCCCGTGGTTTTTTGATCACAATTGGAAGGTGTCCAATTGTGATTTTTCCACGTAAAATCTTTGTGTTTCTTTCTTTTGATTGTTTGATTGGGATTGTTTTTATATTCTGTTTAAAATTGATACATAATCACAAATCAACATCTAGGAGGTTTCTAGATTTTTCAATTGGTATCAGAGCGGGTCGTTCTATTTTTTTTTTTAAAAAAAACTTCTTTTAGATCGCTCTATTTTTTTTTAAAAAAAATATTTATTTTTAGAACGAGATCTTGTTTGATTTGTGATAATGGATTTAAAGAGGTCGGTTGAGAATACCACTAATAATGAATCCTCTGAGAGTGATAATGAAGAGCTTGAACAAGCTTATGAAAAGTTGTATAAGGAGTCTCTTAAGTTATTCAAATTGAATGACAAACTCACAAAGAAACTCAAAGCATGTGAATGTGAGAATGTCAAACTTAAGGAGGAGATTTCCAAGGCTAGGATCAATGCCATCAAGATAGCTGATGATCAACAAGTTCTTTGTGCAAAACTGTTGACTTGTGAGACAGAGAGGAATGAGCTACAGGAAACTCATGCCATGTATGAAGAAAAGATTGAATCTCTCGAGATGTCTCAAGCTGCTTTGGAAGAACTGATGATCAAGAAAGAGGAAGAGCTCAAGGTTGCCATGGTTACTATTAGTCTTTGGAACAAAGGATCAAAAACTTTGGAGGATATCATTGGATCTCAACAAATCTGTTCAGACAAGAGTGGCATTGGCTTTGGAGATAAGAGAGAGCAAAAACAGAGTGCTTCCACATCTCATGATACAAGAACTCAAGGAAAGGGAGGACAAAAGATTCAACAAGAGGAAAGACTTCTCAAACTCCCTAGAGTTGGTAAGGTAAAAGAAAAGAAGGTACACCCTGTTTTTATTTGTCATCATTGTGGTATGCATGGTCATATTCGCCCTTATTGTTATAAGTTGCATAGGAGAGTGTCTCAAAAGGGTAGAAATTCGAATACTTTTTGGGTTAGTAGACAACCTTACATGTCCAAGCGGAATACCAAGATTCATGAGGGTGTTCACAACACCATGACACTTACCAAGACCGCTAGACCTAATTTTGTTAAGACCAAAAAGATTTGGGTGAGAAAACTTAACTTGTGTTAATGTGTGAATGTTTGTTTTTTTTGTCTTGCTTTGTTTAGAAAATAAAAAATAAAAAACCCAAAAAGATTTTTTTAGTATGGTTTTGCAAGCTTGAATTTTTTGAGATGTCCTTGGTGCATATTGGAATTGATGAGAATATCCATTACATGTTAATATGTGTGTGCTTTCTCTGGTCATTACTCATTTTGGAGTGTGTGTTCTTTGATTAGTATGTCTCATTCTGTACACACTCTTGGATTAGCAAATATTGGAGTCTTCCGCCTTAGTGTTTATTTTTTTTATGGACTTCTGGCATTGTATCTTTTGCTTTTCTAGAGGAATTGACCTATACTAGCATATCATGGGTGATGTTGAGTCTCTTAACCACCTTCCATCTTTTTGCATCTCCATGGCTTTCCCCTTAATTCTTTGCAGTCTAGACATGAGGAAAAGGCTACCTCAGAGTCACCAACCAGGCCATCATTATTATATCCATGCTTCTCTGATTCGGTTTCCATACTCTTGAGCGTGTCAGCCGCCGATGAGTGTGCAAAAGAAAAGAGAAAAAAAAAAAAAATGTGCACAAGAAAGAAAATAAATGTGCAAAAGAAAGAAAAGAGAAAAAAATGTGGAAAAAAAAGGAAAAAGATTCATTGATTGAGGGGGAGCCTCCGTCTTTACTCACCAAATACCCCTTGATTCCTAGTGGTTTGACTTTCCTTTGTTGTGCTTAGATTCTCTTGTCGGAGGTCCAGTTTTCATATCACTACTAGGATTTGAATCTAGTGTTTGTCGAACTCCAAGAGTCACACACACACTTTTATCATGGGATCTATACTTTTCACATAATGCATTACTTTCTTTCATGAGGAATCTTCTACAGACTGTGCACATTGTGTTTTCTTGTAATGGTGCTTCTTGGATAATCTTGTGTGTTTCAAGGTACAAAATATGAAATTCCCTGCTTGCTCCACCATATTATTTTTTGCCATTTTTCTTCTTGTTCACTGTTTTCAGTGTTTGTGGTTATTTTTAATGAGGGGGAGTTTGGTTCATCATTACCAGTGTTTGATGTCTATTGATGGTACAATAGTTTGGTTGATGGTACAGTGTTTTTACTTTTGCATATATCCTTCTTTGGTACAGTTGGATTGTTAGTATTTTGTTTATGGATTGATTTATATTTTGTTATTTAATCCAGTTCCACATATTTTGGTTGGCTTGTGTGTGGTTATTTTATTTCAGGATAATTGTTCAAGAGCATGGATTTGAGTGTTGGTTCATAGTTGGTGGTGCTGCTTGAGAGATTTTGTTAGGAAATTTGTTTTAGATTGGTTTTATCCAGGATTTGACAAAGGGGGAGATTGTTAGGACTTTTTGTTGTCAAATTCCATGGATCAAAACCAAGGTTGTAACAAGAGTTCTTTAAGAAGTTGGTTTCCTTCAAAAACAGGAAAAGGCTACATCAAAGGTTTTTGTTTGTTACATAAAAGAGTGTTGTTCTTCAGTTGTGGATTCTGAAGAATTCGAGCCTGAAGCTTCAGTTGTGGATTCTGGAGTGGCTCATCAGAAAGACAATTCCGTGCTGAAGATGGGGTTGGAAGAGGCACATAGAGGTTGGTTCAATTAGGCGTTATGGCTAGATAATTGAGAGTGATACCTGTGTAATTCCTTTAAATCTTCTTAGTGGATTGTTCTTGTGGCAGTTGGCCCGTGGTTTTTTGATCACAATTGGAAGGTGTCCAATTGTGATTTTTCCACGTAAAATCTTTGTGTTTCTTTCTTTTGATTGTTTGATTGGGATTGTTTTTATATTCTGTTTAAAATTGATACATAATCACAAATCAACATTTAGGAGGTTTCTAAATTTTTCAATGAACTTGAGATCTCACTCTGATACGTCAAGTGTTCTTTCAGAATCGCTTCATGTAGAGCTGGGGTCTAACAAGCAACAATCCAAATGGATATATTGGAGAATACAAAGATGGAGGAAAGGGAAAGGGTGGTCCCAATCATATAGATCATGTAGAAGACAAAAACTCCTTTTGATCCAACTCTACTACCCTACACTAGACTACTAGACTCTTTAAAGGGACATACATACCCATGGATCCCTCCACCAACCCCCTTAAATAGAGGATTTTTTTTATTATTTATTTTTTAATTTTTAATTTTTAACTTTATAAAACCGGAAAACAATGCCTACTATAAGTGGTGTTATTAGAGAGATGTGATTACAAATGTTGAAAAGGGGATGAGATGTTTTTACTATCTGCTGGCCTTTTACTAATGAGTAATGACAAGGAAAGACAATTCTTGTTTATTAATGCACTCGGGAACGGTGGGTGAGAAAAGAGAGTGGAAGAGAAAAAGAGAGAGAGAGAGACTATGATTGGTAGGAGTAATGATTTTTAATGCACTTCCCCATGTGGAGACCAATTTGGCTGGTGTTCCTTGGCTGCCTTAAACATCACAAAAACAGAGAGAGAGAGAGAGAGAGAGAGAGAGAGAGAGAATTGTGGATCAACCACTCTACTTCTACCCTTTATACCGACCTAGGTTTTGGTATTGATGATGTGGGGTAAGCCCCTCCTCTCCCCTAAGAGTCAGTCTTATGAAAGCAATTAATAAATTTATAGTTTGTAATGAGAAAGTGAAGAGTGGTAGTACTATTAGAAACCATAAAGCAAACAAACAAGCAATTTTCGATTGGAATCCATGTGAAAAGACAATCATGGGCTCACTCACTGGAAGTTTCAAACCTCTCATGAGTGGAGAGTCTAACCTTCAAAACTGCTTTCATATTGAGCAAGTAAGCAAGCAACTAGAATTAAACCATATATAATAAATGGTGACTCAGGCTATGTGGGATTTTGGTCCCCTACCCCCCAGGGTAGGGCAACCAAGCTCCATGACCCTCTTTTTTGACCTAAAATATTGGGACTTTCCCAACAGTAGTAGATTCTACCTACTAGGATTGTTAGCTACATAAAATAAAAAATGCGTGAGAGCTCGAATGCGTAACGCTCGGATGGTCCGAATGGTACGAAAAATATTATTTTACCGGTAAGAGAATACAAAAAAATCTTAAAACGATGTCGTTTTGAGATTTCGAACCATTCGAACCGTTGATATTCCGAGTTATGTAGCGGAGTTGACATAAAATATCCCACTTCATAAAACCTGGCCACTGGACATATTTTCTTGAGAAAATTACACTAGAAATCATCATATTTTGATTCTGGTATGTTTTTGATTTTTATAATTTTAATTGATTCAATTTTAATATTAAATTTATAATTTTATTTTAATTTGATTCAATTAATTATAATTGTTATCATTTTTTGTATGAAAAATGAGCACATGACATTTTTAGGAGCAAAATTATAAATTTGCTTAAACTCAGTGAGTTAAATTTAACTAACTCAGTGATGATTTTTTGGCAAAAACCCTAACGGTGTAATTAATTTGACTAAATTGAAACAAAATAAAAAATTGACTATCAAAATTAAGCCAATTAAAAATATAGGGACAAAATGTAATAACTACTGGTATGATTTGTCTTATTTTCTTCTACCTATTATATCTTTGAAAGGGACACAAATTTCAGGTAGAAAGGTACAAGTTGATATGCATGCAAAATTAATTTCAGTTCTCATCTTATTCACTTGTCATTACATGAATTTAGTCCATTAATACATGTGTTTCCAAATAAGATTTTAGCATTGAACTTAATGTGGTAAATGAGTTTCCTTTTAAGGGCTGTGAAACCCAAGCTTGAGTAATCTTCTCGTTTCTATTTTAAAAAAAAAGAAAAAAAATAAGAAAAGAAAAGAAAAAAAAAATGGGTGCCAAATGTAGCCATTTTCCTACTTTTTTGAAATCTCTTTTCTTTTTCCCTTTTTTAGAAAACAACACAATTAAGCATTACTTTCATAATCCAAATTGGGAACTAAAATCTTAGAAGAGGATAGCTACAAAATTAGGGGTTTGGTAGAAGTCCCATTCAAAGAAACATATATGTAATTCTCTTACCAGGTAATCCCATACCCAAAAAAAAAGAAAAAAGAAAAAAAAATGAAATCATTTAAACAGGAAAGATTCCTAGTTTAACTGTATAATTGTACTAACAGCTATCGAAGTGGTAATGATATCTTAATCCTAATCTAATCAAGTGAGTAAACCACATTATCAGTCCTCAATTGGTTGATTGGATTGGAACCCTATTGCTAATCAGTTTAGTGCATAAGTTAGGTCAATAAAGTCGGAGCACCCGAATTGAAAAATGACATCTATAGTAGATTGGTTTTCTTATTGTGAGTATGGTGTATTGTGTTGTATGGTTGGAGAAGACAGTTTCCACTTACAATTGCCACTTAAAACAACACACCAAAAGGAAATGATTGTAACTAAAATTAATTTTAATTATGAATTATGCATTCATTAACAAGTTTAATCTTTATTGTTCAGGCATTATTGAATTGGGTTTTATGTTAAGTTCCATTTGGAAATATTTAATAAAGAAAGCAATAATGTGTGGATAGAAATGGACACCCTATAAGAAGAAGACGGACAAATTATGATAGTAGTTCTTATATTTATTATTTTATGTCATTTTGATATTTGTAATTTTAATTGGTTCAATTTTGACCATAAATTTATGTTTTTGTCTTAATTTAGCCCAATTGATTAAACTGCTAGTGTTTTTTTTTTAATGAAAATTGCTCATATGAACGATATATGTTGTGCTTTTTTATAAGCAAAATTATAAACTAGGTTGACTCAATAAGTTAATTTCAACTAACTTAATAACCATTTTTCTTCAAAAATCCTAATTGACATTATTAATTAAACTAAATTGATACAAAATCTAAAATTAAAAGTCAAAATCAAGTAAATTGAAATTACAGGAATCAAAATGACAAAAAGCAAACAATAGGGACTACACTAATGTAATTTTTCCTAGAAAGTTTAAGCATCATCTCTAATCCTATGAGGTGTAACTGAAAGCTAAGCTACTCAATAAGAGATAAAATGAACTAAACATCACTTTCATTGATGTCAATCACAACTTATAAAGTTATTGAACAACTAAGCAGGATTATGAATTTGCGACTAAAGAATTAAGGATTTATGCAGGCAGGCATTCCATTAGCAAGATGCAAACAAAAGGAAATTAGAAGCCCAAAAATAATAAAATATTTTTTTAACTCATAATGTTTGTATCCAACATATAATTACTCAAAACAGCTACTTAAGAAAGTGTTTTCTACTGTTTTAATCGAGGTTACATTAAATATTTTTATTATATTTTTTGCCATAAAAAAAAAAAAAACCCTTGGCTAGGGCCAGGGGAAAATTTATTACCCTTATTTTCTCTGAAACTAAGTGTTAAGCTCACCTGCACACCAAGATAGTGATTAGTGAAGACAAAACATAGTTAGTTGATAACAATTTGGCCAAATTAAGATGAAGAGTAACAAATAAAAGTTTGTGCATGTAAAATGGTAGAAAACAATAGATAGAAAGACACACCTTGGTTGATATCATGAACATAAAATACATACTGATCTTGCAGCATTTTAAACCAAGTAGCATATATTATGATTGCTTAATCTACTGGAGCTAGCTTATGATGATAGGCTAGAGCTTCAAGGTTTCTTAATTCTGTATTTGTGATTTTCTTTTTCAGAGATTGGTTTCTTATATCAATGGAATAGAAAATAGAGGTTGACGTATGGGATGACGATCGACCAAACCATGGGCACGTTTTGTTTTGTTTTGTTTTATTTTTTAATTGAAAAGCTAGCACGAAATGAAGGTTAGTCATTTATATTCTTGATAGAATTTAAACTAACGAAAATGAAGATTTTGTGTGGATTTGATTCAAGTGCAATGGACCGTGCAATCTGATCCATTACTTTCAAAAACAAATTCCATCCAATTTTGGACAGAAAATGCACGTGATCACCGAAAAAAAACATAATATATTAAAATTTTAGATAAATTACAAATTTTCTTTCTTAAGTTTAACAAATTTTTTTTTTTCACTTTAGCCCTTCAAATATATTTCCCCACTTTAACGCTTGTAATATTTCTCAATTTACTTTAAAAATCAACTTCTGTCTAATTTTAAATGGAAAAATGAAACTTTAGTAGCAAAGTGACACAAAAATTTCAAGAACCCAAACCCAACAAAACAAAGCTTAAATTTGAGGGTGAATTTGTTGAGGAGAGACAGTGGGGGGCTTTGAATTTGGGTTTAAATTTTGGGTTTTGGATTTGGATTTGGATTTTGAATTTTGGGTCTTAAAATTGGACAAAATTTGGTTTTGTGAGTAAATTGAGAAAATTACAAATGTTAGGCCAATGTAAATAAAAAAATAGGGCAAACTTCAGTTTACCCCCTGTGGTTTGGGTCGGGTGTGGATTACCCTCATGACATTCGAATATTACCACATAACCCCCCTGTGGTTAATGGATTGAAGTGTACAGTTAATACCGTTAACGGAAGAACTAAAAAGACTATTTTGCCCTTATATATAACCTTTGTTTACCATTTCTCATCCAACAGTTATGCATTTGAGAAGAGCAAGGGTTGTGTGAGAGAACCTAGAGTTTTAACCCCTTCAAATTCGATGATTCATCAATTTACACAAAATCATCACATTTCTAGTCACAAAATAAATCATCACATTTACAGTGATGAAAATAATATTTCACATCATAAAATTATCAATTTACATTCTATCCTCATCTTCGTCATCAATTTACAAGATCTGGAGAACTTCATCTATAACTCTAGCCACTTCAGAGCCATCGTCTTCATCGTCCTCGTCCTCGTCCTCATCATCATCCTTATCGTCTCCTTCAACTTCATTGGCTTAGATGGTCTGAAACTGCAACAAATTGGAGGCCAATGGAGAGATCTCAGAGGCAGCTTTGTTGGAGAAGAGGAGAGAGAGAGAGAGAGAGAGAGGACTTGAAACTACCACTAATCTTGACTAGATCGTTCCTTGTGTCGACGAGTGTCTGAGAAGAGAAATAGAGCGGTGGTTGAGGATGAGAATGAGGAGGAGGTACGAGGAAGGCGACGACGTTGCAGAATTGGCAGCCGATAGCCTGGCTGAGGATGGAGAGGTCCTCTTTGACGCCAACGATGGGGCTGTGATCGTTTGAGGAAGGTTTTGTGATTGTCTTACGGTGGGGCTGTGATCGTCTGATGGTTTTGTGATGTGTTTCTTACAATGTAATAATGTTTCAGATTGTCTAACTGCGGCTCTAGGCCACAAATTTGGCTTATTGCTTAGGGCTTTTTACAGGACAGAATCAGTGCACATTTGATGAGATCTGGATTCTCTCTGAATCTGATCCTAAACAATACCACCTGAACTCAAGTTTGCAAAATACTCAGGATCCCATTTTGGTTTGAATCTAAAGCAAATACACATATGTACATCTCCAAGTCTTGCTGTCTTAAATCATTACATTTCCAGATCTAGATATTGATGATGAAGATAAGGGTAGACTTTGGAAATTGATGATGAATATGAGGACATTTTAGTCATTTAATTCGGAGGGAAAATTATATTTTCATGCCCATTTGTACATTAGGCGCGTGTTATACACGGGCTATTATGTTAGATGGAAATACTAACTATGCACTTCAATCTATTAACCATAGGAAGATTATGTGGTGATATTCGAATGTCAGTGGGGTAATCCGCACTCGGCCCAAACCACAGGGAATAGAGTGAAGTTTGCCAAAAAAAAAATATTGTAAGGGCCAAAGTGGAAAAATAATGAAATTAAGGGGGCCAAAATATAATTTATCAATTTTATGTAATGTGGCGCCACGGGGTAGCCAACATAACATTTTATGTCCACAAAATATTTTTGAGAGTGAATTAGAAAAAATTATAAATGTTAAAAGGTCAAAGTAAAAAAAAAAGAAGAAAAAAAAAAAGAAGAAAACTTTAAGAGTTAAAGTGATAAACACAAATACCACAAATCTAGATTAAATTTATTTTACTCATAAATTTCACATTTTATTAATTTAGTCTCCACTACATAAATACATTTAGGATAAATTATAAATTCATAATGGCGGGTTCATAACAGTTTTGAAGTGATAAAAGCATGAAACTTAAAATTAGGTAGTAGGTTCTCTCAGTCTACAAAGTGGATTGGATCGTATTGTTCAGGATTATGGGGCTTACCAAAGGTCCTGTTTTGATAATTCAAATAATTTATTTTTTAGAACCACGTGTAGATCATTCATGAAAAATATCAGGTCGATCCGGTCCATAGATATGTTATTTTATGACATTTATTTACCAAAAAAAATAAAATAAAATTGAACAACAACTATTATTTGAAAACTAGATAATTTATTTTTTGAGAGATAAATGTAATAAACTAATGTGACTATAGTTATTGGATCTAATTGATTTTTTTTCATGAATGATCTATATATTGTGGTTTAAAAAAATGAACGATTTGAATTATCAAGATGGAACCTGTGGTGGATCCTACAGGCCCAAACAATATAGTTTAGTTCATTTTGTAGATTGGAGACAAACTGATCCCTTAAAATTAGCCCAGTGTATTCACTTATTTATTATCTAAATTATAATTTTTGATTCATATTACGGTTCACTCATTTATTGATTTTTTAATTTTTTATGAAAGATGTCCAAGAAAGTATAAAGATGATATGACAATTTAATAGTAGGTAAATTACATTGACACCTTATGAGATTTCTGTTTAATACAGATTTCCCCCTTACATTTGAAAAATTACATTCCCGTTCATAAGGTTTGTAATTTCATTACAAATTGCTCATAGAATTGTTGATCTCATACCTTAAATTTTTTTAAATGATCATCTTGCCCTTTTTGAGTTTTTAATTTATATTTTTGTATTTTTAATAATTTTTGAAATATTTTAATCAATTTATTTTTACTTTTTAGATAATTTTAATCTAATTATATTTAAAAAGTATAAAATTTGTACAAAAAAACTTTAAAAAAAATCTATTGAATACAACAGAAAAAATATAATGTACTGAATATATATATATATATATTTGTATTTGGTGAATTTAAAAAAAATCACAAAATATTATACTTCTTAAGTATATCTAGATTAGGTGTATCTAAAAAATAAAAAAATTGCTTAAAATATTAAAAAAAAATTAGTAAAAATAAAAAAAATATGCAAAAATAAAAAATTTAAAATTTTTGTGTGACTTAAAGTAAAGAAAATGATTGTTATTTCCCTTGAAATGATATGAACAAAATATTTGTATTATTTTATTATTTATCTGTATAAATGCTAAGGGGCAAATATGTCATTTTACTCTAACAGAGGTGGTAAGTGTAATTTTTTTAATGTGAGGAAGAATCTGTATTAACCAGAAATCTCAAGGGGTGTCAGTGTAATTTATCCTTTATAGTAAATAAGTAAATAAGTACACTTATTTAGTGCATTGCCAAACAATCCCTAAGCTCTAATTTAATATATTCAATAACAAAATTCTATATCAATTAATTTTGCCCATTCTTCCTAATCTAATCTCAATCAAACAAAAAAATTATGTATTTTTATTTTAAAAATTAACATTTTGGGTTTTAATTATACCAATAGGTTCCAGACTCATTGATCCCCAAAGTAGTTGATGCAGTTTTTTATTATTATTTATTAGCGAAAAATTACTTAATTAAACTTAAAAGGTTAAATTATAAATACATTCTTTGAAATTTGTTTAAAATGCGGATTGTCCCTTATAGTTTGAAAAATTACAAATATTCCATTGTCAAAATTTTTTATTTAATAGAATTAATTGAAAAAAAATGAAATTCCTAACTATTTTCCTGTACAATAATAAATTACTTGAATTATTAATTGAAATAAATTTTTAACATCATTAAAAAATTATTAATTAATTTAATGATTTTTTTTAATAAAAAGGGTCATATGTTATGAAATTAGAAACTCTAGGAGACATGGTGTAATTTTCAAAATCCCATAGAACAATTCGTATTTTAAGCAAACTTCAGAGAGTGTGTTTGTAATTTATCCAACTTAAAAAGCTAATTACAAGAATGTTGGGGAATACTTTTAGTTTCCGATTTTATACAAAGGGTTGCAACAAGTGGAGATAATGAAATATATAGCTTAGCCAAGTATAATAATAAGAACATTTTTGTTTTTATAATCATTATTGCTCAGTCTATATTAGGTTAGTTCAAATTATTTTTCATCTTTCTTACTAAATTCATAGATTTGTGAAGAGTTTTTTGAACGGATTATAAAATAAATTTACTTTGAAAATTGATCTAATTTTTAAATAATTTTTCCGAGCGTCTACATGTTATTTAGAAGTTGATTTTTATAGATTCTATACAATTAAAATATATATTGTCGATAATTTGATGAACAAGAAATATATCGATAAATTTTGATTCTTTCTTTTTTTCTCTTGATTCTTTTCCAATTGAGATGTATGGATCCATGTATTTATGTGTCTATATATAGATCCTACTTATAAATTAACGAAAATGTTCAAGTTCTTTTTTGATTATTTCAAATTGATCGGAAAAAATAGATATAGCAAAGAAGTAGAATTGGGTGCTATGTACATTTTATATATGAAATTGATATATACATATATGAACATAATATTGTAGGGAGTATAACAACAACACATTGAATAAAATTGATCCCCGAAAATTGATGAAGACTCAATAATCCAGAGGAATATATATAGCACGTATTCAATTCAAGTCGTGTTATTATATGCTTACTGAGTGTACTAAAGGCAGCTTTATAGGATAACCATATGAATTATCTGAGTAACTAAATCTGAGTATACATATCAGCCAACATCTATGCATGTGCTTTGTGTTCATTAATTATAACAGCACTGAGATATACATAGTAGCTTTGGTTCACAAACTTTAATATAATTTAATCTGAGTGCTAATTAACAATCTATAATCAGTACAGAAAGAACATCTAACTAGGAAAAAAGGAACTTTATACTTAGCCAGATAAGCAAACTTCTTGAACCTCATTTGTTCATGCAAACTTTCTTATATGGCTGGAAAGTTTCAGTGGTTGGCTTAGGCCAAAGTACAGATACTACTGCATATATATGATGTATCTGTACTCTCTGATAATTCAACTTAATTCCCTCTTTGTGATAGGTTTGGTTTCTTATATATTTATATCACTTGAATAGAATAGAATATAGAGGTTGACGTATGGGATGACATACAAAACCATGTCCTTTTTCATTTTTAATTTAAAAGGTTACCCACATAATAAAGTTTAGTCATTTATTAATTGTAATTGGAAGCACTCTTCTTATTGAATTTTAACTGAGGGACATCATTGTCTCTGGCTTATTAATGGACCCGACTCTGCAGTTTGATTCATGGGTCGATTCGTAGGGCTTACGATGTGTCCTAGTCTAGTGGGCTGAGATATGGATTGGGCTTCTCTTCAAGGTGATGTCTGATCTGTGGGGGTCACTATAGATACTATTTTGATAATTTAAACTGTCAATTTTGTTAGGCTTATTTAATTCAAAAACAAAAATTAAGTTGATCTGATAATTTTATCAATTTATCGCATTTGTTACTAAAAAAATTGGATATATACAGAAACCCTCTTTGTTCATTGTTGGTCACTTGATCAGCTAGAAAACACTTAAACATCAAGAAGTTGAAATTTCAATTTATAGAAATTAGAAGATAAAAACTCTTTACCTCAAACTAAAAGAACAGGCCCTTATTGATTTAATATCTTGAATTTCAGGGGTTTTATGGAGTTTTTGGCACGAAATGAGGCAAGTCAAGAAAGAAAGTTAGCTTAGCATAGGGGATTGCATTCTAACCAGTAAAAGAAAGCCATAAATAGACAATAACAACACCAAGAAAATTGCAAAACAGTTTTTCTTTTTTCGTTGGTAGATTGTGAATTTGATTCGATCAAATAAATGTTTGTTTTCTTGGACTAAATTATATGAGGCTATTACTTCCGGAACTAATAGTTTTAGGATTATCAATCCCTTAAGATTACATATCATATTCCAAGTTTAGAATATCCTTAAATTAGGGAGCACGATTAGTAAAATCTTTATCTCATTTCATGTTTGTTTGGAATTATTTCGATATGGACTAAATGGTATAATAACCATAGTTCCATGGTATTTTAGCATCCTACCCTCAATCCGGAACTGTCAGTAGTGTTATCCCCTAAACAAACTTGGGAATGAAAATGGTGAAAGATAGTGAGCTGGACTTTAATGTTGGCATAAAAGATACATCTGATCTAAGCAAGTGCTAATAATATGTACAAAATATACATGAATCCCTAGCAGGCAACTTTAGTTGGCTAGATAAACAAAATTCTTTAAGCTCTTTCATTTATATATAGCAAATTTTTTTTTTCCTTTTTTTTATAAACATATAGGAAGTAGAGGGCGATGAAGTATGGGCTGATGGATAAACCATGATCATGCATGCCTTTTTAATGAAAAACTCATTAGAAAGTTCTTTTGAGGAAGAAGAAAAAAAAACCTCGAGCATGCTGCACGCGCATTGGTGATTAACCGTAGTATCTTAGTAAAACATATATAATCAGTTTTTCAAAACCTTGGGCATGTAAGGTACGAAGTACATTGCTACATAGGTCTGGTGAGACACGATCTAGGATAGAGTCTTGGGAATGCATTGTAAGGGTCTTGGTACACTAGATAGAGTGTTGAGATTGTTCAAATTGAAAGATTCAAATCACAAATGTAGGCATCGCTCCTTTACAGGTATATTTATTATACTTGTTTTTTCTTTATTAGGATACTTGTTATATCACAGTGTACCAATTTTGGTGTTTTTAACATTAGATGCGCATTACATTGGTCTCGTGGTATTTTTCAAGCAAAATTAGTGAGTTTGCACATTCCCAGAGTTTAGAGATTAGATTGATAAGAAATTGCTAAACAATCGATCCCTGGCGAGGGACTGATAAGGGATCACTAAAGGATTGACCCCTAGCAAGGGATTTCTAAGTGATCGAGTGTCACAGTGAGGAATTGATTGCCAATGCGCATTAAAATGTCAACTTTTATTTTAGAGATGAGAGATTGCTAAGGAATTGCTAGGTGATCAATCACTCTACTGTCATAGTGTAGTGATCGATCACCGTAGTGAGAAAAGGCATAATTCGATTTGTTTTGGGTTTTTGAATTCCCCATGTCTTATATATTTTGAACGACTAAAAGTTTTCTAGAGAGTTTTGAGCACTTATCTTTACATCTTTATGAAAATACTCTTTTGAGTTTTTCCAGTTTCATGGTGATCTAGTAAATAAAGAAAGCTGGTCAAGTCAGTTTGAGTTTGTAGAGAGTGGAAAGGATTTCAGAGTTAAGTAGGGTATGGTTGTAATTTTATTTTTTTGTCTGAGTCTTCTAAATTTTGATTTGTTTAGTGAATTATTTAGCATGTTGGGATCCCAAGAGAGAGTTTTCTTGTAGGATCTTCATATCAAATCACTGTGTCTATTTATTCAGTAATGTATCTGATCACCCTTGATCTATAATTGAAATTGAATTTTTAATTACCCAAAATCTTCTAAAAACATATTTATCTTAGTGTTTAGCCTAATCACCTTCCCAAATAGGCATAATTTAATTTCTGCAGATTTCAATATTTTAGCTAGTGATGCTATCCAATTGATTGTTGCATCAAGCTGGGATGTTCATATTTAAGATAGTGCCTTCTAGACTATAAAGTTGATCATCAATCTCATGGCCTTGCTTTAATTTTTTTTATTCTACTCTGCTAACTATTTCTTTCCTCTGCAGTTGCAAGCATTTAGCAGTTTAATCAAGAGATGGATGCTGTTGCTCATGATATCATGCAAAACCAAATAAATAAATAAAAAACATGCTTGTAGTCTCAATTTCAAGAATTCATTTTATATCACTATACTGTTTTTTTTCCCTGACCAAAACTGATAGGTGATTGCAAGAGAGTGAAGACAAGAATAGACCAAGAAAATGGCAAGACAATTTTATTCATTGATAGATTGTGAATCAGTTCTCATCAAATAGTCTATGGGCTGTGAAGAAAATGAAGAAATAAACCTACACTGATACCACCACTCATACAACATAAATGATTTTGAAGCTCAAATTTTCTTTATTATGCTTCCGACAATTGTATGATCCCAAAATCAATCTTCTCTAAAGCAAAAATGGGAGAGAAGCTACTTCGATTAAGCTTCATTTAGGGCTTGAAGGAGGTGAAAGCAACAACTGAATTATGCCCGCCAAAGCCAAATGAGTTGGAGATAGCTGCAAGAAAGAAATTTGATTAGCAAATATAGGAACGTATGCAATATTTCTTGTTTTTCTTGCATAGTTTGTGCACAAGAGCAATTAATCGAAAGTTTCTTGGAAACACGTACCAACATTGACTTCGTGCTGTTTTTTCACATTTGGGACAGTGTCGACTGTGACATCGGGCTCCAAGTTCTACAAATATAAGGAAACAAACATACAGTTAATGAAACTAACAAAATGTATAGCACAATTGGAGAATTGGGTTTTTGGTGCATTACATTTTGGTTAATGGTTGGATGAAGCCAGCCAGTGTTGATTGCTTTAATGGTTGCAATGGCTTCCAATCCACCAGCAGCTCCAAGCCCATGCCCGATCATAGACTGAAAAACCAATTAAATGAGAAACTCAAACAAGTCAACTATGATCATCATTTTTAGTTCAACATTCAATCGATTTGATAAATAAACTGTTACTTTGTTCTGAAATTTTCCATCTAAAATTGCGAATAATTTTTTGTATGAATATGTGAATGGGGTTTAGGTTTTCTTGCCTTAGTTCCATTCATCTTCATCTCAGATGTGTCCTTAAAGACTTTCTTGAGAGCATTAACCTCCGCCAAATCCCCAGCTAGGGTAGATGTTGCGTGAGCATTCACATAGTTCACCTGTGTTTTATCAATTTGCGAATATTAGCATCGAAATTTATGATTTATTACATTATAACTGATAAAAATATGCTTCTATTGTGTCGATAGATTTTAAGGAGACACTTTTTTACCTCCTCGGGGGAAACTCCAGCATCTTCCAAAGCCTTGGTTATGCAAGATGAAACTCCAAGGCCATCTGCCCGAGGATCAGTCATGTGATGAGCATCACATGTTACTGCACCTCCCAAGTACTCTCCAATTATATTCGCTCCTCTTTTCATTGCATGCTCTAAGCTCTCCATAATCTTTCCTCAACCAAAACAAAGACAAACAGACATGAATTTCAGATGCAAAATGATAATAATATAGGATAAACACAAATAGGCCAAGTCACAAATGTAGTCACAACCAAGTATCAAATGACAGATTGGGTCTTAATTTAAAATACCAGAACACCAGAGCCTTCTCCCATGACAAAACCATCACGATCTTTATCCCACGGCCTGGAAGCTCTGTGGGGTTCATCGTTCCTTTGAGACAAAGCCCGACAAGCGATAAAGCCACCAATCCCAGAAGGCATGACAGCAGCCTCAGTCCCACCAGCAACCATGATATTTGCTTCGCCTCTTCTAATGTGATTTGCAGCGGCGTAAAAGCAGTAGTTTGCAGTTGCACAAGCCGTTGAAATTGAGTAATTGGGTCCCATTAAGCCAGTATCTATAGCTAATAATGCTGATCCCATGTTGGTGATCGAATAAGGAATGAAAAATGGAGATATCTTCTTATATCCCTTCTGCATAAGAGCCTCAACCCCATTGCTGAATGCTGTCAAACCTCCCATTCCTGTCCCCACTAGAACCCCAATTTTTGTTTTGTCCATCTGCAACATAAAATTGAGAAACTCAAGTATATGAAATTATCAATTTATCTTAGGTGAACTACAATTTTGGTTTTTTTTTTTTGATGGGGGTTATGGGATATACAGTTTCAAGGACTTCAGGTCCGAGCTTGGCATCTTCAAGGGCTCTTTTCCCGGCAACCAAACAGTACCTCCAGCAATCATCTAGACGTCGATCATTCTTGCCATCAATGTAGCCTTTGGAAGAGAAGTTGCGAATCTGACCGGCGAATCGAACAGAGAAAGTCGAAGCATCGAATCTATCAATAAAAGTGATCCCACTTTCTCCATCAAGAAGTTTATTGTAGAATGTATCAATGTCATTGCCAAAAACTGAAACAAGGCCCATTCCTGTTATGACAATCCTTTTCTTGGGATCTGTTTCCCGTTTGGGAGCTGAAACAGTTGGAGAGGACATGGCCTTGATTCTACTGCATTTCGAGGCTGAGAATATGAAATTTTGTTTTAATGAGAACAAATATAAAAGTTAAATAAAAAATTGAGTACTTTATTTTAAACTTGAATGCCTCACATGATGTTTGTGTAAATAATTAACCAGGTGTGCATTATTAGAAAGATTGAAGAACAACATATTTGAAAGAACCTAGAAGTACTTTCAGTAAAGATCAGCATCAAAGGAGCAACTCGGAAAACTCTGTTATTGCATTCAATGGTGCTAAAAAGTGGGCTCTCTGAACAATTGTGGAGCCTTATTTTCTGAACCAATGGAGAATTATGGAAAAGATTGACATAAAAAAAAGGCACATGAAAAATGGAACCTGCTCTTAAACACGGAGGTCAAGATTCATGTTTAAGGTTTAGAAATTCTGTGAAACGACGGTGTATTTTCATAAGGAGATTGATTCTGTGAATTGCTCAAAATTTTGAATTCAACAATGTATTAATAGAAATTTGAAGTTGTCACTAAGTTTAGTTTCTGGGTGCTACAAATCTGATTACTAGACCATCTTCTCTTAACTATTTGTTATGGATAGGCAGAGAGTCCTATTGCCAATTTTGCAGCATTGTCAAGTGAATTGGAGGAACAATATCACAATTTTTATTCAATAAGATACTAAAGTTGACAATTGAGTCATTCCATACTACAAACCGTCGCAAGAAATCCTATGATAAATTAATACACATATAAACTATATAAAAATGTTATGCCTCACTGGAATTTATCACCATTTTGTATCAATGCCCATGTTGATTTTAGGCTTGGTTTTCATGGAGAATTTTGGATGTGAACAAAACAAAAAGTAGGAAGAAACTGAACCCAGGACTGAAAATAGCATTTAAAATATATATAAATTGGAAAGTGAAAAGGATGGTCAAAACCTGAAGTAGAAATGAACCCATTAGTTCTAGACCTAACTGAAGTCGCTTGCTTGCTCTCAACTGGTCTCAGCCCATTGTATTGAAACAGAGAAGCTCCATTGTTACATGACTCTTTGGTCTTCAACACCAAACCAGCAGAACAAGCACCAGCTATGCCTGCCATCTCTCTTCCTTTTTGAATCTACTCTCTCTCTCTTTAAAAAAAGACTGATTTCATCGATACATATAGAGAGAGGAATGGGGGTGAGGAAGACACAAAGAACTTTGGATTGTCAGTGAGACAAACAATCATAAGAAGTGGTAGGAGAGTTAAACAATGAACCTTTTTTGGGTTTTCTTTGGACTTAGTTTTGGTTGTTTAGTCCGCCCAAATTTTTTCTGTCATTACAGAACAAAATGGGCGATGATTTTGATTTTGATTGCAAACCATTTGGACCCAAATGGAAGTAAAATTGAAGGAAAAAAAATAAAAACTAGTGAAGAACCCTTTTTATTACAAACAATCACTTTTACAGACACTTTGAAGCTTATGAAAAGACATTCTAACTACAAATTTTTGGCTTCAACTAGGCTTGGATACTCCTATCCTATTCATTTGGCTGCTTGTATAATCAATTACTAAAAATGTCATTGGTTTCACACACATGCACATAGTTTAATGCTACAATGCCAAGTTTTATATTATTTTTTTTTTTTGTTCGATATATTAATCATGTCTTTGTATAATGTATGGAGGGTTGGATTCATTATACCATTAAAATATACACATCAATCAAAAAATTTTGATACACAAAATTTCATTGATCATTAATCTACTAATAATGCGGAATGATTACTACTTCCAACAATGTCTTCCAATTAATTCCAATTAGTTGGCAAGATCACTATCTACTAGGGTGTTTAAAAACATCGGGGAATTGATAAATCGATTTAATCTAATATAAATTGTTGGTTTGATTTGATTTTTGTAGTTATGATTTTGGTTTTAAAAATGGTGAAGTCGTTCAAATCGATCCAATTCTCGGTTTTGAATCGAACCGGACTGTGACATATTTATTTATTATTTTATATATTTTTATATAAAAAAATTAAAATATAAAATGTTTCTTAAAATATTTAAACACAAATCATAATTGTAAAATTGATAAACTCTAATAAATTTAACCAAAACTAATTATTATTAATTTGTTTTTTTTTTATCAACAAATTATTAATTTGTTTACTAACATAAAATACCTATTATATTTATTGTTATATAAAATTTATAAAATCGTAAATCGAATTGAACCGAATCGAACTAAACTAGGTTTTATGGTTCGGTTCTGGTCTAATTCCACAGGTTCATGGTTTGCTTATGGTTCTAATTTTTTTTTAAAACCGTAAAAAATAATTTAAATCCTAATTTACTCTCAAATAGGATCAATCAATCCATGTAAACCCTTTCATTTACCAAACACTAGTGGAAAAGATGTTATGCAAAGCACCATAAGATCATAAGTCCTAGGCAATAATATAGTGTTACTGCCCATTGAAAGATGGGGATACCAAATCAGTGGAAAGTTGAAAAATAAATATCAATTTCATGAAAAAATTTATAAGTTTTATTTTTAATATAGCAAAGTCTTTCCTTAATTTGTAAATAATTTTCCTATCTTCCACTAAAATGATATTTTCCCTAGAAAGATCATACCTCCTTGAGTCTAAACTTTTGATTATGGTTGTCAAATTTTCATACTTTAATTCAAATTGTAATATCATCTTTTAGGTTAACAAAAATTGACATGTGTGCCACACTGTAACAATTTATTTATTTATTTATTTTAAATTGCTAGATTAAAGTGAGATTTTGGAAAAATTGATGGAGACTAAAATGAATTTGAGACATTTACACACAAATTTCATTTTATAGACTTATACTATATTAAGTTCTAATTAAGATTTTTTTACCTTCAAGTCCCATTAAATTTTTGATAGTCAGAATTACCTTTCAAATAATGATTGTTCATCATTTGTGATTATCTATAAAAGAGTATGATGATATGATATTTATTTTGATTTTTAAAACTTTAAAACATTATAATTTTTACAATTTATGTTTGTTTTTGATAAAGTTTATATTTTTAGAATAAACACAACGAGATTTGTCAAATAAGACTAATATTAAATATAAAATTATGTAAAAATAAAAATATATATTTTTTAATTTTAAATTTACAATTTAGACTATTTTTAATAGTAAATATTCTTCACTTATTGAATTTCTTAGAAGTAACAATATTTACTTGGTTTAATTTTTTATTATAAAATATATGGAGTCGGTTGAGTTAATTAGGAGAAAATTTCATACAAAATTGAAAAACAAATACTTAAATGAGGAAATTAAACTAAAAAATTTTAAATTTTATTCAAAAATTAAAAAATTAGATTGCAACTATGAAATTCATGTAAAATATATGATTCCTAATACTAAGAAATTTCTCAGTTTGAATAAAATTTTCAATTTAAGAAATTAGAAAATAAGCTAGTTTCCATTTTTTTTTTCAATTTCTACTCATGAATTAGAATTTTAAACAAAAACAAAAAAAAAAAGTATCTCTCTCATACATTAACATACATGAAAAAAAAAAAAAATAGAAATATTTCAATTACAGAACTAAGAGAAATTTCTTATTTGGTGAAACAACTATATGGAACATTGCTGTAGAGGGAGGTGAGGGTGGCGGAGGTGGAGAATAGTGAGGAGTAGAAAGAGATGAAGGAGGATTTGATACTAGGCTCGTCATAGATCTAGTTGTTGCTAGAGTCACGGATGGCTAGTATTTTGTTTTTGCGACGACGAGTGAGTGTGGATTGGTGGAAATTTTTTGTATTTTTGTTGCCATCAAGGACAAAGTTTATAAGGGATTTCAGGGCCCAAAACTCCTCCTCAAGCTTGAGGATGTCATTAAAGTCCTTAACAAGAGTTTTTTCTAGATTGAAAAAAAAGGGGGAGGGATGAGTTTCTAGGCTTTTTTGGATGCCAAGAATGCGGGAGGAGAGATATTTTTTTCTATGGAAAATATTACCGAAGGAGAGCTTGTTCCAAAGTTTGACATTGGTTACAAAGAGGTTGACACAAGCTGAGAATGGGAGGGTATTGTCTTGCCAACTGTTTTGGATAACAGAGAAAATGCTAGGGTCAGAGAACGACTTCGTTTCGAAACGAAATGAATGGGTAGGCCTAGGGGTGGAGAGTGGGTCGGTGTTAAGGAGGATGGGACAGTGGTCGGAGTGTACTCCAAGGAGGTGAAGGACTTTGGCTCGGGGTAGAGGAGCTACTAGGAATTATTGCACCAGCATCTGTAAAGCCTTTCACGGATTAAGGCTCTAGTGATATGGAGGTTGGACCAGGTATAGTGAGGGCCAACAAATCCTAAGTCAATCATGCCACATTCATCCATACATTCCTTGAACCTCGTAGCACGGTGGGATTGGATTGTATGGCCGCCATATTTGTCTGCACTAGTTAGTATCTCATTGAAATCTCCAACCATGAGCCATAGAGAGGAGTGTGTTTCAAAAAGCAACATAAGATTATCTTATAAAATACATCTTTGATTAAATAAGCGTGGATCTCCTGCTAGGTGGTCAATAGGACTTCATAGTTTATCTCAAGCTTATTCCATAGCAACCAAATGCCTTCGGCAAATCCGATGGTATCGGAGAGATGGACATTAGAAAAACCCAGGTTTTCGCTGAGGGTTTTGCCTCTAGTTCCATCCACTCTAGTTTCGGTGAGGATGACAAGCTAATGGTGGTATTCATTTACAAGAGTGAATAAATGATGGCGAAAATGTGGGCTAGCAGCACTACGACAGTTCAATAGCAAGACTTTCATTTGAGGGTTAAAGTGGAAAAGAAAGTGGGGTGTGATTGCCTCCCCGTTGATCACTTTCTCGCTGTTCGTGATCTATCCCAGACCAAGAGGATTGTCCTCTAATGGCATTAGATCGAATGCCAGTGTTGGAATGAGAGCTATGTTGTGAGTTAGATTTGAGTTTCCTTGCGTCATGGGACTAATGAGGCATTTCTGGCCCGAGATCTAGATCTGTTGGAAGAAAGAAGGAAGAAAGCAGCAATTCGGTTGAGGGCATACCAGCAGCAGCTTGCTAGGGCTTACAATAAGAAGGTCAACCCACGAGAATTCCAAGTTGGGGACCTCATCCCGAGAAAGGTCGTCGGCAACAAGAAGGATCCCAGAGAAGACAAGCTTGGCCCAAATTGGGAGAGACCTTATAGAATCATCTCGGTCGCTGGCAATAGGGCATATCGGCTTGAAGACAGTGAAGGCAAAGAGTTACCAAGACCATGGAATACTTGCAACTTGAAGTTCTTTTATCATTAGATTTTTAGCTTTTTTGAAGTTTTTTGTTATTAGCCAAAGTAATAATAAAATTTTAGTTCGATTTTTAATTTCAAACTTGTATAGTACGACTGACTAGTCACTTGGCGATGTTTCGGATTGAAACATGACGAATAACTTAGACTTATTATATGGCAGAGTTGAATTATACTTGCATATAATAGAGTTGAACTAAGTTGGCGATATTTCTGATTGAAACATGACGAATAACTTAGACTTATTATATGACAGAGTTGAATTATACTTGCATATAATAGAGTTGAACTAAGTTGGTGATGTTTCTGATTGAAACAATGACGAATAACTTAGACTTATTATATGACAAAGTTGAATTATACTTACATATAATAGAGTTGAACTAAGTTGGCGATGTTTCTGATTGAAATATGACGAATCACTTAGACTCATTATATGGCAGAGTTGCAATTATACTTGCATATAATGGAGTTGAACTAAGTTGGATTAACCTAGGTTTGCCATCTCGGCAGAATCAAACCCATACTAAAATTAAGTGCATTTCAGTAAAAGATTAACAGAGAAACCAAGGTTGATAACCTCGGCTAGTCTTTGTTTGAATCTAACTTCAACAATAAGATCACAGGCACATGCTTAATATGAACATAACTGAAACTTAAGTTCACATTAGGGGGCAGAGAGTTGGAGAATGATGCTTGGGAGTTGGAATTTACAAGCTAAAGTTGGCTTAACACTTGTTGAAATTTTCAGAAAAATTTACAAGTTGAAATTAAGTCGATGTGATATTGAAAGAAATATCTACGTACTTACCGAGATTACCAGGTTGCCAAGCTTGGAAAGCATGGAAGACTGAAGTCTTGATAGAAGACAATAAGTAAAGTGGCAAGTTTTAGATAACACTTGTGAAAATATCTTTATAATGTTTTCAAGTATTAAGACAAGGCCGAGGTGAACAAATTGGAAGTTATGACCAAGGTATTTTTCCCCAAGGAGATTGCACAGATAAGGTGCACTTTTGAAAATATGCAAAAATATTCTAAGTATGGAATGGCACATAAAGGAAAAGAAGGCATATATTCAAACACTTGGAAGAAAATGTAAAGACTTACATTCAGATAAGAAAGTTGTTCAGATACAAAAAGGCACTTCGGCCAGGCACAGGAGATTACTTGTTCATTTACAAAGAGTAAAGAGGAACATCGGTCAAATAAAAGCTATACATCGTTCAAAAAGCAAAAATTACAATGCACAGAAAATAAAAGCTCCTAGTCAAAGACTACTCGGCGTTGGTGGCAGGACGTGTCCTAGAAGACTGCTGTGACATCTTTTCGGCAGCCTTTTCAGCCTCGAGCTCAACGTCAATTTCTTGCAAAGTCTGATCGAGGCTCTTCTTGGCGATAATCACCTCAGATGTAGTCTTCTTGGGAAAGGCACCTTTTGAGACCTTGTCCTCCTCATCCTGAGTCAAGTCTAGGACTTGCTTATTCAGAGTTGGGGAGTTGGCCCCAACAGGAACTTCAGCATCAGCCGCCACCTCGGCCTCTTCGTCTTCGTTTCTTTCCCCCCAGCCTTAGCATCAGATTGGCTTAAAGTAGGAGGAAATGGTAGCTTGAGTTGGCCTTCGTCTTTGAGAGTAGAGTCCTCGGGAACAGCCAACTCCTTCACAGCAGCCATCCAACCAAGGGTGTAACCCTTGTTGCATGTTTCTCTGACTTGTTTCTTGTACTCCTTGCAGACGTCGGCTGCCCCTTCGGTATAGGCCTTTTCGTCCGCCACTTTGATCTCGGCATCTTTTGTGGCCAAGGCATTTCGAAGTTCTTCTTAGGCTTCGGCTGTTTTTGCTTCGACCTCTTTTTTCTCGGCTTTGAGAACCTCAGCAACAGCCTTTGCAGTGTTGGCCTTTTCTTCGGCTTCATCTTGGGTTTGCTTAGCTGCCTTGGCCTGATCTATCAAGGCTTTCATTTTGGCCTTGGCCTTGTTTACGGACTTAAACAAGCCAGCAGCCTCCTTGGTCTTGTGGACCAGCTCCTTCTTCATTTCTTCTGCCTGCATCGCGAATGAGTGGGCATGCTGGATCGCCTAGAAATGGAAAGAACAAAGTTAGTAAACTCTTTAAGTATGAAAAACAGAGAATGGAGAGTACCAAGTGTTAGGAGTTTACCAGTACAGAGTGCTGCACCATCAGAGCAAAATTTTCGTATTCGCTGACCTCGGCTATTCGGTTCAGGTCATTAGAGAGGAGCAATGCAGTAGACAAGGCAACGCTGACCTCAATGTCAGTAGCGCTGTCACCGGTTTTGACTGGCTTTTCCTCGATCGTGATAGATGGGCCCAAGGGTCATCAGCTTTAAGTGAACCCGAGGTGGCTGCAGAGTCCAACCTTGGCTTCTTTGACTTAGCGGTTTCAGAAGGGTCAGCCTCAGCGGGCCTCTTCTCGGCGGCAGAGCTTGTTTTCTTAACCTCGGCAAGTTTTGAGATGGGAACAGTGTCTTCAGACTCAACTTGGGTGAAAGAGGCTTTTGCCTTGGCCCTATTTACCCTTTTTTGTTTTGGTTTGGGTTGGGATTGTGATGATGAAGATTGGACTGTCACTACGCCCGAGATGTTAGCCAAAAGATCTTCGACTACGGCCTTGTTGCACCCCATTTCGTCGGCGGTGGTGGTGACTGTAACCTTTGTTCCAAAGCGAATTGCTGGCAATGTAGTAGGCGGGTTTGTTGGATCGTAAGCCGACGCCTCAGAGGATTGGCATTTTCGGCTACGAGTTCTGCCAGCAGGAGTAAAGATGGGAACTCGGCGACGGCGTTGGCGCTGAGAATGTGGAATCAGTTGTGGAGCAGAAGTTGATGGCTATTCTACTGGGTCAGATATTGAGGCTTGGTCAGGCCTTGGTGACGAAGTGGTAGGAGGAGTTGTTGCTGAAGGTGGAGACTTGCTCTTCTTGGGGACATCGGGCAATGTGGATTTATAGGTCGGGATGTAGTTGAGCAGCAAAGGGGCCTTGTGTTGATTAACAGGCAAGCCCAACAGCTTCTTGAAGTCTTTGTTAGGATAGAAGGTTTTGTGGAAGTCCTTTGGAGGTTGAGGAAGAGCTGCAAGCAAAAAACAGACATTAGAACATATAAGAGGAACAAAGTAATAAAGACTTGAAAGCAAGTAAAGTGACACTTGGTTCTTACCATTACCCTCTTTAAAGACTGATCGGCTCAAGGGGTAGAGATGGAGGTCATCATCTGGTGGGAACTCCCAGTTGCCCGAGACGATGAAATAATCATCTCCAACACCTTTGTTGGAGTCTGGGAGGTCGGCAATAAGTTTGTACTTGGTCGACCTCGGCTTAAGGAAATAGATGTAGTCTTTTCTGATTTAAGGCCACATATGGTATAGCAGTATTGGATGTCGGCTAGAGTAATCCTAGCGTTCTCTCGGCTAGCTAAGGCAATTATATCGTTGATGACTCTGCAAGAGTTAATGGCTAGTTGCATTGGGTTAAGTTTGTAATAGTGAAGAACTTGGTAGAAGAGGATGTTAAGAGGAAACCTAAGTCTGCACTCGATGAAAGCAACTACTGGGAAAGGCATGAAGTTGTCATTAGGCATAATGGAGTCCTCCTCCCCAACCAACCTGAGTTGGACATCGGCAGGGATGGAGAACTCCCTCCTAAAATGCTTAAGTTTTTCCGAGGTATCCACCCTCCACCTAAACATACCCATGACGTCGGCTAGCGGGACAAGGTGTGAGAATTCGGAAGAAAGAGGTTTTTGTGGGTTTCAGAGACCTCAGCTAAAACCCTAGAGAGCACTGAGGTAAATTTTTTTGAAAATCTAAAGGGTTTTTGGTTCAGTTTTCCTAAAGGGCAAGGTTCTAGAACAAATCCCAAGCCTAAGACTATGGAAACAAGAATTGAAGGCAGGAATCTGGAAAATGCAACAAGAAAACAGGCCAAAGAGTATGATTCAGACTCAAGAAGGTAGCAGAAATTCAAGAACACAGATTAAAAATCGAGAACAGTGATAAACTATCAAAAACATTGAGACACGTGAAACAGTGCATATGTGTGCATAGGGGCCATGAATCAAAAGTAGATTGAACAACTAAAAATCCCAAACAAAGCATGTTTGGTACTCAAAGTAATGGAATTCAAAACACAAGCAAATATATTCAAGAATGTGAATAGATTTGCAATAGCAGTGTGCAAAACGTAACAAAGTTCAAAGTAAGTCAAAAACTGAAAGGAGGGGAACAATGACTTATCGAAGAAAATGGCGCCGGTGTGAGGTTCGCCGAAGTCAGACGACGACGATGAGTGGAGCGGAGCGGTGAATGCTTCACTGAAAGGGAAGAACGGAGCAAGTTGTAGAGCTTGAGAGCTTGAAACAATGGTGGTTTGGAGACAAGAAACTTTAGAGAGAGAAAGCTTAGGAGAAAACGAAGATGCAAAGGTGAAAAGACGAAGAGGGAGAGGTGTTTTTGATTAAAACACGAAAAGGCAGCAAAATCACAATTAGTGTGCCTAGGACGATGTGTCTGTCAGGCGGTGCACACAGAAACGACGCGACCTGATGGCGCGTGTCAGGTACGGATCAATAAGAAATAGACGCATGGAAAAAACGGTTGAGAAGTCATGCATGACAGCTCATGCACAGATGGAACTCTTGGAGTTCTTGATTTAATGAAGCAGAGACCTCGACTATGGGTACGATCTCGGCTAAAGAACTTGAAAAACTTGGTTCTTGGTTCTAAGGCATTGATAAAAATAGACTACAAGTCTTGGTCATATAGAGCCGACGAATGATGGCCTTGGAAATGAAGGATAGAGCAAGTTTAGCCGACGTGCTATGTAGTCGAATGATTTAGGTTCCATCACCTCAGGATACCGAGGTAATAGAACCTAGGGGCAGTTGTGGGGACATATTTTGTGAATGACAACACGTGGCCAAGGTGGCACCGAAGTGCCAGCCGAGGTGCCACGTGTCCTGGTCTTGGCGCCGAGGTGATCTTGGCTAGACCGAGGTTACCTACGAAGATATCGGAACCCGAGATGAACGGATAAGCTATAGGAGTCCTAGAATGAGGGAGGACCTCAGCCTGAATAAGGATAAAGCTCTCTTAGGGAGTTTATCTTTATCTATTGGAGAGTCAAGGATGAACATTGGGCCAGAGTTCAAGAGAAGCTAGACTTCTACAGGGATCAGGTTAGTGCAAGCTATAAAAGAAAGGCACTTTCGTGGGTCTAAGATATGCTTTTTGTTTCCTGGCTAGTGAGTTAAAGCACTAGTTGCTATCTTTGAGGGATAATTGAGTACTGACTTGATTGTCGGAGTGCCCCCGGGTGGAAGAACCACCGTCGGAGTCTTATCTTTCTGTGACAGATCGTTCGGGCACAATCTATTTTGCCAGTGTTCTCCAGCTGAGTACCTGTTTGGCAGTGTGGTTAGAAATCAACACCCACACTACCTATACATTTCAAACTATCCAAAAATTATGTTTTTAAATACCAAAAATTATCATTAAGTTCAAAATTGTCCAAAACGTTCTAAATGATTAAAAAAAAATTCTTAAGTTTCAAATCATCCAAAAATTATTTATATCTAGGTTTCCACGCATACCAAAATTATTCAGAGATTATAAAAAACCATTCATCAAAATCATATCCAAACCTATTTGTGGGTGTTGATTTCTGACTACACTGCCAAACAGGTACTCAGCTGGAGAACACCGGCAGAATATATTGCGCCCGACGACCTGTCATAGAAAAATAAAACTCCGGCGGTGGTTCTTCCACTCGGGGGCACTCCAATGATCAAGTCAGTACTCAATTATTTCTCAAAGATAGCAAATAGTGCTTTAACTCACTAGCCAGGAAACAAAAAGCGTATCTTAGACCCACGAGGGTGCCTTTCTTTTATAGCTTGCACTAACCTGATCCTCGTAGAAGCCTAGCTTCTCTTGAACTCTGGCCCAATGCTCATCCTTGACTCTCCAATAGATAAAGATAAACTCCCTAAGAGCTTTATCCTTATCCAGGCTGAGGTCCTCCCTCGTTCTAGGACTCTTATAGCTTATCCGTTCATCTCGGATTCCCGTATCTTTGCAGGTAATCTTGGCCTAGCCAAGATCACCTTGGCGCCAAGACCAGGACACGTGGCACTCGGGCTGGCACTTCGGTGCCACCTTGGCCACGTGTTGTCATTCACAAAATATGTCCCCATAACTGCCCCCTAGGTTCTATTACCTTGGTATCCTGAGGTGATGGAACCTAAATCATTTGACCACATAGCATGTCGGCTAAACTTGCTATATCCTTCATTTTTGAGGCCATCATTCGTCGGCTCCATATAACCAAGACTTGTAGTCTGTTTTTATCAATGCCTTAGAACCAAGAACCAAGTTTTTCAAGTTCTTTAGCCGAGATCGTCCCCATAGCCGAGGTCTCTGCTTCATTAAATCAAGAACTCCAAAAGTTCCATCTGCGCATGAGCTGTCACGCATGACTTCTCAATCATTTTTGCAATGCGTCTATTTCTTATTGATTCGGACCTGACACGTGCCATCTGGTCGCGTCGTTTCTGCGTGCGCTGCCTGACAGACATGTCGTCCTAGGCACACTAATTGTGATTTTGCCGCCTTTTCCTGTTTTAATCAAAAACACCTCTCTCTCTCTCTCTCTCTCTCTCCATCCATCTTTTCACCTTTGCATCTTCGTTTTCTCCTAAGCTTTCTCTCTCTAAAGTTTCTTGTCTCCAAACCGCCATTGTTTCAAGCTCTCAAGCTCTGCAACTTGCTCCATTCATCCCTTTCAGTGAAGCATTCACCACTCCGCTCCACTCATCGTCGTCGTCTGACTTCGGCGAACCTCACACCAGCTCCATTTTCTTCGATAAGTCATTGTTCTCCTCCTTTCAGTTTTTGACTTACTTCGAACTTTGTTACGTTTTGCACACTGCTATTGCGAATCTATTTACGTTCTTGAATATATTTGCTTGTGTTTTGAATTCCATTACTTTGAGTACCAAACATGCTTTGTTTGGGATTTTTAGTTGTTCAATCTACTTTTGATTCATGGCCCCTATGCACACATATGCACTGTTTCACGTGTCTCAATGTTTTTGATAGTTTATCACTGTTCTTGATTTTCAATCTGTGTTCTTGAATTTCTGTTACATTCTTGAGTCTGAATCATATTCTTTGCCCTGTTTTCTTATTGCATTTTTCGGATTCCTGCCTTCAATTCTTGTTTCCATAGTCTTAGGCTTGGGATTTGTTCTAGAACCTTGCCCTTTAGGAAAACCGAACCAAAAACCCTTTAGATTTTCAGAAAAATTTACCTCAGTGCTCTCTAGGGTTTTAGCCGAGGTCCCTGAAACCTACACAAACCTCTTTCTTCCGAATTCTCACACCTTGTCCCTCTAGCCGACGTCATCGGTATGTTTAGGTGGATGGTGGATACCCCAGAAAAACTTGAGCATTTTAGGAGGGAGTTCTCCATCCCTGCCGATGTCCAACTCAAGTTGGCTGGAGAAGAGGACTCCATTGTGCCTAATGACAACTTCATGCCTTTCCCAGTAGTGTCTTTCATCGAGTGCGGACTTAGGTTCCCTCTTGACATCCTCTTACGCCAAGTTCTTCATTATTATAAACTTAACCCAATGCAAAAGCCATTAACTCTTACAGAGTCATCAACGGTATAATTGCCTTAGCTAGTCGAGAGAACGCTAGGATTACTCTAGCCGACATCCAATACTGCTATACCATGTGTGGCCTTAAATCAGAAAAAGGCTACATCTATTACCTTAAGCCGAGGTCGACCGAGTACAAACTTATTGCCGACCTTCTAGACTCCAACAAAGGTGCTGGAGATGATTATTTCATCGTCTCAGGCAATTGGGAGTTCCCACCAGATGATGACCTCCACCTCTACCCCTTGAGCCGATCAGTCTTTAAAGAGGGTAATGGTAAGAACCAAGTGTCACTTTACTTGCTTTCAAGTCTTTATTACTTTGTTCCTCTTATATGTTTTAATGTCTATTTTTTGCTTGTAGCTCTTCCTCAACCTCCAAAAGACTTCCGCAAAACCTTCTATCCCAGCAAAGAATTCAAGAAGTTGTTGGGCTTGCCTGTTAATCGGCACAAGGCCCCTTTGCTGCTCAACTACATCCCGACCTATAAATCCACATTGCCCGATGTCCCCAAGAAGAGCAAGTCTCCACCCTCAGCAACAACTCCTCCTACTACTTCGTCACCACGGCTTGACCAAGACTCAACATTTGACCCAGTAGAACAGCTATCAACTTCTGCTCCACAACTGATTCCACCTTCTCAGCACCAATCCTGTCGCCGAGTTCCCATCTTTGCTTCTGCTGGCAGAACTCGTAGCCGAAAACGCCAATCCTCTGAGGCATCGGCTTATGATCTAACGAACCCGCCTACTGCACTGCCAGCAATTCGCTTTGGAACCAAGGTTACAGTCGCCGCCACCGCCGACGAAATGGGGCGCAACAAGGCCGTAGTCGAAGATCTTTTAGCTGACATCCCGGGCGTAGTGACAGTCCAATCTTTACCATCACAATCCCAACCCAAACCAAAACAAAAAAGGGTAAATAGGGCCAAGGCAAAAGCCTCTTTCACCCAGGTTGAGTCTGAAGACACAGTTCCAATCTCAAAACTTGCCGAGGTTGAGAAAACAAGCTCTGCCATCAAGAAGAGGCCCGTAGAGGCTGACCCTTCTGAAACCGCTAAGTCAAAGAAGCCGAGGTCGGACTCTACAGCTACCTCGGGTTCACTTAAAGCTGATGACCCTTGTTCCTTATCTATCATGATCGAGGAGAAGCCAGTCAAAACCGGTGATAGCGCTACTGGCATTGAGGTCGGCGTTGCCTTGTCTACTGCTTTGCTCCTCCCTAATGACCTCAACCGAATGACCGAGGTCAGCGAATACGAAAATTTTGCTTTGATGGTGCAGCACTCTGTATTGGTAAAATCCTAACACTTGGTACTCTCCATTCTTTGTTTTTCATACTTAAAGAGTTTACTAACTTTGTTCTTTCCATTTCTAGGTGATCCAGCACGCCCACTCCTTCGTGATGTAGGCAGAAGAAATGAAAAAGTAGCTGGTCCACAAGACCAAGGAGGCTGCTGGCTTGCTTAAGTCTCTAAACAAGGTCGCGGCCAAGATGAAAGCCTTGATAGATCAGGCCAAGGCAGCTGAACAAGCCGAAGATGAAGCCAAAGAAAAGGCCGGTGTTGTAGAGGCTGTTGCTGAGGTTCTCAAAGCTGAGAAAAAAGAGGCCGAAGCAAAAACAACCGAAGCCCAAGAAGAACTCCGAAATGCCTTGGCCACAAAAGATGCCGAGATCAAGGCGACGGACGAAAAGGCCTATGCCAAGGGGGCAGCTGACGTCCACGAGGAGTACAAGAAACAAGTCAGACAAGCATGCAACAAGGGTTACACCCTTGGTTGGATGGCTATTTTGAAGGAGTTGGCTGTCCCCGAGGACTCTCCTCTCAAGGACGAAGGCTGACTCGCGCTACCATTTTCTCTTGCTTCAAGCCAATCTGAGGCTAAGGCTGGGGGGAAAAAGGAGATGAAGAAGATGGAGAGGAAGACGAAGAGGCCGAGGTGGCGGTTGATGTTGAAGTTCCTACTGGGGCCAAGTCACTAACTTTGAATGAGCAAGTCCTAGACTTGACTCAGGATGAGGAGGACGAGGTCTCAAAAGGTGCCTCCCCAAGAAGACTACATCTGAGGTGCCTATCGCCGAGAAGAGCCTTGATCAGACTTTGTAAGAAATTGACGCCGAGGTTGAGGCTGAGAAGGCTGCCGAAAAGATGTCACAGCAGTCTTCTGGGACACATCCTGCCACTGACTCCGAGTAGTCTTTGACTAGGAGCTTTTATTTTCTGTGCATTGTAATTTTTGCTTTTTGAATGATGTATAGCTTTTATTTGACCGATGTTCCTCTTTACTCTTTGTAAATGAACAAGTAATCTCCTATGTCTGGCCAAAGTGCCTTTTTGTATCTGAACAACTTTCTTATCTGAATGCAAGTCTTTACATTTTCTTCCAAGTGTTTGAATGTATGCCTTCTTTTCCTCTATGTGCCATTCCCTACTTAGAATATTTTTGCATATTTTCAAAATTGCACCTTATCTGTGCAATCTCCCCGGGGAAAATACCTCGGTCATAACTTCCAATTTGTTCATCTCAGCCTTGTCTTAATACTTGAAAACATTGTAAAGATATTTTCACAGGTGTTATCTAAAACTTGCCATTTTGCTTATTGTCTTCTATCAAGACTTTAGTCTTCTATGCTTTCCAAGTTTGGCAACCTGGTAATCTCGGTAAGTACGTAGATACTTCTTTCAATATCACATCAACTTAATTTCAACTTGTAAATTTTTCTGAAAATTTCAACAAGTGTTAGGCCAACTTTAGCTTGTAAATTCCAACTCCCAAGCATCATTCTCCAACTTTCTGCCCCCTAATGTGAACTTAAGTTTCACTTATGTTCACATAAAGCATGTGCTTATGATCTTGTTGCCGAAGTTAGATTCAAATAAAGACTAGCCGAGGTTATCAACCTTGGTTTCTCTGTTAATCTTTTACTGAAATGCACTTAATTTCAGTCTGGGTTTGATTCTGCCGAGATGGAAAACCTAGGTTAATCCAACTTAGTTCAACTCCATTATATGCAAATATAATTACAACTCTGCCATATAAAGAGTCTAAGTGATTCGTCATATTTCAATCAGAAACATCGCCAACTTAGTTCAACTCTATTATATGTAAGTATAATTCAACTTTGCCATATAATAAGTCTAAGTTATTCATCACATTTCAATCAGAAACATTGCCAACTGATTGCTCAGTCGTACTACACAAGTTTGAAATTAAAAATTGAGCTAAAAATTTACTATTACTTCGGCTAATAACAAAAAACTTCAAAAAAGCTAAAAATCTAATGATAAAAGAACTTCAAGTTGCAAGTATTCCATGGTCTTGGCAACTCTTTGCCTTCACTGTCTTCAAGCCGATATGCCCCATTGCCGGCGACTTAGATAATTCTATAAGGTCCCTCCCAATTTGGGCCAAGCTTGCCTTCTCTGGGATCCTTCTTGTTGTAGACAACCTTTCTCAGGATGAGGTCCCCAACTTGGAATTCTCATGGGTTGACTTTCTTATTGTAAGCCCTAGCAAGCTGCTACTGGTATGCCCCCAGCCGAATTGCTGCTCTCTCCCTTCTTTCTTCTAACAGGTCCAGATCTCGGGCTAGAAATGCCTCATTAGTCCCATTCTCTAGTCCCTGGGTTCTGATCCTTGGGATGCCGACTTCTAATGGGATTACTGCCTCTGTACCATAAGCCATGGCAAATTGGGATTCCCTAGTTGATCTTCTCAGAGTAGTCCGATATGCCCAGAGTACATTGGGCAACTCATCTACCCACTTTCCTTTTGCTGCTTGCAGCCTCTTCTTGATCCCATCCAAGATAGTTTTGTTGGATGCTTTTGTCTGACCATTGCTTTGAGGAAAGCTTGGAGTGGAATAGTAGTTCTTGATTTTGTATTTGGCACAGAAGCTTTTGATTGGCTTATTATCAAACTGTGTGCCATTGTCTGCTATTATTGCCCTTGGAATCCCAAATCTGGTAATGATGTTCTTCTATATGAAGTTCTTCACATCAACATCTCGAATCTTCGTAAGGGTTTCTGCTTCTACCCACTTGGTGAAGTAGTCTGTTGCTACTAGCAGGAATTTTCTCTGTCCAGTTGCTTGGGGTAGTTGCCCAACTAGATCCATGCCCCACTGGGCAAATGGCCAAGGACTGGATACTGGATTTAAATCTGCTGCTGGTTAATGTATCAAAGGTGCGAACTTATGACATTTCTCGCACTTTCTGACATAGGCTTCAGCATCTTTCTGCATGTAGGGCCACTAGTACCCCTGAGTAATGGCCCTATGAGCAAGTGACTTGCCCCCAGCGTGGCTTCCACATACTCCTTCGTGTATTCCATACAAGAAGTCTTCAACTTGTGGAGGATGCACATATCTCAAAAGGGGATCGGTAAAAGACTTTCTGTAGAGATGTCCCTCTGCTGTTAGACTGAACCTTGCTGACTTCAGTCTGGTCTTGTGTGCCTCTTTTCTGTCCTGTGGTAGCTTCCCATCTCTAAGGAACACTACTATTGCATCCATCCAACTGGGTCCCATCTCCACACACATTGCTTCATACTCTGTGATTAGTGGTTCCACACTTGGGCCCGACAAGTAGTCAACCATTATTGTCCTTGCCTCCTCTGATTTCATTGCACTAGCTAGGTTAGCCAAGGCATCGGCATGGTTGTTGTCATCTCGGCTCACCTGCTGTAGTCGGTAGTCTTGAAACAAGGCCAGTAGTTTAACAACCTCTTTAACGTAGGCTATCATTCTTTCATCTTGAGCTGCATACTCACCTGTTGCTTGGTTCGGAATTAGCTACGAGTCACAAAGACCACAACCTCGCCGACTTCCATTGCTGCTGCCAGCTTCAATCTTGTGATCAATGCTTCATACTCTGCTTCATTGTTGGAGGCTTTGAACCCCAAACAAATTGATTGCTTTAACATTCGTCCATTTGGAGATACTAGTACCACTTCTGCCCCCGCTTCCTATCGGTTTGACCTCCCATCAACAAACAGGCGGAAGGAGTCGCCGAAGTAAATATTGTAAGGCTTGAGTTTCTCTTCTTTTTTTTGCTCTGCTGTGGGGTTTTTCATTCCCAGCTGGGTCTCTTCTTGTTCTCCTGGACATGCTAAGCCACGGCTCATCGGAGCCCGACGTGGGATGGCTCTAGGTGTGAACTCGGCCAAGAAGTCGGCCAGAACCTGGCCTTTGATTGCTGTTCTGGGCCTAAATTCCAAGTCGTATTGGCCCAATACTACTGCTCATCTGGCTATCCTGCCTGTCAGATCTCCTTGCTGTAACAGGGACTTCAAAGGATGCTCAGTTAATACCATAATCTTCTGGGCTTGAAAGTAATGATTCAGTTTCTTGGAAGCCATTACTAAGGCCAGTGTCAGTTTCTCCAAGGGTAGGTATCTGGTCTCTGCATCTGCTAGGGTTTTACTCACATAGTAAACTACCATCTGTTCTCTCTTTTCTTCTCTGATTACCACTGCGCTTACTGCATGCTCTGAAACCACCAAGTATAAAAACAACTCCTCTCCAAGTATTAGATTTGAGAGAACTGGGGTTGTGGTCAAGTATTTTTTCAAGTCGGCCAAGGAGACTTCGCACTCTTCTGTCCACAAGAAGTCTGTGGCTTTCTTCACTAAACTAAAGAAATGTTTGCACTTGTCAAAACTTCTTGTTATAAACCTATTCAGGGCTACGACCCTTCTAGTCAACATCTGCACTTGTTTTGCTGATGTTGGACTCTTCAAGTCTAAGATGGCCTTGATCTGATCTAGGCTCGCCTCAATGCCTCTTCTGGTAACCAAGTATCCCAGGAACTTCCTGACCCAACTCCAAATGCACACTTAGACGCATTGAGTCGGAGTCGAAATGTCCTCAAGATATCAAAGACTGCTTTCAGGTCGGCCAGATGGTCCTCAGGTTCTTTGGTCTTCACGACCATGTCATCAATGTATACGTCTATTGTTTTGCCTATTAGATGTCTGAACATCCTAGTCACCAATCTCTGGTAAGTTGCTCCGGCATTTTTCAACCCGAAAGGCATCACTCTGTAGCAATATAGCCCTTTTGGGGTGATAAATGCAGTCTTCTTCTCATCCGCGGGGGGAGGGGGGGGGGGGGAGAAGGGGGGTGCATGGCTATCTGATGGTACCCCCTGTAAGTGTCCAGGAAGCTTATCCTTCCATACCCTAAAGTGGCATCCACCAATTGGTCAATCTTGGGGAATGGGAAACTGTCCGTAGGACAAGCCTTGTTCAGGTTGGTGAAGTCCACGCAGACCCTCCACTTCCCATTCTTCTTCTTCACAACAATTGTGTTTGATTGATAACCATGTTGGGTAATTTACCTCTCGAATGGCTCTAGCTTCCAGCAGTTTATCCACCTCCTCTTCTACTGCCTCAACATGCATCAAGGTAGGCCTCCTTGCTCGCTGGATGACAGGTTTGGCTGACCTGTCCATATTCAGTCTATGGTAAGTGACCTCGGGGTCAATGCTAGGCATCTTGTATGGTGTCCAGGAAAATACCTCAATGTTTGCTCTCAAGAGCGCCTCTAACTCCTTTTCCTTTTCCTCGGCCAAGCCTGAGCTGAGAAAGAAAAAACGATCTTCATCCAAGAACTAGGATCTTCTTCAGGGCTTCCTCACTTTTCTCATCTGGTTCTTTGCTGACGTTATCAAGGATCTCTATGTCCTCATCCTCAATCTCTACTGTTTCTGCTTCTCGTATGTTGCAGGTGGATTTCATTGCTTCCATGGAGCAATTCTTTGCCTGCACCTGATCCTCTCTAACCTCCTCAATTCCATGTTCTGTTGGGAACCGCAACAGCTGGTGCAGTGTCGAGGGAATAGCCCCTATTACATGCAGCTATGGCCTTCCCAGGATAATGTTGTAAGGTAAGGGGGTGTCAATGATTGTGAATTCTATGCTCACTTTCATGGTGCCTGCCTGCACCTTCGACTTTATTGCCCCTAAGGGCCATGTCGGTGTTCCATTGAACCCGACCATTGGACTGTTGGACTGTTCTAGATCGTCTTGGTGAAGGTCAGGCTCCTTGTAGCATTTGACATACATAATGTCACAAGAGCTGCCTTGGTCAACTAGAATGCGCCTTACCTGACACTCTCCAATCTTCAAGGATATCACGAGAGCATCATTGTGTGGATGCTGCACCATGTCTAGGTCGGCTTCAGTAAAAGATACCATTAGTCCCTGGCATTTGCCTGCCCTAGGCCTTTTTTGCTGGACCTGACATACGTGCTGTAAGTGTTTTACCCTCTGAGTCTCCCAACGTTTTTCATTCTCATTGACCCTCGAGTGAATCATATTGATCATTCGAGGTCCTTCTACTTGTGGTTGAGGTGCTGGTGGGGGTGGTGCTGGCGGTGCCTGAGGCAACCTTGCCTGCTTTTCCGTTGTTCTGGCCTCATCCACCAGGTCCCTCAAGTGGCCTTGTCTGACCAGGTCTTCTAAGTATGTTTTTAGGGCTCTGCACCCCTGAGTCAGGTGCCTATCCTTATTGTGGTAGGCACAATGCTTCCCTAGGCTTCTTTCCATAAACTCGCCAGGGATCTTCTCTGGTGTTTTGTAGTAAGGCTAGTTCCTGATTCTCTCCAGGACTTTGTAGACCGGTATTCGAAACACTGTGGTGATAGCCTGTGCAGCCCTTAGTATGGTCTCTTGCCTGTTATATCCAGTATTTCCTCGGTCTTGCTTCGGCGAGTCGTTTCTCTTCTCTTGCTTCGACGCCTTTGTCCCTGCCGTGTCTTCTTCAGCTCTTGCATACTTCTCGATCCTGGCCATGAGTTCCTCCATACTTTTGGGTAACGTCTTTGCCAGTGACTTTCAAAGCAGGCAGTCATCGTTCAGGTCGTTCTTAAAAGAAATGACCGCCAATTGGTATTCGGTTAAACACTTCATAATACCTTTTGGCATAAGCCCTGAGGCTTTCATCCTCGCCAATCCTTAGAGCCATTAGGGAGTCTACCCTCAATGGCTGCAGTTTGTTTGTCACAAACCTGTCCATGAACATCTCGGCCAGGCCTTCCTAACTCTTCACAGTTTCTTTCGACAACTTGTGAAACCAGTCTGATACGATTTCCCTAAAGGATGAAAGGAATACTTTACACAGTAGTGGCTCGTTCCCAGTGTACAGTGCCATTGAGTTCAGGTACAAGCCGACGTGGAAGTTAGGATCAGACTTGCCGTCATATATCTGGAATCTCGGCATGTGGAATCTTTTCAGGGCCTCAAACTTGTCCAGCTCTACTGAGAACGACGTTCTCGGCTTAACCGGAGATATGACCTAGGCATCTTGTCACTTCTTCTGTAGGTAGTCTCTCAAATCCTCCTTAGTCTATCCAGGAGCTCGGCTGTCGACCGACTTTAGCCTTTTGAGTGCACTGCTCCCAGCGTCATTGTGAGTGCCCTTGGACCTCCCCCTATACGTTGTGTCAAAGCAAAGCTCCTTCCCTTGAGCATGCTGATGTTCTTTGGCAAAGGCTTCTTTGGTACGATGTGTCTTCTGAGACTCTCCTCTCATCGATTCTTCTTGCCCGACCTCCTGTGAAGGCCGATGAGAATAATCCCTCGCCTGTCATGCTGGGGGACTGCGGGGATTGCTTTCTAACCCCTTTTCTGAACATCGTTCTTGGCCGCCGGGATCGGCATGTCCTCCAATGGAAACGGTGGTTGCATGATGTTGTTCTGCATCATGAAATTGACAACCGATTGCAGGTCCGCCAATTTATTTGCCATCCCCCACATCTCGTCGTCCCTCCTCAGGCATCTATCTTTCCATACCTGGAGGTCACTTTCATTGTAATACTCATCTCAGTTTGCCTTCTTTGGCATGTCTCCCTCTTTGCCGACGTTTTTTTTCCCGGGATTCTGCTCCCGGGGTTCTTCATTGTAGTTCTCCTCATCTACGTTAGGGTCAAAGTGTTTACCACTTTCAGTGGGGATGTCGTCCCGAATCTTCTCTTTCTATTTGTCGTTGGCCATCTATTCTCCTTTCTTTCCCACAGACGGCGCCAAATTGTGGGTGTTGATTTCTGACCACACTGCCAAACAGGTACTCAGTTAGAGAACACCGGCAGAATAGATTGCGCCCGAACGACCTGTCACAGAATGATAAGACTCCGGCGGTGGTTCTTCTACCCGGGGGCACTCCGACGATCAAGTCAGTACTCAATTATTTCTCAAAGATAGCAAATAGTGCTTTAACTCACTAGCCAGGAAACAAAAAGCGTATCTTAGACCCATGAGGGTGCCTTTCTTTTATAGCTTGCACTAACCTGATCCTTGTAGAAGCCTAGCTTCTCTTGAACTCTGGCCCAATGCTCATCCTTGACTTTCTGATAGATAAAGATAAACTCCCTAAGAGCTTTATCCTTATCCAGGCTGAGGTCCTCCCTCATTCTAGGACTCTTATAGCTTATCCATTCATCTCAGATTCCGGTATCTTCGCAGGTAACCTCGGCCTAGCCGAGATCACCTCGGCGCCAAAACTAGGACATGTGGCACCTCGGCTGGCACTTTGGTGCCACCTTGGCCACGTGTTGTCATTCACAAAATATGTCCCCACACTATTCATAGATTTTAGAAATCTACTCAAAGTCAAAGCTGATAAAAAACAACAATACTTTCAATAGCATCCAAATTCTATTAATAGCATGCCCTACACATGTCAAAAAAAGGTTCATTATTTATGACTAACATTAGAAGTTGTAAAAAAAAAAAAATCATTATTAGCATTAATAGCATAGGCGATTGATATGCCATTGTTAGAATATTATTTACAACATGAAAAAATAGAAAGTCGTAAAATAAAAAAATTATAACTTGTATTTACTATATATCGTTGATATAATGTCATAAAAGAAAGAACGAGAGAGAGAGAGAGAGAGAGAGAGAGGGGGAGAGAGAGAGAGAGAGAAGAAGAAGAAGAAGAAGAAAAAAAACAGTTTTGTTGTAGTAGTTGCTTGATTGTTGTTTTGTTTGTCATCAGCACACCCACAATTGCACTTCTAAGAGTCAGCGACAGTGACGACTAAGAGACGAGCCACCTTTAATGTAGAACTTGTATGCGAATTTTGTAGTATGGCAGCGAATCTGCACGACTGATGCAAGTTAGCGAAAGCGGCTTTCTTATACGTATATATGGTGTAGTGTGAAGGGATCAACATTACGTATGGTGTGATCTGAGTTTTATATATATATATATCTAAACATGTACAAGGATAGATTTAGGGGGGGCTAGGGGGCCACCGCATCACTAAAAATTTGAAAAATATCATATATTATACTTGAAATTTTAAAATAATTTAAAATTATAGGAGTTCGCACTCCCAATTTTTTTTAAGATAATTTCAAAATTATATAGAGTAGCCCCCAATTTTTTAAACTATTTGGAATTTTTTTTTGAATTAGTTAACATATATAATAATCTATTTTAAATTTCATGTATATGTATTTTTTAAATTAGGTCAAGATGAAAGCAAAATTTTAGATACTTTAGTGGGTCAAAGTGTAAAATATGAAACTTTTACAAATATATAAACTATAAGGCTTGCTGGAGAAGTTTGTTTAAACAAAGCACTAAGATTAAAAAAAGAAAAGAAAACAACTGATCTGAGAGAGTTGCTGTGAAAGAGAGAGGAGCAAAGAGACGAGGGAAGAAACGGAGAAGCTTTGTTGTCTGACTGTCTGTCGGTGGTCCGGTGGAGGCTTCGTCCGAGCTGTCGGCATGGACGGTGGAACCGTGGACTCTGATTGGTAAGTTATTTGATATCCCTTCAGCTTCAATGTGATGTGATTATTCTACTTTTAGACTGAATATTATGATTGATTGTGATTTTAGATTGAATAATGTGATTATTTTGCTTTTAATTTGTTATTGGTGCGATGAAAATCTGATAATTGTTATTGGTACAATTATTAACTAAATATTGTATTTTTTTTTCTTAATACTATGATTTATTGTAATTGGTAGGTACTGTGTGATTTCTTGATAATTGAATAGGCTTTTAGTTTATGATTTGTTGATTTCCTCTAAGAATTTGGATAAAAATCTAAATGTTATTTTGTGCTGCCATATATTTTATGACTTTTAGGAATATGATAGGATTGTGCTAGCATATAAGATTCTGAAAGTTTTTTTTAGAGTCTATTTACATTAAAAATATAGTGCAATAATAATAATTATTATTCTTAAATTAATTGCTTTCAGGTTGTTGAATGATAATTATTGAAAGTTAAGTTAATCATAGCGAACAAAAAAATTGATTCCTTCTTTAGGAAAAGAGATTATGAAAATATCGTTCAAAGTTCCACCAATAATGTTGAAACTTCAACTCCTCCGGAACAACGTCCTTCTAAACTTCTAAGAGTCGAATCTAAAGAAGTTGATACATCTTCTTTGGTGAGGGATCCGGGGTTACGTCAACAAATATGGGATTACTCAGTACCTGAACGTGATGAGATCAGATGTGCTTAGAGTTGGGCATAGGGTTATCCGACCCATGCAAACCGCCCTACTCGAACCGAACCGCACGCGTGTGGGCGGTTTCGCAAACACATTAGGGTAGGGTGCGGTGTGGATTTTATATAAATTTCAGGTTGCGGGTGGGTTGCGGGTTTGAACCGCACCCGCCCAACCCGCCCGCATTAAATTAAGTATTATTATTATTATTATTATTTTTTCCTCTTTCAAATCTAATCGTCCATCTCACCATCTCACTCACCTCATTTATAACAAACAAAACAAAAACCCTAATCGCTGTCTCCCTCACTCTCTCAGTCTCATCTCATCTCTCATCACTGTCTCTCTCACTCTCTCATTTCGTTGTTCATCTTCATCTTCTGCCCTGATCACTCTCTCGTTGTTCATCTCATTGCACCGATCGTTGATTTTTTTTACAATAGGTAAGCCACTCTCTCTCAATCTTTGTCTCTCTCTCTCTCTCTCTCTCGCCCCGATCATTGATTTTTTTTACAACATATATATATATCAGATATCTCTCTGATCTGTCTCCCTCACTCTCTCATCTCATTAGTCTCACTCTCTTTTGCATCTCTGCACCGATTGAGTCACAGGTAAGCCTCTCTCTCTTCTCTCTCTCTCTCTCTCTCTCTCTCTCTCTCTCTCTCTCTCTCCCGGATCTCTCATCTCTGCACCGATCGAATCTGTGTGTTTCTTTGGAAATAAATCTGATTTGTTTTTTGGACCAGCAGATCTGATTTTTTTTTGAAATTGAATCTGTAATCTGTGTGTTTGTTTTGGAATTAAATTTGTTCTTAAGCAATTTGTTCGTAAATTTGATCTGTTTGTTTGGAATGAAATTAAATTTGTTCTTAAATTTGTTTTGGAATTGAATCTGTAACAGTTCCCATACAAATTTGTTCTTGAATTTGTTTTGGCCTCTGTGTTTGTTTTGTTTGATCTGAATATGTTTGATCTGAATCTGTAAATCTGAATCTCTGCACCAAACAAATTTGCTTTGTTTGTTCTCTATGTAGAGGGATGGCCATTGAACTTTGTGGTAGGGCAGCTCAAGCTGATAATGATTGTACTGAAATAGAGTTGTTGAAGTTGGAATACAAAAGAAGGAAATGTGATGTTATATGCATTCTCTATTACAGCTATATATAGCCAATATGGATAAACTTCAAGTAAGCTTTGGCCATCTCTAGTCTTTTTATAATGATTATTTCTAACATACTTGTGAGGTTGATTGTAGTGACCATTTTTTGTTAAAATTATGTATGTTGAATTATATATTGGTCTCAAATTCTTTTATGATTCAGTGATATTGTTGAGTTCCCTCTATGACTGCTGAGTTTGGCATCTGTTGTTGAATCTGACTTTTTACATAACTCGGACAGGGTTATGTTAACTCAGGGTTGATTTAGTTAGGTGAAAGCTTACTTGTGGGGTTTCATTCTTTATGAGCATGTTAAAATAATATGTAATCCATGTCTGTGATTGGCCTTCCCGGTTGTTGAAACTTCACATGACAACCAATCTAATAACTAGTTGGCAGTCCAATGTAGTATAAAAATGATAACATAGTAATCAAAATGACGATATATTTAAAAAAGTTTGCGAATCCCACCATGTTTAGTTTCTTGTGATTCCAGCATTTTGCTCTTAAAAACTATTTTAATGTAATTAACAAAACAAATGCATGGAATTAGAATTGGAATTTAAAAAAAAAAGGTTTAAAAATAAATTTTTGGAAAACAAGTTCAATCCGCAAACCGCCTGCCCATCCGCGAACCCTATCCGCACAAACCGCAAACCGCATTGCGGGCGGTTGCAGGTTGACTTTTCCCCAAACCGCATAGATGCGGGCGGGTCCAAACTAAACTGCAAACCGTCCCAAATCGAACCGCGGACACCCCTAGATGTGCTTATATCAAATCCAGGCCATATTAACCCAAGGCTTCAAACAATCAACCTTTTGAAACTGATAAGAATGGACTTTGTAGATTCTTGGTATAAGTTATTTCCGGATTGGTTGGAATACTCTCCAACAAAAAATCGTGCGTTTTGCCTTCCATGCTTTCTTTTTACTAAGCCAACTGGACGCCCTGGATCTAGTGCTTTTACGGTCGAGGGATTGTCTTCTTAGAAGAAAGTCAATGAAGGGAAGAATTGTCCTATATTATTGCATATGGGCAAGGATCCTAACTCATCGCCAAGAGTTGCTGTCAAATTTTGTTGTGATTTAACAAATCAAGCGTAACATATTGAGGCAATTGTTGAAAAACAAACTTCAATACAAATTGTTAGAAATCGTTTGTAGTTGAAGACCTCGATAGATTTGATTAAATGGTTAACATTCCAAGCCTGTGCTTTTAGAGGTCGTGATGAACGCCACGAATCTAACAATCGAGGGAATGTTATTGAGTTGATAAAGCTCTTGGCTTCTTGTAATGAGGATGTGGCAACAGTGGTTTTGGAAAATGCTCCTTAAAATGCTTCCTATCATTCCCATGAGATTCAAAAGCAGATTCTTAGTATTTTCTCTGATAAGATACAAAAATTCATTCGTGAGGAGATTAATGATGGAAATTTTTGCATTCTAGTTGATGAATCTAAAGATGAATCAAAAAGAGAGCAAATGGCAATTATTTTGAGATTTGTTGATAAATATGGTTTTATAAAAGAGTGTTTCTTTGACATAATTCATGTATTAGATACCACGTCGGCAACTTTGAAAGAAGAAATTTGTATTGTCCTTTCTCGTCATAACCTTAGTGTGCAAAATATTTGTGGTCAGGGATATGATGGTGCTAGCAACATGTTTGGAGAATGGATTGGGTTGCAGGCTTTATTTTGTGCTGAGTGTCCATTCGCATATTATGTTCATTGCTTTGCTCATCGGCTCCAATTGGCTTTAGTATGAGCATCTAAACAGGTTATATCTATCAATCAATTTTTCTCTTACTTGACTCGAGCAATTTATATAGTTGGCTCATCTTGTAAAAGACATGATCAATTAAGAGCTGCTCAGGCTGTAGATATTGCTGAAAAGCTTGCCATTGATAATGAATTCGAGACTGGTAAAAGAAAAAAATCAGATTGGAACATTGAAACGGGCTGGCGATACTCAATAGGGTTCTCATTTGGGTTCTATTTGTAGTTTGATAAACATGTTCAGTGCTACTTGTGCAATCGTAAGAAACATAACTAATGATAGAAACAAATCGAATCAACGAGCTGATGTATATAGAGTTTATGATTCCATTATATCTTTTGAGTTTGTCTTCATCTTACATCTTATAAGGGATATCAAGGAGATTACTGATGATCTTTGCCAAGCTTTGCAAAGTATATCTTAAGATATATTAAATGCGATGCATTTGGTGTCTACAACGAAGATACTTATTCAAAAATTTAGAGAAGATGGATGGGTTCCATTGTTGGAGAAAATTAAATTATTTTCTAATGATCCTGGTATAAAGATTCCTGATATGAGCTGTCCTTATAAAGGAGGCCGAGGTCGGTCTCATTCTGAAAGAGATCGGCTCACCGTGGAACATCATTTCGAGTTGATATTTTTATGGTTACAGTTGTCAGTTACAAGAATTAAACAATAGATTTAAGGAAGATGTAATGGAATTGCTTGTTCTTAGCTTAGCTTTGGATCCTAGGGATGGTTATAGATCATTCAAAATTGAGGATATTTGCAATCTTGCAAATAAATTTTATCCCATGGATTTCACTGAGCAAGAAAAATTGCATTTGAAGTATCAGTTGGAAAACTATAAGCTTGGTATTTCCATACTTCTCGAGTTTCAGAAGTTGTCAACCATTTCTGAGTGTGTCAAATGTTGGCAAAAACAAAAAAGTCAACAAGTTATCCTCTTATTGATAGATTGATCTGTCTTGTGTTGACTTTACGTGTTTCAATTGCTACATCGGAACATGCATTTTCAGCTATGAAACTCATTAAGTCTAAATTGCACAATAGGATGGAAGATGGTTTTCTGGCTAGTTACTTGATTATGTACATTGAAAAAGACATCGCTCAAGGGTTTGATGTAGACTGTATCATTCATGCTTTTGATATTATGAAAGAGCGTCAAGCTCAATTGAAGATGCCTAATTTTAGTAAATAAATGCATTTATGGGCAAAAAAATATTCTCAATTGTATGATCATCTTTTGGTACTCAACTATGTTGACAAGGAATATATAGTTCAATATTTTATCATAACATTATTGATTTTTTTCATGTTAGTAGAAATTGGTATTGAACTTCAAATTTTATTGGTTAGAGGTTAAACGTGCTTGGGCCCCCCCAAAGTCATAATCCTAGATCTGTCCTTGAACATGTACAATTGGTGTTAACATGAATTAAGTTATTTTCCACTTATTTGTAAACTCCTTACTTTACGGGCAACCAACCTAATAAATGTTAGGCTAAGAGACCTGTTATGGATTGTCAGGATTAATACATAACAGTTATTACATTGGTTTATATATGTATTTAGATTAGGATAGTAGAGTATAGAATTTATCAGGAAACTCATTGTGTAAGATTTGGTTACTTAATTGTATGAAATTAGGATTTTCATAGGTAAATTATTATAAATAGCTATGTGGATTATAAGATTTTCCCGAGAGAGATTGAGAGATTAAGAAGAAAAAAAAAATAAAGATGTAAATAATGAGATAAAAAAAAAATCTCGTAAAGTGTAACAACCCCGACCCATGATCAGCGCTAATTCATGCTTATGTATGCTTAACAAGTAATTAAGAAGAAATCCTGAGTTAATTACATGTGCATTGCATTATTTTGTGTTTATATTTGTCTAACATGGAAAGATCTGTTTATACTTTTATTTCGGTTGTGAATTGAAGCCCTTATCGGTATCTGACTCAGAAATTGACTTGATTTATGTGTTCATTAGAATTTTTAGAATTTTATGGTAGGTTTAATTGAAATTCGATTTGGAACGATTAAGTTAGATTAACTTAATGCCCACTTATTTAGCCTTAATTAATTACACTTTTATCCAAGCCTATATAAGGCTTATACACCCCACTTGGACCTCTTTTTCTCATCATCTTTGAGCCTCCAAGAGATAAAAATGTGAGAGAGAAGTAAGAGACCAAGAAAGGGGTTGGGATCAAGGGAGAAAGGGGAAAACTTGCAAGGAATTGTTGTGAGATTGAAGAGAATTTGAGGGTTTCAACTTCAACACTTGTGAACTCAAGTCTCTAGGTAAGAATTTTATCCTTAACCCTTGAAATCTAGACTCTAATGCATGAACACAAGAAAATTATGTTGAATAATGCAAGAATTGCGTTAGAAATATAGAGTGTGGAGCCATACCATGCATGCATGTCCATTCCTTCACAAATTGAGCATGATTTCCAAGAATTCCCTCATACATGTCTTGAATTCACCTTGATTGTGGGAAATTATCAAGTTTTATGTTATTTTATAGCATTTGATCATATTTTGAGAAGCTCAAGATCGAGAAAATTCATGCATGTCTTGTTCATGGGTCATTCATGAATTATAAGTTGAATTTTACACAATTAGCAAGCTATTGGGCTATGATTTCTTGAAATGATCTTTAATTCATGACGTTTTAAGAGTTTCCATGTATTTCCTCAAGTTTTGGACCAGAAAAATCAAGTGTTGAAGCTTTAAGTTTGAGTTTTGAGCTTTGAAAGCAAATCTGGAAATTTCAGAATTTTGCCTCTAGGCTCGAGTGTAGGAACCCACGCTCGAGCGACCACTCTGAGTGCGTACACTTCCGCTCGAACGACTTAAAGCATGCTCGAGCGTGAAATGCAAGCCCTTAGAAGTTCTTGTATTTTGCATCACGCTCGAGCGACGAAAGTCACACTCGAGCGAGGGTCTAAGTCTCACACTCGAGCAGAGATCGAGCGTCCGTCGAGCGTGAAAAAAAAAAGCAACCAATACTTTTTCAAAATTTATAGACCACTCGAGCGAAAGAAGTTACGCTCGAGCGGGCCCTCACATTTTGCATGTCTGCTCGAGCGAGGACAGCCACGCTCGAGCTTGGATCCTGTTTGCAGCAAATTTTGGAAAATGTTTTCAAGTGCAATATGACTCCGAATTTTTTTTTTTAAAAAAAAAATAGACAGTGCATAATTTAATTGAGCAAATTTTCGGATTTGACTGTTGTGTAAATGCTATGTTAAAACAGTTCGATTTTGTATTTTTTTAAAATAGTTCTCGATCTCAGAAAATTATGAACTTTTTATATGTTGTTCACATACAAGTCTAGCACGTTGGGTAAAACTTTCAGAAGTTATTGATGAGTATTTATTTTATGAAAATTCACAGACTGACTGGTGTTCAGTTTAATTTATAGCAGAATTTGAAATTGAGTTTTGGGTGTTCGAATCAGGATTTAAGATAAATTTGTTGGATCTATTTTGGTATATAATTGGGCCACGTTTGGCTTATGGGTGGGAATTTAATCAAGACCCATAGCTTAGATTTAATTTGATTTGAGTTTGTTTAATGACTCATGTTTAACTGTTTGGTCCTTTTTAATTATGTGATTGGTAATAATCACATTGAGAGTTGTTATTATTTATTATATAGGATTGTAATAAATATTTGATAGTTGATTTTATGGTGTATACCATATGGTGAAAAATTATATATTTTTGTAGTGAATAAAATGAGTATATATTTTGTGGTGAGCAAAATATTATATTTTGTGGTGTACAAAAATGTTATATTTTGTAGTGAGAAAAATTATATCATTTTATAATTTATATTATAAAATTTGAAGATGTTATTACAAAATATATTTTGGAGAAACCAAGTTTTTTCTTTTGGAAAGACAAACCCACATGGGGTTGGCCCCCTTTTTGTAGTGGCCATCATTTCATCTTCTTTTCCTTTCCATTTCATTTCATTCTCTTTGGTTGGGTTGGCAAAGGGTACGTCTCTCTCCCTCTTTCTTTATTTTCCATGGTTGCTTAAGCTTTGAGCTTAGAGTGAGAGTCTTTAGAGTGAGATTTTGCAAAAGTGTTGTAAATGAAAGTCGAAGAGCTCATCGTGATCTTTGCAATGGTAGTCTCGGGTTCATGATCGGGGAAGATTTGCCTTCCAGATCTGCTCTTCCTCATTAATTAAGGTAGGGACTTTCTTCATATTTTTACATTAAAGCTATGTTAGGGTTATTTTGAGAAATTATATCATTATAAGAGGTATTGCATATATATATTTTTAGATTTTTGTTTGGTAATTTTTGGAAGAAAAATTATGTTGAAATGTTAAGAATGTTGGCATTTTGAGATTGATTTGTAAAAATCATTTTGTATTGATAATTTTGCAAAGAAATCCGAAAATAAAATTTAATAGTTGTGTGATTGTATTTACATCATATTATGATTAGATGATTTATTTTGAGAAATATAAAGTTGATTTTTTTTTTTTTTTTTTTTAATCTTTGAGTTTTGAAATTTATTTTTGAGAAGAAAAATAAATTAATGTTGATGAATATGGTGTAAATTGTTAAGTTGATATTATAGAATTGTTTTGGGATTAAAAACTCTAAGAGTGTTATATTCATAAAATATGATTATGCTTGAAAGATGAGTTGGGTTAAGTTATGTTTGGTATTATTTCTTTGGAAAAATGTGAATATAAGAAAATTAATAATTTAGTGGATTAAATTAGTTTGGTTAAAAGTTTATATCCTTCAGGGTGAAAAGTGTGTTATTAAGATTATACCATAACTTTAAATATAGTAGGACGAAAATGTTAATATTTCATAAGTATGAGATATTGGTGAAATTTATTTTGGTTATCTTGGTTGAAGTGAAACAAAATTTATCGAAAGTTTTGTCTGAGTCAAGACAACTGAGAAATGAATTTTTGATTTTAATAGTTGGAGTATGCTAATATGTTGCTTTTGAACATCAAATTTATATATATATGTTTTTTTTATTTTTTATTTTATTTTTTTTTAAGATTTAGATGATTTTCGAAATCATCCTTTGATTTGTTTTGAAAATTGATTGCTGGTTTAAGAAGATGAGAGATTTTTTTTGAAAGTGGGTTTACTTTCTTTTAAAATAGAAATTGAGGGTTTTGAACTATGAGGATTGAATAGAGATGTTTTTGGTGACTTTCTTTTAATAAATGAAGATGAGTGATTTTTGTGAGAAAACTTAGAAATTGAGGGTTTTTAAGAAAGATGTTGACAACCTTTGAAGATGTTGTTATATTTATTTTGTGTGCCAAAATAAATGATATTTGAAAAATTGTTTATTTGTTTACATATAAATGATGGTTTTCATGGAATATGAGAATTGGTGAAGTTTTGGAAATTGTTGTTCAAAATGTTGATATAGTCTTGAAGTGACTAAATGGTTGAGATTACTCTAAGTGTGGGAATTATGTTGTCCCATGGATGAATTGAAATAAAAGTATTTATATTCATCTTGAGAAATTGTATTGAAATGAGAAATAAGAATTTTGATCACAGTGGGAATATTGTGTGGAAGAATTGAAAGTGGAAGAAGTATTGCATTGTATTATTAATTATTGCATTGGCGTATCAATTCATTTGATAATGATGAGCTTCGAAATTTGATTTGAAAACTTTGCATTGAGAAAGGAATGTTGGGAAACAAGTTTTCATGAAATGATTTTGGGGTAAATACAGTGGTAAGTCTTGAAAGGTGGTATAAATGATAGGTGTCGAGCCTTCTAGTTAATACTGATAAAAATGATAGATTACAGGTGTCGAGCCTTCCAGTTAATATTGGTAAAAATGACAAATTGGTAGTACTCGTATAGTCTACTTGTAGACACCAGCCTAGGGATTACCTGGGTCGTATTTACCATCTTGGAATTTTATTGAAATTATTGGATTAATGTGTTTTCAAATTGGCATTGTGCATAAAATTTTCAAAAGATGAGAATATTTTGAGCATGACATGGCATATGCATTCATCTCATAAGACTGTATAAATGGATTTGATGAATTATTTAATTATTTGATTTAATTGATAATGAGATAATTGAATGAATTGAAAATGATGTCCTGTTGCTATCGAAACATGTTTATTTATTTAAGTTAACTTGTTGTGGTTAATTAAATAAATTGGATTTTAGAGATTATGTAATAAAATCATATGGTTTTAACATGATATGATTTCACGTATATGTATGAGTATTTTGGTACCCGCATTATCTTCTAATGTTTTAATATGGAATTGTTTGGTGAGCTAGTGGTTGCTCACCCCCTGCCTGTTCATGTGTACAGGGAATGCTTTTCGGATTTGAAGATCAAACAATGGTTTTTTACCATTTCATAAGTGTAATGTAGTGATAGATTGTACTACTTTATTGGTTATTTGGCTGAGTGCTATTTTTTTGTAAAGAGTAATGTCATCTCTTTTATTGTAAACCTCAGAGTATTTCTTTTATTTGTATGTAAATATCATTGTTGTATAACGAGAGGGAATAAGTATATTTAATTATTCATCATTTTATCCAAGGATGAAATGTTATTTGTAAATGGACTTGATTAATAAATATTGGTAATATTATCCGAGTAATAAAATATGGGGCGTGACATCATTTCATCCTAGGCATTCCTAGGCCATGATTAAGACACCATAATAAGGTTAATGAAGTAGAAACACACCAAAATAAGAAGGGACTAAGTTATCATTTCCGGGTGTGTAATTCAGTATACGTTCGTTCTGTAACTGTGTAGGTCACGCGCTACAAGAAAGTTGAATTGTCTACTTACAACATCTGTTATCTGTGAGTAATAACTTAGTAAAGGTATGTTCAAGTTAAACTATTTTCGGTATATGAAATAAGATCTGTTGAATGGAATGTCATGTTTTATACCATGAATGATTGTCCAACAATAACAAGCATTTATGACATTATGCCATGATTCAAGTATGTTACAAGTGACATTATGCTGTGATTCAAGTATGTTACAAGTTCTCGGTACCGGAGGTTCCTTATGGAACTAACAAGCTATCTGTATCTGGCTGGAGGTTCCTAAGTGGAACTGACAGGTTTACAAGTTCCCAGTCCGGAGGTTTCTTTATGGAACTGACAAGTCATCCTTACCCAGCCTGAGGTTCTTCTATAGAACTGACAAGTATGATTTATGATACTCTGTATATGATCCATCAGCGCTAACGGATACACCATGTAAGATTAAGCATGAACTCTGATTTTTCTGTATACATGTTTAGAATGTGAACTTTGGTTTCAGACATGGTTATGGGACATCATTAATTTATCCCTTCACTTTGTTATTATTCACTGGGCCTCCGCTCACTAGTTATTTATTATATATGTAGGTGAGCCGGCTTATGATCAGGCTTAAGATAATGCCTGAAGCATTACATGTTGTGTTTGTCAGCCACCTTTTGCGCCTCACGGGGAGGTTCCAGATCAAGTCATGTTTTGTGACTGTGTTAATGTGGATGTATAAGACCGTTCCTTTTGCTCTATGAACAAGTTCTCCTTTTTATGTACATGAAGTGACGTGTAAATACTGTATCTATGATGTCACTCGTATGTTTATAAAAGTTAAGATTATCAGTTCCATGTATGTCTGCACAACTCAATGGACTACGTATAATTTCTTTTATGTACTTACTTCCGCAGCCCCTAATTACAAGTCTAAATGCTAAGAGGCCTTTGGTAATCCAAGGATTACTGGCCGGTTACGACGCTAAACCTATAGGGGCGGGTTTGGGTCGTGACATGAAGGCATCAAGATGAGCAAGTGTTTAACTATTCTTGAGCATGGGGTTCAGGTAGTAGTGTACGTTTTGTATTTGGCATCTCACATGTATTCTTTATTTTATTCATAATGGAAGCTCTCTCTCTTTCTCTCTCTCTCTCTCTCTCGAATGTAAGCAATTCAGATTGAATCACATAAATCTGTGTAATTATTTTTCTCTTTAGTGTGTTTGTGGGTATACTTCTATTTGCATTGGTGGATACAGAATAAATCCTAACAAGTGAGATGCAAGCTTTATGTTGTCGATCCTAGGTGTGGTTGGCAGAGGCATGATCGGAATAAAGGAATTCATAATTCAAGAGAAAGAAATCAATGTGATGGCAGGAAAAAAATGTGAAAAATCCAATTGAAGAAACATGCCACATATATATGGTTAAAGTTAGTGAAATGACTAATAGGCTCATAAAAATTCAAGGCGAGGGTGGTCATCAAGGTTTTCAGGTGCTACATATTCATTGGTATAGTCGGAATTTTTAGATTTTAAACGATTGGATGGGATTGGATAGATTCAAGGATGATCAAAGGTGATTGCATGTGATCTAAGAGATCAATGAGTAATTTGATTCAATCAACAAGGAAGTTTAGTCATTATGGGTTAATCATATAGGTTTTTTTTTTTTTTTTTTGGACATTACGATTGGAAATTTGTACAGGCTCGTGGAGTACGTTATAACAAGAGAGGAGTTGCTATTAATCATTTGATGAGTACTATGAGTTATGTGTACACAATGGTGAACAACAGTTGTAAGGATATTTAGTGACCACAAAGAGAAAGACAACAGGTTGTTGAATGCTCATAGAAGGAAGCTTCAAGTATAGAACTTGAGACAGTTTCGCAACAAGAAAGTGTACATCGAAGGAAGTCTAGTCTCTTTTCTATGGAGGTTTGGTTCGTGCTAAAGAAGATACCTTAGGGAGGTGCGACAGATCTCATGGGCTCAAGTATGAGGACCAAGGAAGTCATGAAAGACACGTTTGAGCACTATTGTGTGAGGTGAAAATAAGATGGACACTCGGTTCAAGGGGTACAATATCTTCTAAGTAAAGGTAGAGTCTAATGCAAACCAAGATATCAAAGTTGGAGGGTGCATGGGTGGGGTAGTGTGGGGTGGGGTGGGGTGGGATATATATATATTTTTTTTTTGAGAGAGGGGGGATAAAGGAAAAATAGAGATATAAGGGGTGAGAGAAAAAATATTGTGGGTATTGAGGTGAGCAAGGTGTAGACACCCCATTTTTGACCGTCCTCAAGACTTGGATGTTCTCGCAGATACATCCAGTAATGAGTCTGATTGCTCGTCGAGCACTCGAACTCCGTGGCAGAGCGCCCCAGGTTTGATCTTTCCAAACCCTGCATTAGTTCTATCTCATTTTTGGACCATGTTTTGGTTCTTTTAGAATGTTGCTTTTAGAGCGCTGCCGGCCACTTTTGGGCACTGTCAGCCATGGGCTCTGACCTGCCGGCCATTGATGTGTCCTGCCGACCATCAATGAGGCCCTGCCGGCCATCAGTGATGGTCGGCCGGCCGGCTACCAGTGCATCAGTAGATATTTTTAGATATTTTTTGATAGCTGTTTGCACAGATTGGAGCATCTGCTTGCACGTGGATGGTTGGATCTTTTCAAGATGATTTTGTATCTTCTATATATAGGGGCCTTCCTCTTGCATGCAAAGGGTTACAAAAATTTTGTGAGCAAACTTTTTATCTCTCTCTCTAGAAACCTCTCTCTTTTCCTATTTTGAGCTTGAAAGTGGAAATTCTCTACACATTTGCACTAGCACCCTTAGCCAAACACCTTCATCTTGGAGCTGAGGTTCTTGGAGGCTTTGTTTGAGCTCCTAAGGTTGGTTTTAGCTCAGAGTTGTGGCTGTTTTGTTGCAATGCTTCAAAGGTAAATCTTATCTTTTTTAAAGCTTTGTTTTAATTGATTGCTTGGCCATCTCTTTACACTGCTTTGACCTGGTTTTTTTCAACCATAAAAAAAACTCTATTTTTAATGTTTTAAAATAGTGGTTTAAGCCTTGTTGAATTTTTTTTTTTTTTTTTTGGGGGAGGGGGGGAGGTTGTCTCCTCTTTTGCTCTTTGGCTTGTGAAGCCTTTTGTGCTTATTTTCAAGCTTTTGAAACAACTTGTTTTTGGCCTTTTAACCACTGAATTCCAGGGAAATTTCAGTGGTGAAAAGTATGTTTTGAGGTCCAAAATAGGAGGGGTTGGCCTCCCCTCCTTGTGTCTTGTTTGCATGTGTAGATGGCCTAGCATGTGAGCATGTTTTTTTTACCTATTTGTGACTTGATCTCAACATGTTTTTGCCACTGATTTAGCATGCTTTAGCTCTATTTTGAGCCTTCTTGGTCATATAAGTCTTGTTATGCATGGTTGTAATGTAAATGGCTTCACTAGCTTTGTGTTTCAAGGCCTCTAACATGTTTTGCAAGTGTTGATTTCATGTTGAAGCATCATTTAACATATGATTTTAGTGCATATATCTCTGTCACACTCTCAAATAGTTCACTCTTTCATTGCTTTTAAGAGTTGTGTTTTGAGCCTTGTTTATGAGCCAACATGTGAGCATGTTTTTCTTGCCTTTTGTACTACCATCTTAGCATGTTTTAGCCTCTGTTTTGGCATGTTTTAGCTCTGTCCAGAGTTGGTTTGGTCATTTGAGTTTGATATTACATGCCTTTAGTGCAGTGCTCTTCACTAGCTTTAATGCTTTTGGCTCTTAACATGTTGTGCATGAGTTGCTTGCATGTTGTAGTATTATTTTTCATGCCATTTCAGCACTGAAATTCTGCAACCTCGCTCATTTCTTCACTTTTCATTTGTTTTGAGGGTTGGTTAGTCTTAAGATTATGTTTAAGCTTGAGATTGAGGCTTGTGCTCAATGGCTTTAACCCTCCTTTGAGGGTTCCTTCTAGCCAAATGCATGATCTCTCTCATGTCTTAAGCCATCTTTTGGTTGACCCCTCTCTCATTAGAGGACACTCATCTTGGACAAATTGACTAAAAAATGGCTTGGTAATGTTAAAATGTGTAAACAAGAATTGGACAAGTAAAACATGACTAAGATAAGCATGTTGTGTTTGCATTGCATAGTGTTCAATTGGACATTATATTGAACACAAGGTAGATTGGTCCATTTCATACTCAAAGTGATGAAATGAGCCAATCTCCTTTGTCTCCATCACCCTTGATCATGCATGATAGGGTGATGGTTCCTAGAGTCTTATTTTGTGTATTTATTGAAAGTGTGCAACTTGGATCCTTGGCCATCATGTATTGAAAGTGCTTGATTGGTGGTTTTGGATCCAAGAGTGCCACTCCTTTGATGTTTTGAGATGATAAGGAGGGGCATGGTACAAACATATCCTTGGAAAACCCTCCCTTTTTCTCTGTTTGTGCTTTGTTGCAGTGTGGCAATTCAGCACACCAGTGGCCGACACTAGTACATTGATGGCCGGCAGTGCTACATCCTTGGCCGGCAGTGCCTCTTTTTGGCCGGCAGATGGTCGGCAACAAGAACTTATGGCCGGCAGGCCACTGGTGCATTCCTCAGCAGTGAATTGGTAAGGTGGAGCAGAAAGTTCTTGGAGTAACCCTGCAAACAGAGCCTTTCAAGAGCAAACCGGAAGGCTTTTCGGGGCGAGAACTGAGTGCATGCATCTTCTGCATCTCGGAGCAGAGTAGTAGCAGCATAGTTTAATATGTTAATTACTTTGTTAATTTGCATTGATTATGTAATAATTAAGTAGCTTTAGCTTAGATATTTCTTTATGTTGTGTTGTAATAATTAGTAAGTAGTTTACTAGTTATTCAATTAGTTGTGTAATAATTAGTCTAATTAGTTTTATCAGATTAGTTAGATTAGCTTAGCTTAGTGTAGCTTAGCTTATTCATTTGGACCCTCCTTCGAGATGGCGCAATGTTGTAATAAGCGTGCGTGTGTGTGTATGTCTTCCAACCCCACGTCTTTCTCCCTTTTATTTAACTGCTTTCGATGGTTAGATTAGGGCACGTTTCAATTAGCATACTTTATGTTTGCATGTTTACATCCATTCATTTGTCTTGCATGCAACGGGCTCGGCGCATCATTCAAACTGCATCGTATTTCAACACTTATTTGAATACGTGTTTAAAAGCATGTTGTTCAAGTTACATTCATATGCCATCTTAGATAGCCGAGCCTATTTAGTTGTATATTGCATGTGTTGCGTTAAGCATCTTGCATAGTTAGGATCATGCATTGTTTCTAACTAGTTTTTGTTTTGACTTGGAGTACACTGTAAGTTTTACGCTTTAGCATACTTGCATGAGTGTGAGTGATGCCACGTTTAGCATGCTTGCCATAAGGCTATTTGCTTAAGTGCTTAACTGCATAAATGCCTGTAAATGAAGGCTTTGTTGCTTGAATTGGAACAATTCATTGAGTGTGAGTTTTAAGTCCACTTTGCGAAGTGGCAAATCATGTTTTTAAGCCCACTTGAGAGTGGCACTTTCAAACCATTTTCGAAAGCAAACATGAATTGTTTTGTTACAATTCTCGCGATTTAGTTTATACTTGCTTATGTGCGTCACATAGTAAAGTTAGCTAATAACCGGATAAGAACACATGAGTTTTATAAAACAACATATCCTACTTAGTAGAGGCCGTTCCTTTGATCGAGCGAGTGGGGGTGCTCATTTCAGGACCTTCCCCTCTCGTACCCAAGTTCCCGAGCCGAGGCAACTTTGGTGATGACGAACACATAGCCTTTGGCATAAGCCAATGTTTCCTAAATTTTCCAAAAATAAAATATTTCAGTGGCGACTCTGTAATCTGGCAAAGTAGTCCAGTTTTGGCATTATTTGATTCAAAATCTGATTTTCCAAAATGATTTTCGGGATTGGACTCTTTGGTGTTTATCAGTTTCACATTTCATATTGCACTTTGTGAAATTAGATTCAGAACTGTGACAGGAGTCCGCACTGTAGGACCAATTCGCGCCTCTCCGAATGGAGGACACGCGAAGAAAGTCGAACTACAATTTCTGGCGACTCTGCTGGGGATTTAGAGAACTTGACTCGAACTCATGATATGTTGTTTTATCTACATTTGTGTGTTTCTTTGCATTGTATTTGCATAGGTGCGCCTAAGTCATAGTGTTTGCCATCTACTATTCCTAAACGGTTTGCCGGAGGCTTGCTCGGAAAAGCGTGCCATAAGGCTGACCGGTTACGGGCTCTGCCACGATGGTAGCACAATCCTTGGATCTGGACTACCGCTGTACCATTTGATCCTCCTTTCACTTCTTGGTGTTAGAAACGAGAGGTATATTAGGTGGTCTTGCTGAGGCACCCTTTTCGACCATTTGACCTAGTTGCATATCGGAAGCCATAGAGACTGTTCCAAACTAGGACAGGTTGCTCACTCGAATTTAAAATTGTTTGAAACAGCATGCGTGTGTAGCGAAACCCTAGCTCTTGAAGAAACTAGGACAGGGAAACCTTACCCTACCATAGGGGTGTTTTGGTTCTCACTTGCTTGATATGTGCTGTTAGGGTGTGTCTCTACAGGAACGTATGTATCAGTTGCAAGTCTGAGTATCAGTTTGAGGATATTAGTTTTGAAGTAGAAAATTTTGGGACAGAAATCAGTGTTTGAGTACAGATTGTCCAGCTTATGATTTCAATTGTGTGTTGTCTCTATCTAAGCCGAGATGTTGTGCGTTTGCTGATTGTTGTTTCCTTTTTGCTTTATTTTCTTTTTTACAAGGTAGTATTTTCACCATTGCTTCCGATGAGGCAGTTACCCCCCAAGCACTCTGGACCAGAGTAAGGCGGCTTTATCGATCTGAGGATCTTGTGAGAGGACAACCGATGTTTGCTTCGCTACCCCCGGTTACAAGACGAAAGAGAGTTCGACATAATTCACCAGTTCATTAATCACCTGTGCTCAGTGAAAACCAGTTTTCTGCTTCCACCTCAGAGTGTACACCAAGTTAGACAGATCAGCACCCCTTAGTCAGTATAGAGGAAATGATGCGTCAACTCCAACAAACCATCGAGGCCATGCAACGGGACACTGCTCGCCAAGCGGAAGTTACCGCTCGCCAAACAGAGGTTGTAGCCCAGCAGGCTGAGTTGATTTCCAGGCTTTAACAACAACAACAACCACAACAAGAAGTACCATCTGCTTTACACCCACCTCCACCTAGGGTTCCAATACCCGGGGATGCAGCTAATGTCCAGGAGAATATGGACATTCTAGTAGGGCCAGTCCCGCCTTAGACTTCTAAAGCACCGGACTACCAAACGGAAACACTATTTGAGTTTGAGATCGATCCTACTGCTTTGAAAGTAAATAAGCTCGAAAAGCTGTTCAAGCGAGCTTAGGGAGTCAACTTGATCCCAGATATAGAGGACGGCTACACAGATTTGGTGGTGACATTGCCGGACAGATTTAAAATGTCTCACATAGACCGCTTCGACGGGTCGGGCGATTCTATGGTCCACTTGAGGTTGTTTTCAGATATTCTGCGGTCGATGGGCCTGACTAGACTGCAAAAGCTATCCCTCTTTGATCGGACCCTGTCGGGTATTGCAGCCATCTGGTATGCTAAACTAGAGGATTCAGTGAAGAGGAGTTGGGAAGAGATGGCCGAGGCCTTTGTCGCCCAATATTCTTACAATACTCAAATCGAGGTCACAACTCGTGATCTCGAGGCAACTCGGCAAGAGCCGAAGGAGGGCTTCTCTGACTTCGTCACTCGGTGGAGGGCCAAAGCCTCCATGATGACAACCAGGCTAGCTGAGAAAGATCAAATAAGGATGGTCGTTCGGAATCTGCAACCGAAGCTGATGCAGAGGATGATTGTCTTGCCCCTCCTCACTTTTGCTGATCTTCATGAGATTGGGGTACAGATAGAAGATGCTATGAAACAGGGTCTGATTGACCATGAAAAGGTGCAACCCAAGAGGGCGTTTACATGCGGTTCGAATGTAGCTACGAGTAACAATGCAACCGCAAGGACATCTGACATTGGTATGGTCACCACCACACCAAAAACAGCCACACCCTTTACCGGCACATCTGGAGCCACCCTACAACCTACAAAGTACCCACCCCGAGGTCAGAGGGTTTTCACCCCGCTTTACATGTCTCGGTCTGCGGCCTTGAGGGTCCTAATTAGAAAAGGGCACTTGAAGCCCCTGGAACCATGTCCATTGCCAAATCCCCTCCCTTCTACACACAACCTGACCAAGTATTGTGCCTTCCATCAGCAGCATGGGCATGATACTGACCTCTGCTTTAGACTCCGTCATTAGATTCAAGATTTCATTGACAACAAAGTGATAGCACCTCCTGAGAAGCCAAATGTCACTACAAATCCTCTTCCACCGCATAATCAACCCCCTCTTCCACCCAGGCAAGTAAACCTGATCCAAACAATGGTCGTCCTGTACGACCCCAACATATATATCATCCCTTCCACCTGCCTAAGCCGGCGCTGTTCATTCCAGAATGCACAGACTTGTGCATGATGAGCACATCCATATCCTAATCTCAACCCATGGTGGTGGCCGTGATAGAAGAGGGTATGCCTGAGGGCTCTATGAGCTTAACCGAGGAAGAGTACAACCCTTGTCGCTTTATAGCACCAGCTGATCAGGCCAAGTCGAGGGTGGAATTGCCAATGGGAATGGAGGTAAACGTAGTCCGGGAGGACGGGCTGAGCCAGGGCCTGGATGATTTAGCAGAGCTTGATGAGGACATTGCTAATTTGTAATTTTTCGACGAACAGGATTCGGGAGATGTGCGCATCAACTGGTTCGACCTGAATGGATCAACGGATAATACAAGGTGGCTTAGTGATGAGCCAGATATTGATGAGGGGTCTTAACCAAAATAGGGACCGTCAGAAACTGGAACGTCTGCAACGGCCGGAACGGTCGACGACAAAGGGAAGTTGTCGGAGAGCACCGGTATGAAGAATTTTGCTCGGAAATTGAGTAGCATTTGTACAGTAGATATAGAACAAGAGGCCGCGCTGAAGCGATTCGAACAAGAAAGGATCGAGACTGATCAGAGGGCTAGAAAAGCCAAAGCCCCTGCAGGGACAGAATGTGTTGTGAACACGAGAACAACTACAGCGGAATTGGACAGTTGTTTGTTAGTTGCCGAGGGAATGTGGCGGGAAGACGATGATTTGCGTCTGGCCCATACTGATGAGGACTGGGACAGAATCTCCCAGATGATACGTGGTATACCGAAGAAGTCAACCACATGACCTAGAGTGGGTGGTACTTTAAGCCCCCACACCTGGATCAACTTGAAGCATCGGGAAAAGACAAGGAAACAGAGAAGCAGAAGGACAAACTGCTAAAGAAGGGAGTTGTACTGAAGCAGCTGAAAAAGATTCAAGCAGACATCTCCATCTGGGGATTACTCATGGCCTCACGGGTGCATAGACAAGCCGTCCTATCAGCAATGGATAAAGCTAAGCTCTTTATTGACACAACCCCCAAGCAGTTAGTGGGACTAGTGTTCCCGGGTGGCGCTTCACCGACTTTGACCTTCACAGATAAAGAATTACCGCCTGAGGGCTCTGAGCATAACAAGCCATTATACATCTCTGTGAGGTGTAAAAAGAAGTGGATACTAGTTGTCTTGGTTGATACAGGATTTGCAATTAATGTGTGCCCGTTGCGTACGGCCTACGCCTATTGGGTTGAAGCCCGCAGATTTCGCACCAATAGCCCAGGTGATTCGGGCTTATGACAATACCAGTTGGGAGGTAATGGGGACAGTGCGAATCAGAACTCAGGTTGGCCTAGCACAGCAGGACATCGAGTTCCACGTTCTGGATGTTCCAGCCACTTTCAACTTACTCCTTGGACGGCCATGGCTGCACCAAGTGAAAGCTGTGTCTTCCACTTTGCACAAGATGTTGAAATACCACCATGGGAATGGGGTAGCAATTATTTTTGGGAACTCTTCCATACATCCGCCGTCAGAGGTTACACGGCGAGGAGGATGTCTTCTTGTCTGGGTTCACCTTGGCCGAGGTTCGGGTAGTAGAAGATCTTCTAGCTGTTGATGAGGGACTGTATGTCAGCGCGCAATCCGTTTACCTCATGAAAAAGCTTCAACATGTACCCGGGATGGGATTGGGAAGGAGCGGCCGGAAGGGCGTCGTTGTATTGACCGAAGTGCCACACAACACTTATACCTTTGGTTTAGGTTGCACGCCTACCAAAGAGGATTAGGTAAGAAAGGGAAAGGAGATGGTAGGAAGAGCCAAGGCTAAACAAGCTGGGAAGCACTATGAGTTGGTGTATAGACCTATTCAAGGAACCCTGAACGGTCGCTTTGTCCGGGAGGGGGGAAGATTTCCCATTTTATGGCTTTCCTGAGCCATGGCTGAATTCTGAAAAGCGGCGCTTGCTCGGCTTTGAGATCTTTTTGAATTACAGTTGCAAGGGGATGAAGTTGCAGAAGAGCAGACTGACTCACCAGTTGAGGTTAAACAGTGCAAAGAGGATGAGTCTAATGGCACAGAACTTGAATTGGGAGCAGCGCTGGCTTGTCTCCTCTTAGATTCTCAAATCACACTGGAGTGCTCGGGGGATGATTTCTCTGTTTCCATGATTGGAGATCAATTGGCTGTGGGCTCTTCTTCTGGCATTCTGGATGCATCTATCGTACCTTCCCTCATTTGGCAGTATGAAGGCTTTTTGCCCAACAGTTCTGAGTCAGGTAGTGAACCGGAGTCTGATTCCACAGAGTCTGTGGAGTCGGAATCAGATTCCAGTTTTTCTGAGTCAGAGTCCGGTATTCCTGGGGTTGATAACCCAGATGCCGTTGTTTTGTCCAGGTCGTCTTTTTCATTTTCTTTTGAGTCGGTTATAACCGAAGAATTGGACGATCTGGAAGTTATGAATGAGAATGGTACTGCCGCTGCTTTTGAGTACTTTTCTGTGCCACTCGTTCATTGCATTAATCAGGACTTTCAAAACTTTGATAAAAACGACGATGAAGAAATTCCTCCGATTTTGAAACATTTGATTAATCAAGAGGATGAGAGGTTGTAAAACCTTTGGTCGATGAAATCACTTCAATTAATGTTGGTACTAAGAAGGATCAGCGTCTGGTCCAGATCGGGTCCACGTTGTCTTCAGAGGAACGCGAGCGCTTAGTCGTTTTATTAAAAGATTTCAAAGATGTTTTCGCGTGGTCTTACGAAGACATGCCTGGAATCGATCCTGAGATTGTACAGCACTGGATCCCTCTTGACCCTGAGGCCCGACCCGTCAAGTAGAAGCTTTGGAGAATACCCCCGAACTGGGCTCTGAAAATTAAGGAAGAGGTCACCAAGCAGATAGATGCAGGGTTCTTGCTAGTATCTGAGTATCCTATTTGGTTGGCCAACATTGTTCCGGTGTCGAAGAAAGATGGTAGAATTTGGGTGTGCGTGGATTTTAGGGATCTGAACAAAGCTAGTCCGAAGGATGACTTTTCATTACCGCACATCGACGAATTGGTGGACTTCACCGCAAAGCATGTGCTGCTTTCCTTTATGGATGGATTTTCTGGGTACAACCAGATCTTGATGGCCCCCGAGGATAGGGAGAAGACTGCCTTCACTACGCCGTGGGGAACCTACTGCTACAGGGTGATGCCGTTCAGTCTGAAAAATACTGGGGCTACTTATCAACGGGTTGCAACCACAATCTTGCATGATATGATCCATAAAAAGGTTGAGGTGTACGCAGACAACATGATTGTCAAGTCCAAGGAAAGAGAGGGCCACTACACCGCCTTGAAATTTTTTTTCCAACAGATCAGAGAGTATTGGTTGCAACTGAATCCTCAGAAATGTACTTTTGGTGTCACAGCAAGGAAAATGCTGGGGTTCTTGATTACACAAAGGGGCATTGAGGTTGATCCTTCCAAGATTAAGGCCATCTTAGAAATGCCACCACCAAGGACTGAAAAAGAGGTGCGAGGCTTTCTGGGTAAAGTGCAATTCATAAGACGGTTTATTGCAAAATTAACCTTGACTTGTGAACCACTATTTGGTCTCCTGAAGAAAGGAAAGAAATTCCAATGGGATGACCAATGCTAAGTTGCTTTCGAGCAGATCAAGTAGTATCGACAGAACCCACCCGTGTTGTCACCGCCAGAGCCGGGGAAACCGTTGATATTGTATCTGTCAGTAACCGACATGACAATGGGCTGCATGCTTGCATAGGAACCTGAGGATAAAGTGGAGAAGGCTATCTATTACCTGAGCAAGAAGATGCTGGAATATAAGACCTGTTACACTCCACCGGAGAAGGCTTGTTTAGCCTTGGTATGGGCTACCAGGAAGTTGAGGCACTACCTGTTAGCTCACTCTGTAATACTGGTTTCGAGATTAAATCCCATCAAATATCTCTTCGAGAAACTAGAATGTACGGGTAGGCTAGCCCGTTGGTTACTTCTTCTCTCCAAATTCGATTTGAAGTACATGACTCACAAGTCTGTGAAAGGGAGAGCAGTAGTGGAGTTCCTAGCTGATCACCAAGTGGAGGGAGATGAAGCAGTAGAGTATCTGTTCCCAGATGAGGCTATTCTGCAAGTTGAAGAAGAGATTTGGACTATGTACTTTGACGGAGCGTCTAATCAGTATGGGTATGGGATAGGGGTGTTACTAATAGTATTCGACAATTCCCACATACCCTTAGCTTTCAAACTTCGATTCAAGGTATCAAACAACGAAGTAAAGTATGAGGCATATATCACGGGCTTAGAAGTCGCCCCGGAATTAGGAGCAAAACAGTTGGACGTCATTGGGGACTCAAACCTGGTTGTATCTCAAGTGAAAGGAGACTGGAAGGTTAATGAAGAAAGGATGAAAATCTATCACCAAACCCTAGATGTTCTAATCCCCAGGTTTGAGAAGCTAACTTTCATGCATCTGTTAAGAGAGAGCAACAGTTTTGCGGAAGCTTTATTAACTCTATCATCCATGATAGACATCCCTTTGGGCGTCCGGATGCGTCCAATCATTATTGAACAGAGGTATGTGCCGGCTTATGAGCTAATCACCGCAATAAATGAAGTACAAGATCAAAACCCCTAGTATCGTGACATCTGAAACTTCTTGGAAAATGAGGCTTATCCACCAAGGGCAAATGCCAAAGATAAGAGGGCGATATGGCGAATGGCTGCTTAGTTTATCATTTGTGGGGGTAAATTGTACAAACGGGGCCATCTGGGAATGCATAAACTGTGTGTTGATGTTGAAGAGTTGAAGCGCCTGATGGAGGCCATCCACGGAGGAGAGTGTGGATCGCACATGAGCGGAGTGATGCTAGCTCAGAAGATCCTCAGACAAGGTTACTAGTGGTCAACCATGGAGGAGGATTGTATTGGTTTTGTTCGGCAATGCCACAAATGCCAGATCCATGCAAATCGCATGAACATTCCGCCGTCGAAACTGTACAATATTACTTCACCATGGCCATTTTCAATTTGGGGAATTGATGTTATTAGGGCAATTACTCTGAAGGGGTCCAACGAGCATGAGTACATCCTGGTAGCGATAGACTACTTTACAAAGTGGGTCAAGGCCCAATCTTATGTAGTGCTGAAAGCGTCGCATGTAGATAAGTTCATCAAGAATAACATCATCTGTCGGTATAGGGTTCCGAATATGATCATCTCGGATAATGGTTTCCACTTCAAGAAGGAAGTGATCGACTTGTTGGAGAAATACAACGTGGCTTTTCATAAGTCATCCACATATAAGCCGTAAACCAATGGAGCAGTTGAGGCCGCCAACAAGAACATCAAGTACATCTTACAGAAGATAATGGAAACCTACAAGACAAGCCAGATAAGCTGCCGTTTGCTCTTTGGGGCTACAGAACATCGATTCGAACATTTACTGGGTCAACTCCGTATTCTCTGGTTTATGGGATGGAGGTTGTTCTGCTGATCGAAGTTGAGATTCCATTGCTACGGGTGATGGCTGGGTGCCAAATAGCGGAAGTAGATTGGCAGCAGAGTAGGTTTGAGGAACTTATGCTGTTCGACGAAAGAAGGCTGAAAGCACTATACCACGTCCAAGGTTATCAACGAAGGATTGCTCGGGCTTTCAACAAGAAAGTTAAGTCCAGGAATCTGAAAGAAGGGGATTTAGTGCTCAAAAGACAACCGAGCTCCCATCGATGACCCTAGGGGCAAGTTCAGACCCAATTGGACTAGCCTTTACATCATCAAATTTATTTGGTTGGGTGGAGCTGTCATTCTTATGGATTTAGATGGCCTCGAGTTCTCCCAACCTATCAACGTGGACATGTTGAAGAAATACTACCCTTGAGTGGCTCGCTAGACCGAAAACCCGAAAGGGCGATCTAGGCAAAAGTTAGAGCACAAAAAATTGAAATGAGAAAAATTGAGCTCGCAAGGTTGAAAACCCAGAAAAGACGTCCTTGGCAAAAGTTAGAGCGCAAAAGGAGAGTGTTAAAACCTGAGTGAACTCTCACCGAACTACGTAAGGCTTGATTCCCATTTTCGGGATACGTAGGCAACTTCATTCTAAAGTCCAGCTATAAACACTTCTAGATCAACTGTGTCCATGTGATTGTTTTGGTTATCTTTGTCTTTTCTGCATCCAAGAGTTCGATTGTGATCTCCAGTGCAGTATTATTCAGACAAGGGGCAACTTTCCAGTTATTGGATTCGGGGTTGTACATCTCAGTGATAGATCTCGGGTGTGTCCAATTGTGATCCTTACCGAAAATGGTTTTGAAAAGTTTTAATAAAAGTTGATTTTATTCAAATTAATCTTTTTACAACTTAGACCATTTTTGGACCAAAAAGAAAATTTTCAGTACCCACAACCTTCAATTTCCTTGATTTCAATACAGAGTTCTCCGACTCTTGATACAAATTGAAGTTTCTTTTTATTACATTAAAAAAAAAAACTTAAAAGTACAGATTAAAGCAATAAACTTGGGGCATAGTTGAGTTAGGTGTTCCTGTGCCCCCTTCCAGAGCTTGTGGAAGCTTCAGAAGCCAAAGTAGCCCCGGCTTGTGCCTCATCTTCAAGCCAAGCTATGCATTCGCCAGAAAGGGCGCAACTGAAATTGGGGGTAGGGGCCAGAAGTTCTCTTGTCCTCCATGCAGTGGCATATCGAGCTAGCTGTGAGCCTTGGATCGGAAATGAAGCTGGGTACTCTATCCCCTCTTCTGGGCAAGTCTAGTCGTGGCCAAACTGGCGCCGGAATAGGAATGGAAAGTAAAAGACACAGTGCGTCAAGCCAATCAACTGAATGCCAGGTTGGCGAGACATGCTGTAGCTCATCTCAGGTAGATCAAACTAGGGGCGACGCCAAGCAATGTCAACAGCAGACTTGTTGCACATCTATTGGTAGCACTATCCCTCGTTCAAGAAATCAACTAGCTATGGGCGAAAGAAATAGCTGCGCGCTGAATATGCAGGACAAGAGTCCACTACTTTTAACTTGTCCATGAGTCATACCTAGGGAGGAATGAAAAATAAGAGAGATTAAAGAATAGAGAGGTGCACGTGGAGAGAAAAGTGAGAAAAGGTTTTTGAGAAAAACAGAGCCTGAGGGCCGAGTGATGTGAGAAGCACATGTAAAAAGAGTGGGAAACATTACCTGCAAGAGTAGTGGACTTCCTGTGAACCTAGTCATCTCTCGGCGATGGAAAGCATCCAAGCCCATCAAAGTCTCGGCTAGTGTTAAGCTAACGCAGCTCTTGCCCTCTTTCAAGCCTTGGGCAACTTTTATCAAGCAAATACTAGACCCTCCGAAGCCAGGGGCAAGAAGGAAATGAGCTAGCATGCACAAGCAAAGTGCATGTTGCCAAAAGCTTTGCCAAAGACGGTCGTCGCGGTCACCGGCATCAGAAAACCGATGAATCAAACTTGGAATATCTAACTCCCCATTGTGAACCAAAGATCAAGCATCATGTAAAGTGAGCCCATACATCCTTCCTAAAGCCTGGATGTAGCCAAAACGAGACTGGGGCAAGATCTCTTCGTCGCGCCGGGATTCCATCAAAGCTTGGAATTCTTCGATTGTGGGGCATATCTCTTGTCCCCCAAAGCTAAAAACATGTGCAACCGGGTTCCAACACCTAGCCGCAGCATGGAGGAATGGAAAACACAGCGGATTACGACTTAGTGGGAATAATGCATTAATCCCGAAACCCCAAAAATTTAGCTTTTTCGAGCCATCCAAGTTTGCAATCCAATTTGAGAGTTTTTCGGCAAAGAATGGCTCTATTTGGGGCAAAAACAGAGCTGGAATGAAGAGATCACGAAGCTGGATCTTTTGTAGAAAATAAGGTAATGAGTGGAGGCTAGGTGTCAACGTTTCAGAGGTTCTGCTCATCGATAGTCGGTAGTGGCTCATTGATGGCCGGCAGGGGGCTCATTAATGGCCGGCAAGGGCACATTGATGGCCGACAGAGGGAAATGATGGCCGGTAGGACATCCTCCATAGCCGGCAGCCTCCTTTTAGGCTCACTGACCTCCTTCGTGAATATTCAGTTGTTTTTAACAGTTGTATTCTGTTATTTGTATCTTTTGAGGTCATGTTTTGGTCCTTTTCAACTCGTGTGTGTTTTGTTTAAGTCGTAATCGTTTGGTTTTGTTTATTGAGTTGTATTTATGTTGTTTATCGGGTTGTTGCAATTTGCTTATCGAGTTGTATTTACATTTGATTAGCTTGTCAAGGCCTTGTGTTGTTTATCGAGTTGTTTTGCTCTTTCAGTTGTTAGTTGGTTCGCTACCTGATTAAGACAATGCAATTTGAATGTGCAGTTTACAAAAGAATCAATCTCATTTTCATGCCGTGCGATGTTATGCGATGCTCAGAATACAAAAATGCAATACTTTTTTAAGCAAAAGTTGAGTTGTCATTCCAATCATGGTCACTTTTTGCAAAAGAGTACAAGTTTTAAAGAAAGTAAAACTGCCTAAGGTTGTACAAAGTGCTAACACTACTAGCAAAAAGAAAACAAAGCAAAAAGCATCTAAATCAGGCTTCATTTGGGAACAGGCTAATTTAGCAACTTTTTGGCTATTTGGCTAAAATATGAGCTAAAAAAAACTAGTATGTTTGGGATGATTTTTTGACTTTTTACGAAAAGATGTGCAAAAAGTAGAGAGAAAAGAAAATTTTTGACTTTTTGGTATGAGTTGTTGGCTTTTTGGCTAATTTAGTAACTTTTTGGCTTTTTGACTAAAAAGGAGGGTTCCCAAACGAGGCCTCAGTGCCAACTATCTCAAGCTCGAGAGGCCTTCTTCATCCTCTTCCTCGGCGGAGCGGATTTTGGAGCACTATCACCATCAGCACCGCTATCTGAGTCTGAATCAGAGCCTGGACCGGAACCCTCCTCAGCCTCTCTAGCCTCACTACTGGCAGAATCCGAGCCGGCGTCGTCTCCACCCTCAGATAACTCTGGCTATGGACTCGCGGCCCTACCCTCCTCCTTGTTCATCTCGTCATCATCATCGCCCAGAATAGGCTCTGAAGGGCCACTCTCGTTGCGGATGCCCCTAGCTCTACCTCGGATGTGTGTCGGAGCTTGTCTTCCTCTCCTCCCTGCCGCTGGAGGAGGTGCTGTGGCTCCTGCTGGGGCATCTGGTGGAGCTGGAGTCTGGAAAGGGGTTTGAAAAAGGCAGTTTGTCAGAATATATTAGTTGTGGTGTCTATCAGATACAGTGTATCAATGCAGTGTATGTGTGCAGTATATGGGAGTAGCGTATCTATGCAGTGTTTTGATGCAATGAATCAGATCAGTGTAGTGTGGAACAGTTGAAGTGCAATGCATTAGCAGAGAATTTCATGGCATGAAGTGCGAACTGAAGAAACTTACTGGAATCCTGTAGAGGCTGAGCAGGTTTATGCTCGTCTGAACCATCCCCATCAGAGAAGCTGCTAGCTCAAGAGCCTGTCCGGTGTACTCAATGGATGCCTGTAAATGTGTTGAGATGATTAGTGGTCTATAAAGCATAATTGAAATGAACTGAATGCGCAAAATGTGAAGTATGGAACATACCGGGGTCGGGCCTTGAACTCCGACATGCTCGTGACCAGCAGGCACGGGCTCAATGGGAATCTGATAAGTCTCTCCAGAACGTCCCCAGTAAGTCAATGTAGTTGGCAGCTCTGGCCATCCCACTCTCTGTCTCTCCCCAGAATCTCTCCTGCCGTGGGTCTTAGTCACTCTGGTCACTCTGCCTCTCTCTCTTGTAGCTGGAGCTCTCGCTCCCTCACCTCCACGGATGCCAATCAGAGGCAGCATCAGATGTGTTTAGATGAAGGTTGCATAGTCGCCCTCCACATGGAAGTAATCCGCCTCCAGCCCTACCATGAACTGGATCACCTCCTCAGCAGAAAGTATGTGTGTCTCTCTCATCAATACTGGAGGTGCCATCGGTACGAACATGGCAGGCAGTCCTAAAGTATGACGTGTGAAACGCTCGCCCAAGAACCAGGCACGGCAGATCAAGCCCTCGAGAAGGATATGGTGGCGAGTGATGACCCTAGCTGTGTCATACTGGGCTCGAAGACCCAACGGTATCGCGTCCCACGGTTGCCATGTGATCTAAAGAAGAGAGTGAACAGATGATAAGTCGCCGTCAATTGACTAATGTGTTTATTAAGTTGATTGAAAAGTAGAATGACTTTGTTTTAGGTTACCTCATGTGCTGCGACCACATCGAAGTACTCGCGGAAAAACATGATGTTTTCCCGGGTCCTACGGCGGAGCTGACCATCGTATACTCGAGAAAATGGGACTGTCACCGGAGTTTCGTCTATAGGCTCTGGAGCAAGAGCCGAGAAGTATGCGTACACCCACAGCTGCAAAGAAAATGTGATCAATACAGTGAATAAGCAAATACAGAAAATGCAAAGTAGAAAGCATACAGTGTATGAGCAAACACAGAAAATGCAAAGCAGAAGGTACATGTATTGAATAAATGTAAAGCAAGAAATGCATGGCAGAAAATGTAAAGCGAAAAGGGGGAACTAAGCTGTGTACCTCCCAAGCCCGCCAGCAGTCGCCGATCAAGCTCTCACTCATGCGAGAAGTCGAGCTCATGTATCCATACAAGGTGGTGAGGCCGGCTCCGCCCCAATCGTAGAACTGAACTTGATGGAGCACTACCAAGGCGCTCAGCAGATACAGGCCTGCGGTATTCCACCTATTCGAGAACAAGGTGGTACCGAAGAGGAACATGAGGAGCCCCTCGCGTACTGCTTTGTCTCCTCGACCGTCTCGGGCTGAGACCCCCTGTACTGCTCCTCGAACCAGCTATATCGGACCATGCCTGTTCGGAGTGTCGGTGGGTGTGCCCTAAGCAGTGCGGCCCATGCTGCCTCCTACTCTCCCATGTCAAGGTTGAGAGGGATCGGATCACCTCCTATGCCTAAGCCAGTGATCATGGCGAAGTCGTAAGGGGTCATCGTCATCTTCCCTGTGGTGGAGAAATGGAAGGAGTTGGTGGTGTCCCACCACCTCTCCACTAAAGCCCCTAAGAGAGGGCGGCTCGCTACGACCCGTGTCAGGCTGGAGCAGAACAAACCAAAGCCTGTCTCGTTGATAATGTCATGGACCCTAGCTGGGAGCTCACCGTACTAGTCTCGAGCTGTCGTCGTACCGTAGCCTCTGAAAGAGCGAGACCCGTCATGCGGTAATGCATGGGATACAATCAGATCAAGGAATGAAAGTACAGTTGAATACAAAGCAGTGATGATAGTACAATTAGATCAATGCAGTCTATGTAATCAGATCAAAACAGTGCAAGCAATGCAAACGGTTAAAGGTAATACTATAGAAAATAATGTTCGTACCTCTATGGCAATAGCCGACAAATGAGACGCTGGCTCTCTCAGTAGAAGGTCGTTTGACGCATCCTCAGCGAAGTCGGTGAAGGCCTTGATGCCTCCTATGACAGGTACTATATGAGTCTCGGGGTGGTACCTCGCTGGATCGAAAAGGCGTATGCTCGTTGGTAATGGCTCCAGCTTGACCTCTGGCTCGGCCTCAAAGTTTGCCTCAAACTCTACCGGAGGAAGCGTGGGGATAGCCCCGTCATGTGGGACATCATCAGCCATCTGCAATAGATGCAAGAGAAGCAAAAATGAGGAAAAATGAAGAAAATGGTGAAACTTTGAAAAAGTCAAACCCTATAAGAGAGAAAAAGTCAAAAAAAGTCAAAGCCTGGAAAAGTGTACTAACCTTGGGAGAAACTCGAGGGGAATGAGCCTAGAATGATGGAAATGGAGAAAGAAGCGTCGAAATCAAATTCTGATTGGTTCAAAGTGAAGAGAACTAGAGGGTTTAAGTGAAGAAAATGTTTTTAGGGTGTTGGAAAACGTGTGAAACGCGAGGATCTAGAGAGAATGAGCACCTAGAGAGCAAGGGAGAAGAATTTCGTGCAAGGGTTTGTGAGGAAATGAAGTGCCTTCACTTGTTTTTGAAGACCCAAGTGCGAAAAGTCAAATTTGCCCCAATCTGCCATCGATGGTCGGCAGTGGCACATCGATGGCCGGCACTTGTTTATTGATGGCCAGCAGTGGCCACCAATGGCCGGTAGGGGGCCAGCATCCTCCCCTGATGGCCGGCATGCTTCCAAAAGCTTCCTTTTCCATTTTTCCTTTGATTTGTGTCCTTGTATTCCGAGAAGTGCAAGGCATGCTCAGTGTTTAACTCAGAATGTCTTCACAGAAGCGCAGAATCCCATTTCCAATGCACGATGGTCATCGCTCATCAACACGAGCAAGGTGTATCCTTTTTAACATATTGCAACTCTTCTGAGAGGTAAATCGGAAGTTGCCTTTGAGTCGTCTTTAGCATACTCGCTTTTGTCGTTGCATAGAATGTGCATTGCCTCTATCGTCTCATGGAGCATGCATTTTGGCATTGTTGCATAGAACATGCATCATCATGTTTGCATAGAATATGCATGTTGCATAGAATATGCATCATTGATTATCTTGCATAGAATGTGCCTCTGTTTTGTTTCTTGCATGTTGTGCACAGAAGCATGCCTCTAACATTTGTGTTACGGTTATTCATCTTACATGGAATATGCATGGCATTGTACCTGTTAAGATTCTTTCTTTTGTAGGCACGATGTTGTATGTACGGTTCATTTGAAACTGGTGCAACCAGATGATATTGTATATACGGTTCATTTGAAGCCGGTGCAACCAGGCGATATTGTATGTACGGTTCATTCAGAGGAATTCTGGGTAAGATCATTCCTATCCTTTGAACACCTTGTTTTGGTTAGAAGCATTCGGGTACGCCCGGTGCTTACACCACACCCCTTTGGTTAGAAACACTCGGGTACACCCGGTGTTTATGCCTCACTTGTTGGTTAGAAACATTGCGTCGTGTGCCCAATGTTTATACCACTCTCCGGTTAAAAGCATTTGGATCGTGTGCCTGATGCTTATACCTCTCTTGCTGGTTAGAAACATTGGGTGTGTGCCCAATGTTTATACCACTCTCTGGTTAAAAGTGTTTGGATTGTGTGCCTGACGCTTATACCTCTCTTTTTCGTTAGAAACATTAGGTTATGTGCCCAATGTTTATACCACTCTCCGGTTAGAAGTGTTTGGATCGTCTTCTGACGCTTATACCACCTTGTCTTGGTTAGAAACATTGGAATGTGCTCTAATGTTTATACCACTCTTCGGTGTTTACACCGTTCTCTTTTCCCTCTCGCGCGTGGCACGTGAGGATGTTTTGGTAAAATGCCTCTGGACGGATTCCGATGCTTATACCGCTCTTTGTTTTGGTTCCATAACAGTTAGATGTGTTTCATTTGTTATCACTGCTTCTTTCCTCACGTATGCCACGTGTTGGGATCTTGTTTACCGCCTCGGGTGCGCCCGATGGTTGTTGTTCTCTACCTTTTCTGCGTGAGGCGCAGTTAAGATTGCATAATTTTCTTACATCCTTTCTGCATGAAATGTAGTTTGGTTCATGTTAACTTGCTTATGCACGAGTTTGCTGTAGCATTTCTTTGCATAACGTTTGTATCTAGATGTTTCATTACAGCCCTCATTACATGATCATAAGTTTTGTTCGGCATTGTGCATATCAATTGCATTTTGCCCCAGCCTGCGGGCGCATTTATACTATTATCTTGAATGTCTGTCTAAGTCTTGCGGCCTTGTCAAAAATGGGTCGTCTCTAGGCTTTGACATTCACTCTCTTCATTTCATGACTTCTGAGTTCTGTCAAAGAGAGGAAACTGTAGACACCCCATTTTTTACCGTCCTCAAGACTTGGATGTTCTCGCAGGTACATCCAGTGATGAGTCTAATTGCTCGTCGAGCGCTCGAACACCGCGGCGGAGCGCCCCAAGTTTGATCTTTCCAAATCTTGCATCAGTTCTATCTCATTTTTGGACCATGTTTTGGTCCTTTTAGAATGTTGCTTTTAGAGCGCTGCCGGCCACTTTTGGGCACTGCCGGCCATGGGCTCTAACCTGTCGGCCATTGATGTGCCCTGCTGGCCATCACTGATGGCCGACCGGCCACCAGTGCCTCAATAGATATTTTTAGTTATTTTTTGACAGCTGTTTGCACAAATTGGAGCATCTGCTTGCACGTGGATGGTTGGATCTTTTCAAGATGATTTTGTATCTTCTATATATAGGGGCCTTCCTCTTGCATGCAAAGGGTTACAAAAATTTTGTGAGCAAAATTTTTATCTCTCTCTCTAGAATCCTCTCTATCTTCCTATTTTGAGCTTGAAAGTGGGAATTCTCTACACATTTGCACTAGCATCCTTAGCCAAACACCTTCATCTTGGAGCTGAGGTTCTTGGAGGCTTTGTTTGAGCTTCTAAGGTTGGTTTTAGCTCAGAGTTGTGGCTGTTTTGTTGCTGTGCTTCAAAGGTAAAGCTTACCTCTTTTAAAGCTTTGTTTTAATTGATTGCTTGGCCATCTCTTTACACTGCTTTGACCTGGTTTTTTTCAACCATAAAAAAACTCTATTTTTAAGGTTTTAAAATAGTGGTTTAAGCCTTGTTGAATAAGGGGGGGAGGGGGTTGTCTCCTTTTTTACTCTTTGGCTTGTGAAGCCTTTGGTGACTCTTTTCAAGCTTTTGAAACAACTTGTTTTTGGCCTTTTAACCACTGAATTCCAGGGGAATTTCAGTGGTGAAAAGTATGTTTTGAGGTCCAAAATAGGAGGGGTTGGCCTCCCCTCCTTGTGTCTTGTTTGCATGTGTAGATGGACTAGCATGTGAGCATGTTTTTCTATCTATTTGTGACTTGATCTTAGCATGTTTTTGCCACTGATTTAGCATGCTGTAGCTCTGTTTTGAGCCTTCTTGGTCATATAAGTCTTGTTATGCATGGTTGTAGTGTAAATGGCTTCACTAGCTTTGTGTTTCAAGGCCTCTAACATGTTTTGCATGTGTTGATTTCATGTTGAAGCATCATTTAACATATGATTTTAGTGCATATATCTTTGTCACACTCTCACATAGTTCACTCTTTCATTGCTTTTGAGAGTTGTATTTTAAGCCTTGTTTATGAGCCAACATGTGAGCATGTTTTTCTTGCCTTTTGTACTACCATCTCAGCATGTTTTAGCCTTTGTTTTGGCATGTTTTAGCTCTGTGCAGAGTTGGTTTGGTCATTTGAGTTTGATATTATATGCCTCTAGTGTAGTGCTCTTCACTAGCTTTAATGCTTTTGGCTCTTAACATGTTGTGCATGAGTTGCTTGCATGTTGTAGTATTATTTTTCATGCCATTTCAGCACTGAAATTCTACAACCTCCCTCATTTCTTCACTTTTCATTTGTTTTGAGGGTTGGTTAGTCTTAAGATTGTGTTTAAGCTTGAGATTGAGGCTTGTGCTCAATGGCTTTAACCCTTTTTTGAGGGTTCCTCCTAGCCAAAGACATGATCTCTCTCATGTCTTAAGCCATCTTTTGGTTGACCTCTCTCTCATTAGAGGACACTCATCTTGGACAAATTGACTAAAAAATGGCTTGGTAATGTTAAAATGTGTAAACAAGAATTGGACAAGTAAAACATGACTAAAATAAGCATGTTGTGTTTGCATTGCATAGTGTTCAATCGGACATTATATTGAACACAAGGTAGATTGGTCAATTTCATACTCAAATTGATGAAATAAGCCAATCTCCTTTGTCTCCATCACCCTTGATCATGCATGATAGGGTGATGGTTCCTAGAGTCTCATTTTGTGTATTTATTGAAAGTGTGCAACTTGGATCCTTGGCCATCATGCATTGAAAGTGCTTGATTGGTGGTTTTGGATCCAAGAGTGCCACTCCTTTGATGTTTTGAGATGATAAGCAGGGGCATGGTACAAACATATCCTTGGAAAACCCTCACTTTTTCTCTGTTTGTGCTTTGTTGCAGTGTGGCAATTCAGCACACCAGTGGTCGACACTAGTACATTGATGGCCATCAGTGCTACATCCTTGGCCGGCAGTGCCTCTTTTTGGCCGGCAGATAGTCGGCAACAAGAACTTATGGCCGGCAGGCCACTAGTGCATTCCTCAGCAGTGAATTGGTAAGGTGGAGCAGAAAGTTCTTGGAGTAACCCTGCAAACAGAGCCTTTCAAGAGCAAACCGGAAGACTTTTCGAGGCGAGAACTGAGTGCATGCATCTTCTGCATCCCGGAGCAGAGTAGTAGCAGCATAGTTTAATATGTTAATTACTTTGTTAATTTGCATTGATTATGTAATAATTAAGTAGCTTTAGCTTAGATATTTCTTTATGTTGTATTGTAATAAATAGTAAGTAGTTTACTAGTTATTCAATTAGTTGTGTAATAATTAGTCTAATTAGTTTTATCAGATTAGCTAGCTTAGCTTAGCTTAGTGTAGCTTAGCTTATTCATTTGGACCCTCCTTCGAGATGGCGCAATGTTGTAATAAGCGTGCGTGTGTGTGTGTATGTCTTCCAACCCCACGTCTTTCTCCCTTTTATTTAACCGCTTTCGATGGTTAGATTAGGGCACGTTTCAATTAGCATACCTTATGTTTGCATGTTTACATCCATTCATTTGTCTTGCATGCAACGGGCTCGGCGCATCATTCAAACTGCATCGTATTTCAACACTTATTTGAATACGTGTTTAAAAGCATGTTGTTCAAGTTACATTCATATGCCATCTTAGATAGCCGAGCCTATTTAATTGTATATTGCATGTGTTGCATTAAGCATCTTGCATAGTTAGGATCATGCATTGTTTCTAACTAGTTTTTGTTTTGACTTGGAGTACACTGTAAGTTTTACGCTTTAGCATACTTGCATGAGTGTGAGTGATGCCACGTTTAGCATGCTTGCCATGAGGCTATTTGCTTAAGTGCTTAACTGCATAAATGCCTGTAAATGAAGGCTTTGTTACTTGAATTGGAACAATTCATTGAGTGTGAGTTTTAAGTCCACGTTGCGAAGTGGCAAATCATGTTTTTAAGCCCACTTGAGGTGGCAAATCCATGTTTTAGCCCACTTGAGAGTGGCACTTTCAAACCATTTTCGAAAGCAAACATGAATTGTTTTGTTCTAATTCTCGCGATTTAGTCTATACTTGCTTGTGTGCATCACATAGTAAAGTTAGCTAATAACCGGATAAGAACACATGAGGTTTATAAAACAACATTTCATGCTTAGTAGAGGCCGATCCTTTGATCGGGCGAGCAGAGGTGCTCATTTCAGGACCTTCCCCTCTCGTACCCAAGTTCCCGAGCCGAGACAACTTTGGTGATGACGAACACGTAGCCTTTGGCACGAGTCAGGGTTTCCTAAATTTTTCAAAAATAAAATATTTAGGTGGCAACTCTGCAATCTGGTAAAGTAGTCTAGTTTTGGCATTATTTGATTCAAAATCTGATTTTCCAAAATAATTTCGGATTGGACTCTTTGGTGTTTATCAGTTTCACATTTCACATTGCACTTTGTGAAATTAGATTCAGAACCGTGACAGGAGTCTGAACTGTAGGACCAATTCGCGCGAAGAAATGGGGGGCGCGCGAAGAAAGTCGAGCTACACAAGGGCTCAAGTATCCTTGAGTATGTGGTTCGGATAGTGGTGTAGGTTTTGAATGTTTTGACTATCTCACATGTATTTTTTATTTTTATCATAAGTTCTCTCTCCCCGTGAATGTAGACAATTGGTACTGAACCGCATAAATTTGGGTATGATTGTTTTTTTTCCTTTGGTGTGTTTATGGTGTGCTTCTATTTGTGTTGGTGGGATATGGTATAAATTCCTACAATTTTTGTTTAGTTTCAAAAAAAATTTATAAAACTACGACGACTTGAAGGTGCGCAAAACTACCCTTGCAAAGCACGTGCTTTTTCACTAGTTTTCAAAAATATATTTCTCATTCAATTATTATTATTATTATTTTTTTTTTTGAAGACAAACATAATAAAATGAAAAGGTTATAATTATTGAATCGAGCTAATTTCTACATGAATGATATACATGAAGGGTCCTACAACCACTACAAAAATTAAGGTTTTGGAGACAAAAAGTTGAGTACAAAATCACTTTTTAAGAACCAAATATATTTGTTGCAACAAAATTCAACATTTAGTTATGAATTATTATCTTTTTGGGATCAAATTTTTTTGTCTACAAAAATAAATATTTTTGTGACCAAATTATTTTGTCTTCAAAAATATATTTGTTAGTGACATTTTGAAAAATTTGTCGCTAAAAGCTCAATTTTTGACTTTTCATGACAACTTTTTAGCAACTATTTTCTCAACAATAGGAATTGGTTTTCACTTTTGAGAACAAAAAAAATTGATTTCTAAAACTCTTGTATATTTTAGTGAAAATGAATGGTTCAAATAATCAAACAGGACATGTGATAAGCCTTTTAAATTCTCTTAAGTTAAGATTTGAACTTGGGAAAAGTATAATCCTTTTTCCCAGTGTGTTGTGTGAATTTCATCTCCAAGTGAAAAACAATTTAGTGTGTAAACTAAAAGTGGCTTCCTTACAAATGAATAACAAATAAAGATAATGAACTTCTTTGTTCAATTTCGAGGGGAAGAATGGCATCAACCCCCTCCCCCCCCCCCCCCCTTTCCCCCTCCCAACACTTCCATAGAGGAGGTTGGGGTTCAAGCTTCGACAGTGATGAGGAAAGGGTTGGGAGAGATGGAGAATTAGGAATATTCAAGAGATTTTGCTCATAAAAAATGTTAAATGTTACACATAATTCTCATTGTTAGACATAAATAAATTAAGTTTTATATACATTTATTAATATGACTTACACTGACTTACATCTAAGAGTTAAAAAATAAATTAAAAAATGAGATTATGTATATTACATTTACTCTACAAAAATAAAATAAAATAAGAGTTTCTTAGACAAGTGGATGAAATGAAGGGAAAATTAGTCTAACATCATTCTCTAACTTTACGTAGTAGAAGAGATCCACAAATATTTTTTTTGTTAGATAAAATCCGTTACATCCTTTTCTTCTATTTTATTTTAAAAAAAATACAAACTTTACCCACACCCTTCTCTCTTCTCTCTCTACATATTTGTGTCTGTCTTATCTCTCTCTACCTATTTGGGTCTCTCTCTCTCTCTTTCTCTCTCACACACACACACACACACACACACATCCATCTCTCTGGTCTCTTTCTTTCCAAACCCTAAAACCCAAATCCACTATTTCCCCACTCTCCGACACTACCACATTCGTCAATCTCTCTCTCTGTCTCTCTTCATAGATTTGGATCTCTCCACCACCTCACAATATTCTCTTCTCAAACCCTAGAACCCAAATCCATCACCTCATCATTCTCCGTCACCTTCACTTCCTTGTACTTTGATGACTGTTTCATCAATGTCGACTTGTTTATATCTTCGACGCTAAGTTTCGAACCCCTCTTTGCCGCCTTCGTGGCCACATCTGCCCCATTGACCTCGTCTACTACCATAAGTATGGGTCCTTGATCTATTTGCTGAAGAATAAGGAGCAGGTGATCATGGACAATAATAAACTCGTGAATTTGGAGGAATTTGGAAGATCTGCTGAAATTTCTCTGAACCTATATCAGAGAAATTTCACTAGACTTTTACCAGAAATTTCTCTAGACTTGTACCAAAGAATTTGGAGGTCCTGCTAAAATTTTTCTGGACCTATACCAGAGAAATTTCATTAGATCTTTACCAAAAATTTGTTTGGACCTATACCAGAGAATTTGGAAGACCTGATGAAATTTCCAGAGAAATTTTAACAGACCTATACCAAAAATTTCTCTAGACCTTTACCGGAGAGTTTGGAGAACCTACTGAAATTTCTCTAGACCTATACCAGGTAAAATTAATTTGAATTTTTCTTCATAGAATAATTTGTGTAAAATTTGTCTAAAATTTCACTGGACCTATACCAAAGAAAATTATTCATGAAGTGAAACTTTTTTGAAATTTCACTGGATCTATACTAGAGAAATTTCACTTGACCTATATTTGAAATTTCTCTGCCATATTGATCTTCTTTGGCCATCACACACTTGCAATATAAAATTTCACTAGACCTATATCTGAAATTTCTTTGTCATGTTAATTTCTTTGATTTTTTTCTATAAACATAGTTAGAGAAATTTACTTGCATGTTGATTTTTTCTACCACATTTGACTTTTCTGTGAAATTTCTGTATAAATGTAGTCAGAAAATTTACTTGCAAGTTGATTTTCTCTAATACTTTTGATTTTCTCTGAAATTTCTTTGCAAATGTAGTCAGAGAAATTTACTTGCATGTTGATTTTCTTTAATACATTTGACTTTCTTTAAAATTTCTCTTCAAATGTAGTCAAAGAAATTTACTTTTATGTTGATTTCAAAATCAATGAAATTTTGTCATTTTTTTTTGAATTTCATATTCATTATGGACCTTGTTTGATAGATCTCTATGAGAGTATTTCAAAAATAATTTTTTTTTTTTGTTGTTGAAAATTGACATCTAAATTAAAAATTATTGAATTTTTAAGTTTTAAAAATTTTCAAAAAGTAAAAGATGTTTGAATGTAAAATGTAAAGATATTTTAGTTCAATAATTTTGGAGGGAAAAAGCGTATGTTTTTTAGAGACTTGAAATAGTATGAAAGTTTGGAATGTCTTTTATGTCCTAAAATTGTAATATTAGGAACCTCAAAAAAAAAAAAAAAAAAAAAAAAAAAACCCTAAAATGAAACTGAATTGAAAAAATAATAATAATTGGTTGCACATGGAAATGTTATTTATTTAACTTTGTCACATTTGAGCCTTACAAACACATTAACCGCTAGCTGGTATGATTGTCCTCCATGCTTTAATTATGCTACGTTTGATTGGAAGATTTGAGAAGAGATTTAAAAAAGAAAAGAAAAAAAGCGTATGAAACTATGTGAAATGTAGGTATATTTTATTCACATTTCACATTCTTTTTCTATTTTCCTTTCTAAATCTTTCTCCAAATCTCCCAACCAAACACAGCGTTAAGAAGAATTTACTTATCTCAAACTTAAAATTTGAATTTGACCGTAATGTTAGGTCCTTTGAGATATATCGTAGATTTCGTTTCAATAATTTAAATCGTTCATTTTATAAAGTCTTCTCTATATATTATTTATGAAAAAAATAAATGTATCTGATAATCGTAACCTTTCTAATTTATCCCAATTGTCTCCGAATAAATAAATAAATGATAAATGTGATAAAATAAAAATGATATAATTATCAGACCAACTTAATTTTTTTTTTCTAAAGATAATATACATACAAAATTCTATAAAACAAACCCATGATGAGCCTATGAATCCTAACTTGAAGGTTAAGTTCAAATTTTGAACTTGGGATAATCCCCATCGAATTAAAAAATCCCCATACCACAAACACATACCAAGTTTCATTTCAGCTTATCCTCCCACTGAATCTCCGGCAGCCAAAACTCCCTCCGAAATTCCATCAACTCCGGCAGCTCTATCTCACTCCAAAAATCATCCTCATTCGATGTCTTCGATCTTCCCTTTTTCTCGTCTGAAGTCCCAACATGAGCAGCAGCAGCAGCTGCAGCCTGAATATCTTTGGGAGTTGAAGTGGAAGGCCTAGGCAGAAGCTCAATCTCTTCAGGAAAATTAAGCAAAGCTTTGTTACCTTTGAGACAATACGATGCCACGTCGTGAGCCCTGGCCGCCATCTCGGGAGTGTTGAAGGATCCCAGCCATATTCTGTTGTGTTTTCTGGGCTCTCGAATCTCCGATACCCATTTCCCCCACTGCCGTTTTCTTACTCCTCTGTATGCCTTCTGGCTTCTACTACTTTCGGATTGTTTTGCACTCGAAGATGATGGTGGTGGTGGTGGTGGTGGTGGTGGTGATGATGATGATGATGATGATGGCTTTGGCAACTTCCTCAGGGTTTCTTCTGAGTACACTGCTGGTGTTGGTGGTGTTGCCATTTGTGCTTCACTTGTTTTGTATTTCAACCTTTGTAATGTATAGCCTTTTTATAAAGGCATTAAGAGAGTGTAGAGTGAACCTTTAGTACTGCCAGTGACACTATAGTAATGAAATGTTGTAATCAAGACATTGTGCATTGCATTATTATTATTAGTACGTACATTAAAAAATATGTATTTTAAAAAATGGGATATCTAAGTACTTGTCAACACTTATTAGTCCTAATTAATTTTTTATAACCCAATTAGTCCTGTGAGTCAGAAAATTTTCCAAGAAAACTCTTTATTAGTTAACACGCGTTTTTTTCTAGTAGTTAAATATTTATCTTTTGCACAGAAAGAAAGTTACCAAAAATGGTAATGTGAATATTGTCTCAGCATATTTCATATCATCTTCATCGCTAAAACAATGCGACGAGTCCGCTAGGCAAGTTGCCCACACTACTCGTAGTCCTATCAAAGTTCATATTGAAAAATCTAAATAACTCCCGAGATATTGATTCGTAATTATATTTCAATTTAAAATAGTAAATAACAATATTAATCAAACATACAAATCGGAATAACAATTTAACATGAAAAAAAATCATAATTGGAATATCTCCAATTGTGATAAAAAAAAAATCACGAGCCAAGGTCACAAAATAATCCACTGAGAAGATAAAAAAGAATTATACATGAGTACTTTCAATTACTTAACGAATCTATGCCCGAATTAAACCAAACCTAATGTACCCCTTCCAACACCGTTTTTACCTCAAAACTGTTTTACCCAACGTTAAATCTACAACGCCAATGTCGAATCCACAACGATGACTCACTCTGAAATCTACCAAAGCTTCAGACCCAAGTTTTCCAGAATCTAACGAAGAATACCTCTCTCTTTATGTGAATAAAAGAAACAACTCATTGATGTTTGATACTTTGTAATTCCTCAATCAATCGATCACCTTCTGTACATCACAGAAACTCATATAAAAACACCCTCCATTGTAAACACTTTGTATTTTACTCATCTTTGAGAATCTAGATGAGTTAAATCCTAAAAAAGCAAACAACACACTTTATAAAAAACAGAGTCGTGAAGATGGCTTGAGCTCACACTTCATCGCTTGAGCTGTGTGAGTAAAGGAGGTGCAAAACATATAAGCCAACAGCTCGATCGCAACATCCACCATTCGAGTGGTAAAACAATTTTTTCAGAAGTTCTGACTACATACTGAAATACTAGAAAATCCACTTTACCGCTCGAGCGCACAAATGACCGCTCGAGCGGTCAAACCACTTTAACTATTGTTTTGGATTCGAAGGCGCTGCTCTAGACCCCCCATAGGGCGTTGCCTCTTGACCCCCACAACCTGACCGGGTAGCTCGATCCCCGTACATAGTCAGCGAAGTGGCAAATAAGGATTGCTCAAGATACAGAAGGTTAGCACAAACTCCTCTAACAGGCACAATTCGAGTTAGATTCGTATCTAAACACTCACAGCCTCACTGAAACATAAAAGTAAATAAAATTACAACCGAAACGAGTTTTGTTAAATAGGATTGTTGGTTACAAAACCTAACACACATGATAATATTCACATAAAAAATTTAATGTTGAACATATTCAAGATATTCATGTATATATTTTGTGAACATTCACATATATGTATATGTTTTGAAATTCCATGTTATTGTGAACTTGACAAATTGCCGGATTGTTGCGGGAAAAAACACTATCAATACCTATATATACGATATATTGTAAAATGCATAATAGAAACGTAGTAGATACCATATTGCAAAGGGAATTGATATCTATGAAAAAACATAAAAATGTGGGATATGGGATCTACTGGGGTAAATTTTCCAAACGTGTGGACTAATTGGGATACAAAAATATCCATATAAACTTATTGGGTTACAAGTTTATGAAAAGGGATTTACTACCAAATTTCCAAATATATATATATATATATTAGTAGCGGGTTAGGATTGACCAATTTTATACAAACTTCATTACAATATGATGCGGTAATACGGGTAAAATTATTTGTCCAATCCACATTAAACAAAGTTGACAAAAAAACCCAAGTGATTCGTGATTTGAAGCAAATTGAATTGCAACTTTGTCCAATCCACATTAAACAAAGTTGACAAAAAAACCCAAGTGATTCATGATTTGAAGCAAATTGAATTGCAACTTCGTCCAATCCACATTAAACAAAGTTGACAAAAAAACCTAAGTGATTTGTGATTTAAAACAAATTGAATTGCAACAATTTTCAAACAAATAAAACTAACAATCTAAACCATCTAACACATATGAAAGTGATTTAGATTGTTGTTTCACAATTAATAAATCGACACAAACGATTTTAACGTTAAAAAAATCACAGTTAAAGCATCTCGAATTGTGATAAAAAATCACGAACAAGGCACCACTATGAAGATAATGAACATACACAAGATTACCAATAATTACCCAACACGCTAAAGAATTGTTTTCCACCTTTTGTGCCTATTTCACCAACACCTTCGTCTCAGAATTGACTAGCCCGATGTTGAATCCACAACACCCCCGCCGAGTCCACGACAACGAGCTGCTTTGAACTCCTTCAAAGCCTTCACGCTTGAACCTTCAGAATCCACCGATCAAACTTTCTTTGAATAGAAGAATCAAACAAACCCTCTTGATGTGATCAACTTAACTCATGAGATGCGATCAATCTCACAAAGACATCAAGGGAAACAAGGAAAAGAACAACAAAAGCAAACACAAACTCACAAGTTTTAGATCTGAACGCCGTAAACCTAAATTTTGTTTTTCACATAGCCTTTATAGAAACAGGGTTGCGATGACCACTCGAGCGAAAAAATGGTCGCTTGAGCGGTGTGTCTTGCACGTGAAGAAACCATAACTGCCTTCGCTCAAGCGATTAAAAGTGCGTTCGAGCATAAAAAGAGAGTTGTCAGTATCTTTGTAGGCTTGACTGAACTATTGAGAGATACATATCTTCGCTCGAGCAACCAATTGTGTGCTCGAGCGGTTCAAGTAAGAAGATGGCACTAAATTACATTACAAATGTGTTTGTTTGCGGAATTGACAGCCCAAAGGGACCTAACAATCTCCCCCTTTGCCAATCCTGGACAAAACACTTCTAACATTAATTCCTAACAAACACACGCACTAGACACAAACCCCTAACCACTCTAAACACTGTGTGAAACGAGCCACCTGCAAGGATTGTAAAGATCACACAAAGAAACTAGAAAACAGAAATAGCTAGCATAATCCAAATAATCCAAAAACAATACATAAACATCATAAATACCACTGCCTCCTTTTTGACCGAAAGAGACAAAGTAGTTAAGGCCAGTGGTCCAATAAACGTCCCAATATAAACAACCCAACATAAAACAAGGCCAAAAAAAAAAAAAAAAAAAATCTCCAGAAGAACAGTCGAACCTAAAGAAAATAGGCCAAAGATTAAAAAAAAAAAAAATGCCCAAGATTAAAAAAACATCAAAAAACATGTCCATGTAGAGAGAAAAAGAAATAACTAGTCACTAGTATGGTGGAGAATGTGGAGACTACTACATTTGGAGGAGAGAAAGAATTTGAGCAAGCTGTAGAGATGACTAGTCCACCGTACGCTCAATACGTCCAAGGCGTCCATCAAAGGCATTGACATGAGCATCAAGCCGATCAAGGCGCTGGGTTATGGTCTGCTCAAATTGAAGTAGTTGGTCACGAATATATCGAGGGTGGACAACCTGCTTATCCTCATCGGTGGCTGCAGTATCAAGCTCGGCTTTCTCTTCCAACTGGTCTTCATCTGCATCAGAATGACTGGCCCTCGAAGACTCCCCCTTAATATATGCCCGACTTTGGAAGACAATCTTTTTGGTAAAAAGTTTCACGGAAGTAACGAACTTATCATCATTGGCTGATGGAACATCAAGAGACGTGAGAATACAGTTGATGAGACACCCATACAGAAAACCTAAAGACTTTTTACCTCCAAAGACAGCGATCATGTTTTGGAGAATTAGGGTTACGAGATGATAAGAAGTTGGTAGTCCGTGTGGTTTTAAAAGCCTATCACCGTCCTTTCTGTTCACTTTTATAAAATAAAAAAAAAATTTAAAGAAAAAGAAGCCTAATTTCAAGTACATTAGTTCTAAAGATAAGGGTAATGATAAACCTAAAGTTGTTCCAAAAACTGAAAAAAAAAGACTATGAGAGGACAGGGAGTCAAGTGCTGTGAATGCTAAGGGTTTGGGCATATTGCTCTCAAGTGTCCTTCTAAGAAGAACCGGAAGTCTACACAGTGACTTGGGATGGTAAAAGCGGGTTAGAGCAAGAACCTGATAAAGCCGAATCCAGTGAAGATGGAGATAATACTTTTCTGGCATTCTACTCTAGCTTTTGTCAATTAACTTCCAGGCCAGTTGAGTTTGCTTGTGGGGCTAATTTTTTGAATTCATATTCTCCTCACTATGAATAGTTTGTTCCATTAAGTAAAGAAAGTCTATGGGTCGAGTTACCTTTGCGAATCGAATCCATTAACACAAGTCTCACAAAACCACACTTTTATAGTTTTTATAAAAACAAGAACAAGTGAGCCGCTCTGATGCCAATTAAAAAATCTAAGTGATTCGAGATTTGAAATAGATTGAATTGCAACAATTTCCAAACGAACAAAACTAACAATCTAAACCATCTAGCACGTACAACGTGATTTAAATTGTTGTCTCACAATTAATAAATTGACACAAACGATTTTAACGTGAAAAAAATCACAGTTGGAGCACCTCCAATTGTGATAAAAAAAAATACGGGTGAAGCGCCACTAATCAATCCAATATGAAGATAATGAATATACACAAGATTACCAACAATTACCCAACACGCTGAAGAATTGTCTTTCGCCTCTTGTGCCTCTTTCACTAATGCCTTCATCTCGAAATTGATTAGTCCGATGTTGAATGCACAACACCCATGTCGAGTCCACGACAATGAGCCGCTTTGAACTCCTTCAAATCCTTTACACTCAAACCTTCAGAATCCACTGATCAAACTCTCTTTGAATAGAAGAATTAAACAAACCCCCTTAATCTGATCAACTTAACTCATGAGATGTGATCAATCTCACAAAGACATCAAGTGAAACAAGGAAAAGAACACTAGAAGCAAATATAAACTCACAAGTTTTAGATCTAGGCGTCGTAACCCTAAATCTTTCGCACAACTTTTATAGAAACAGGGTCGCAATGACCACTCGAGCGAAGGAATGGTCATTCGACCGGTGTGTCTTGCAAGCGGAAAAACCATAAGTGCCTTCGTTTGAGCAATTAAAAGTGCGCTCGAGTGTAAAAAGAGAGCTCTCAGTATTTTTATAGGTGTAACTGAACAACTGAGAGATACGTATCTTCATTCGAGAGACCAATTGTGTCCTCGAGCAGTCCAAGTACGAACAGGGCACTGAATTACATTACAAATGTGTTTGTTCGCAGAATTGACAACTTAAAGGGACCTAGTAGGGTAAAATTATTTGTCCAATCCACATTAAGCAAATTTGACAAAAAAACTCAATGAATGGAAAATTAATTATATTAATATCATTTTCATTAAAAAAAAATGCCATAACATATTTAAATTGCTTATGCTCTAATTTGGCAATAGACTAAAATGAGGTTGGTGGTTAGATAAAATAGGTTAAGAACTCAATAAACAAAATGTCACATACAAATCGTAGTCATTTCACTTTTTTTTCACAAAAATAAAAAAAAAACAATCAAAATAAACTTTTTAATCTTAAATTAAAATAATTAAAAACTTAATTAACTTACTCCCCAAATGAAACCTATATAACATATTTGAGCTTTTCCTTTACTATTTAGAGTCAATCTAGTACACACCAAAAACAAAAAGTAGTGTTCAAATTTTCGTTTATATGTATGAGAACTATTGTGTCAATCGTAATGGAATATGTCACATTAAAATATAAATGATAAATTAACAACTCCCTGATGGCTTTGACACTTCCTTTTGTAATATCATGGCTGGCAGCTGGCATTGGCAGTTGGAACCAGCGGCCAGAGTTACTGAGTGGCGTTTTGGAAATCAAAATAAAAAGTCACGTTTTTATTAAAATGTTTAAAAATGTAAGTGGTAAAAATGTAATAAAGGCCTTGTTTGATAGGGTTTATTTTCAACTTATTTCAGCTCTTAACTTAATTTAAACTATTTTGATGTGTTTGGTTCAGCTTAACAATACAGCATATAGCTTTTTGTAAGTCAAAAATCAACTTATTCTTTAAGTTGGGGAGAAGAAACTTAATTTATAAGTCAAAAATCAGCTTATGTTCATAGTTATAAGTTATAAGCTGTTAAACTATAAGTTATAATCACTTTCCCACAGCTCTACCAAACGGGATCAAAATTGGATTGGGAAGTGTCAAAAACGCAAGTATGAAATTACAAATTTGGGCCTATGATAAAAAAATAAAAAAAATAAATTTCTTATATTGGGTAAAGGTATTTTGGTCATTTTAATTTGATTTGACACTATAAACAAATATTAAATTAAAAAGTCAAAAGTCAACTTTTTACTAACTTTTCAAATCACTTTTCAAAAAGCTAAAAAACTTAGTAAAAAATCAAAAGTTAATTTTTTACCGATTTCTCAAAACAGCCAAGAGGTAAGAAAAGAAAAAGAAGAAGAAATGGCGGCATTTTGATAGATTCAATGGATAATTCTCACCTATTTATAAACAATAATGCTTGGGAGCACTAATTAGTACTATCACTACATCATTTGTTGTGCCTTTTTTTTTTTTTTTTCCTCCTCTTTCCACCTCATTAGTGGTGGGTTAGAAATACCAAATTAGTGGTATGTAGCATTGTTGATTTATAAATAGTTTTGTTATTATTATTATTATTATAAGATGAGCTGTGCTACAAACACAAAACAATTTCACCCTAATGTTCACAGATGAGACAAAAGAAGGTGAAATTGTTCTTTGACCAATTCTATGAAAGAATGAGACAAAAACGTGCAATTGTTCTTTGACCAATCCTATGAAAGAAATATTCAGTTAAAAAATTTGACATACTTTTTAAATTTAATGTTGTGTCAAAAAAATAATTAATTAATAATTAAATATTATTAATTATTAATAAATTATTTTCTTAACACATCATTAAATTTAAAAAATAAATTAAAAATAAACTTATATATCATTTTTCATCTATGAAATTATTCTGTGTTTTTGGCTTTTCTCTTATTCCATCTTCTATACATGCATTTAATTGTCAACTGATGGGGGAAACAAATGATTTAAGGGTGCAAATAAAGGTAAATTGTATAATAAATTATTCAAATCATCTGTGTAATCAATTTGCTTGCTTGAGAAATTATTAAATATTATCTCATCGTGTGTGGTCGTGAATATATAATTAGATCTTGTTAATGATAGTTTTAAGGATTATTTATAAGAAGTATTAAATGTCAAAAAAATTATAATTTTAATAAATTTTTTATATATTTTACAACACTTTCATATATTTTAAATTATTTTTATATATTTTTTCAATAATAACAACAATCTGAAGGGTTATTTTTAACATTTTTATTTATAATTATCTTTATATATTTTTTTATTCATATAATTATCTTCATGTTAATGTCACTATCTAAATGAAAACATACCTTACAATAGTCACTTTCGGCTAGCATCACTCAAATTATCAAGGAGTTAGTGCATGTTGAACGGTGTTATTAGTGTTAAAGTGTGTTAGAGCATCTCCAATGGTAAACTTTTTTTTCACTAAATTTGAGTAAAAAATGACTCATTTTTTCAATTTGATATCAGTTGCCCCAACGGTAATTCCGTGGGTCAACCGGTTGGTCGACCGGTAAAGTCAAATTTTTTTTTTTTTAAAACCTTTTTGAACTGTTTGAACCTACCTATTTGAACTGTTTGAACCAGTTCGCAGGCCAATTTTTTCATGCACTGGTTGACCAATTGGTCAACCGGGTGGTCGACCAAGGGGTCGACCAGGTGGTCAACCACCATATGTAAAATTCTCAAGCTTTTCTGTTTTAATGGTCACGCACAGCAATTTGGTAAAACATGTATTCTGTTCTCAGTTTGATGATTTTTTTGTTCAATTCTCAATTTGATACCAGTTTGGTGAAACTGTTGGAGCTTCAAAAAGTGCCTTTTTTTATCAAATTTTAAATTTGATGCCAGATTTACTGAACCGTTAGAGATGGTCTTATAGGATAAAAAATGTGAAAAGTAAGGGTTGGTTTGGGGTGTCTTAAAAAAATGCACTTTTTATCTTTTTACGAAAAGATGTGCAGAAAAGTAGAGAGGTGATGTAATGAAAAAAAAATAAAAAGATGGATTATATAGTTCATGCCAAACCAACCTTAAATTTCATTTACGTAGGTTAAGTTTTCGTTAATTTAAAAAAGAATATATACTCTAATGATATAATTAAAATGTAATAAGTGATGTATAAAGATGAATAGAATATAAAAATTAAAATAATATTTTATATTATACTCTCCCTCGTCTCATTTGTGAAGTCTGCCTCATGGCGATCAACCTGCCACAAGTGCTCTCTCTCTTTCTCTCCTCTGTTCCTTCGTCAGATGGCTAGTTGCCGTTACAAAGTTAAAAAGGTTACTAACTTAACCATTAGAGTGAAATAAATTACACGTGCTTTGTTAATTGAGCAAGGCAGCCGGCTGATACTAAAATTTTGACCTGGATTCTCTCTAGTTGGAAAATCTAATTAGATGGTGTTGTTAGGTTCTGTAGGTCTATTACAAAGACTATATTGATAATTTAAATCATTTAATAGGTAAAATTTGTCAATTATTTTATTTTTATAAAAAATTATATTAATCGAATATCAATAAGTACTTAATCATATTACATTTGTGTTAATAATTTATTGTTTAAACTATATTTATCGTTAACACAAATGTGATTTGATCAAATGATTATAGATATTTGATTAACGTAATTTTTTACAGAGATGAATTACTCGACAAGCTTCACATATTGATTGTCCGGATCATCAACGCGACCTCCGTTATGGGTCCACAGAGACCCAACAACTCTCTCTAATTCGATTTGGACCGAAGCGAAGTCTCTTCCAAAAATTTAGTGATATTGTGAGGTATTATTATATGGATGATTATTCAGTATTTCCGGAGTATAGATACATGGTACTTTATAAGATTTTGATTGGTAGAGAGGTGTAGGGGCCACGATTTACGTTGGAGATGGATAACAACATGAAAACTAAGTAATTAGTGATTGACTTGGAACATGATTACGTGATATTTCGAAATTATTAAATAATTTCGTTATTATATACTCCCAATGATAGGACACTTATTACGCTGTTTCGTAAAAAGAAATATAAAAGTATGAATTTTACAATTTCAATCAATAAAATTTGAAGACAAATTGGTTACGATTTTTGTGGTATTTAGTTAAAATTTATTGTATTATTAATTAGGATAAATTATAAATACACTTTTTGAGATTTGCTTAAAATATAAATTATCCTTTATAGTTTGAAAAATTACAACTACCTCCTTGTCAGAATTTCTTATTTAAAAGAATTAATTAAAAAAATAAAATTTATAACTGTTCACCCATACAATAATAAAATTATTTGAATTATTAATTGAAATAAAATTTTAACATTATTAAAAACTGATAATTAACTTGATGATTTATTAATAAAATGACCTATTTGTTATGAAATTAAAAATCTTAAGAGATATAATATAATTTCTAGAACCACAAGGGATAATTTATAATTTAAGTAAATCTCAAAGGGTGTATTTGTAATTTACCCTATTAATTATGACATATTTTTATATTAATTATAATATTATTTTAATTATGATAAAAGAACTCTTTCATTGGCCCTGTTTGGTACAGCTTAATTTCAGCTTATTTCAGCTTTCAGCTTAATTTAAGCTATTTTAATGTGTTTGGTTTAGCTTAACAATACAGCTTATAGCTTTTTGTAAGTCAGAAATCAACTTATTCTTTGAGTGGGGCAGGAGAAGCTTAATTTATAAGTCAGAAATCAGCTTATGTTCATAGTTATAAGCTATAAGCTGTTAAGGTATAAGCTATAAGCACTTTCCCACAGCTCTACCAAACATACTGATTATGTCTTATGAATGTTTGAGTATAATTATTTTTTTAATTTTTAGTTATAACTCATATAATTGAATTACTTCCTCGATCTCAATTTATTTGTTCATTTTGGAGAATCCAATTTATTAAGGAGATAAGCAATTATTACACATCAATTCAAAATTTAAAATTTAAAATGGGTAATTTTCAAATTTTAAAAAAATTTAATACTCAAAATAAAAAATGAATAAATATTTTGACACAGACCAAAACGACAAGATGAAAAAAGCAAAAAAACCAAAAAAATACGACCAAAGGAGTATAATATGGATAAACATTGAAAGTTCTAATTTTAGAACTCTAAATAAAATTTTAGTGATGTGACAAGAAATGAGGCCTACATGTAATGTGATATATATGCTTATATTTTTATTTTATTTTATTTTTTTCTTTTCATATTATTAGAGTTTTTTTTAAATTTTTAAATTAAAATTTTCTATCACTATTGATATAATATTTGTAGGACAACCTTTTTTTTAAGATGTATACGCATTCTCCAAATTTGAGATACCAGCTGTATTTGTCTTAGAAATAAAATATAAAAAGTACCAACCGTACTAAATGTCATGTATCCAAAATTCTTTTGCATTATATTGAAACAACAATGACGGAGGTCATTAATTTTGGAGCTCTAAAAAGTTCACTAATGACATGACACTCAATAAAAAAAAAAAAAAATACAACACCAAGATCAAAATATCAAATCATTTATGGTGAAACCCATTGCCACATCATTAATAGTAGCACTAATTAGTACTCTCACACATTTTCCATATTGAAATCACATCAAAAGGACATTTGTTTCAACTCTATAGAATAGATGAAATTGAAATGACACCTATCCTACCTAATCACGTAAGAATTTCCTCCATTACACAATTTCCTTTTTTCATGTTCCTCTATAGTTTCCTTTCCTTTCTGGTAATCCTCATCTGCCTATTTAGGTCTGTTTTTAGTGGGTTTTGAAGTGATAAGAAAGAAAAAGAAAATTTGTGTTCTTCAATTTTTTAAACTTAAAAAATCACATTACGTCAGGTAGTAGATCACTCAAGAAACATTTTATTATTGTTTTTAGGGTAAGTTACTTTTGCCCCTCTTAAGTTTACCTTTAATACAAATATTCTTTTTATATTTTAAAAATTAATATTTTTCTTTTTAAAATTTAAAATCACATTACAAATTGTCCTCTCTATTATTGGCCGTCAAGTTAATTAACAAATTTTATTGATATCAGTAATTTGGTTTTCTTAAATATCAATTTACTCTCATTTGATTTCCTTTCTCTTATACATTTGGGGGTGTTTGAGAGGTTTTTTTTTTAATTTTATTTTTTAGGCTAAAATAGTATTAAAAGAAAAAATAAATTAAAATATTCAATGACACAAAATATCACATTAAAGTCATAATTATTTTACTTTTTCTTTCACAAACATCATGTCTGATTATAAAAAAATTTAATCATCTTTTCAAACACAACTATTTTAACATATTAAAATAGTCAAAAATTAAAATAACTTACTGAAATAGTCAAACGTAGCCACTATGGTTCCGTTTGGTTTAGTTTTAGAATTATGATTTGACAGTAGAGTTGTGATTTAAGTGTGGAATTATGAGTTGAGTTTTGAAAAGAGTTTTGAGTTTTAGAATTTTGAGTTGTATTTTGAAATTTTTTGGATTTATTTTTTTAATATTTAAAAATATTTAAGAAAATTTTATTTTTTATTTTAAATATATAATGGTTATTTAAATATTTTTTAATTTTAAATACTTTATTTTGTTTTGTAAATATTTTATTCTTTTTAATATTTTAAACTTAAAACACAATTTCACATTCAAATTGTAACCACACGCATAATTCAAAACTCAATTCAAAAACTAATTTCAAAACTCATAACCAAACACATAACTCAAAACTTACAACCAAACTCTTTTCAAAATTTCAAAATTCTATTAAAACGAATTTCAAAAAAATATTTTTAATTTTGTCCTTTAAAATTATTTTTTATTTTATATATTTTTTTTCAAAAAATATTTTTTTTATTTTTTCAAAAAATAAATTTTGTTATTTTTTTAAGTATTAACCAAATAATTTGTTATGATTTAGATATATATGGCGATCCAATTTTTTTTTTTAATTTTAAAAAAATAAGTATTTAAAATATTAAATAATTAAAATATTTTAAAATATATTTATAAAATAAAATAAAGTATTTAAAATAAAAAAATAATATTTTGTAAATTTTTAAATATTTACAAAATATTTTTAAAAAATACAGTATACAAATGTATAAAATACAGTGCATATTAAATAAATAAATAAATATTTACCCTAAGAAAATTTTTAAATATTTAACAAAAATAAATTCAAAATACAACTCAAAACTCAAAATACAATTCATAACATTTTTCAAAACTTATAATTAAACAAATTTTCTCTTTTCAAAACTTAACTCATAACTCATAACTCAAAATATGACTCCACACTTAAATCATGATTTTAATCCACAAAATAAAAATATTTTTTTGATTTTTTTTAAATAGAGTTTTGAGTTGTGTATTTGGTTATGAGTTTTAAAATAATTTTTGAATTTAATTTTGAGTAGTTTTGAATTATGTGTTTAGTTATAAATTTTAAAAATAATTTTAAATTTTTTTAATTAAAATTATAATTCTAAAGCCAAACCACTAGATTTTTTTATGTTTTTTTGCCTTTTTTTTTTTTTTTTTTTTTTTTTTTTTTTTTTTTTTTTGTGGCAAGGCAGCCACAAGACAACCACTATTGTTTCTCCCATTCATCATTACTAGGCCATCAGTAGCCACTACCAAAAAGAAAAGAGATGCAGATACATAACTCATATATATATATATATATATATTAGGGGTGTGGGTCCACTAGATAAGTGTATTTAAAATATAAATTTTAATTTTAAATTAAAAATATGTCTTTTATGTTATTTAAATGGTGAAAGTATTCTTCATTATTTTAATGGTCATATGTTCAAGTCTTGTGTCTCTCTTATAATTACTATTTTTTTCTATTTAGATGAAAAAATCGACACAAGAAAAGAATGCAACTTAACAAAATGAGAGAATGAGATTCATGAAAATTAAGTAAGTTTTTTACTTTTAATAATAATATAGATAGTATAAATATAAATATATGCATTTATATATAACTTTATTGGAATTTAGCAAATGAAAAATATAAAAAATTATCTTTAATACAACTATTCTAAACTCCTTTGATCCAAAAATTCCCACTCATTCAACCATTCAAGCTTCCCAACTTCAACTCATCTAAAGCATCCACAGCAATTCCCATTACTGATTCAGGAGGGACTACCCCACTTACACCCGCAGCTACATTGGCAAACCCAAATCACAATTGGCAAATTGAAAAATTCTAAGTTATGTGATTTCATGATTCAAAATAGATTCAATTATTATAAATTTTAAAAACACACAAAACAAATTAAAAAATCTAAAATTTTGAGATATTGATTCGTAATTATATTTCAAGTTTAAACAAGAAATAACAATCTTAATCAAACAATCAAAGACAAATCGATACAACAATTTAACGTGGAAAAAATCACAATTGGAACGCCTCTAATTGTGATAAAAAATCACAGGTCAAAATCACAAAATAATCTATTAAGAAAACAAAAAGGAATTACACATGTGTACTCTCAATTTCTTAGCGAATCCATACTCGAATTGAACTGACCCCGATATACCTTTCCCACCACCATCTTCACCTCGAAATTGTCTTGCCAAACGTTGAATCTATAATTCTGATATCAAATCCACGACGATGAACCATCCTAGAATCCACCAAAACTTCAGACCCAAGTTCTCTGAAATCCACCGAAGAACAACTCTATCTTTTGTGAATAAAAGAAAAGAAACAAACCCCTTATTGATGTTAATATGAAGTTTATAGATCCATTTACCACTCTCAAATCATCAAGGAAACACTTATAAAAAATACCCTCTAATATAGAAAACCTTGGTACCTTTGCTCTCCTAGAATTTGGACGGCTTAAACCCTAAAAAATAGCAAATGGTGTACTTTCTAGTAAATTGAATTGCGAAGACCACTCGAGCGCACATTTCACCGCTCAAGCGAACTCAATAGAACGCGTGCCCATCACTCGAGCCAAGACTCTACCGCTCAAGCACAAAATGGATTCTCTCACAAGAGTATATGAAAGCAATAGACATATGACAAGATTATCTTGAAATATGAATAGATGGAAATTTTAGTAACATGCAGCATGAATAGATGGAAATTTTAAGAACATGCAAACACACTAAAAAAAAAAAAAAACTCTCCCTCAAAATTCTTTCCCTTTTTGTCATGAATTGTCAAAGGAAGCTCAATCAACTAAAGCAAGAGAATAAACCACACAAGGACATGATGACGTAATAATCAATAGCATGCGAGAAATAAGCAATGCATAGAAACATGCAAACCATCTAACACCAACCTCCCTTACAAAACCAATCAATATAAGTCTATGCTAAAAGAACTCCCATGTAATGATTAACCAAGCTCCTCCTCACTATAAGCAATCACAAGCAACAAAAATAATGAACAAAAAGGAAAAGACAAAAACAATATGGTGGAGTAAGTAAGGAATTTCATATTTGTACCTTAAAACACACAAGAATATCCAAGAAATACAATTACTTGAAAACATAATGTGCACAACTTATAGAAGATCCCTCATGAAAGAATATGATACAACATGTGAAAAACATAGATCCCATGATAAGAGTGTATGTGTGGCTCTTGGAGTTCGACAAACATTAGATTCAAATCCTAGTAGTGATCTGAAGGCTGGACCTCCGGTAAGAGAATATTCGAATGACTGAGAAAAGTCAAACCTTTAGTGATCAAGGGGTATTTGTTCAGTAAAGACGAAGACTCCCCCTCAGTCAATGAATAATTTTATTTTTTTTATCTTTCTTTCTTTTGCACACTCACTGGCAGCTTTTACGCTCAAGAGTATGGAAACCTAACTAGAGACGCATGGAGAAAATAAGGATAGCTTGGTTGGTGACTCTAAGGTAGTTTTTTTCCTCATATTTTGACTACAATGACCCGAGGGGAAAGCTATGGAGATGCAAAAAGATGGTAGAGGGTTAAGAAACTCAACATCACCCAAGATATGCTAGCATTGGCCAATTTCTCAAGAAAAACATATGAAACACTGCTAGTAGTCCATAAAGAACTTTAATTACTTATGCAGAAGGGTCCGGTATTTGCTAATCCAATAGTATGTATAGAATGAGATATATTGATCAAAGTACACACAATCCGAAATGAGCAATGACATAGATAGCGCACATACATTAACAAGTAATAGATATTCTCATCAATTTCAGTATGCACCAAGAACTTCTCAAAAATTTCAAGCTTTCAAAAACATACTAAGAAAAAAAATTGGATTTTTTTTTAATAAAACAAAGAAAAAAAGAAAACGAACAAGCACACACAAACGACCAAAAAATAAGAAAGACAAACAAAAATAAACTCAAAAAAACAAAATAAAAATTGAATAATCAAATTAACCCAAGTCAAGCTTTCTCACCCATACTGCTTTAGTATGAACAATGTAGTGAGTATTGTGGCTCTTAGGTGATGTCTTGATGTTGTTGTTCCCTTCCCCTTCAATGTGAACCTATCGCGACTTGGTTTCCAACCTCCTACTCCAAGGTCTAGGCAAATGCAAACTAGCTTCATGTTTGGTCTTGAGCAAATCAAACCAATAAAATGTCTCCTACCCCATGAGGTATTAGAATTTCTTTTACCTCCATGAGACACTCTCCCATATAACTTATAACAATGAGGACGAATATGATCATACATACTACAATGATAAGTAAAAACAAGGTGTACCTTATTTTCTTTGACTTTACTAACTCTAGGAAGATTGAGAAGTCCATCCTCATGTTGAATCGTTTGTGTTAGGACCTTTTGTTGTCAAATTCCATGAATCAAAACCAAGGTTGTAACAAGAGTTCTTTAAGAAGTTGGTTTCCTTCAAAAACAGGATTACTTTGGAGATTCTACAAGAAGTTGGTTTTCTACAAGAAGTTGGTGAAGTTGGTTTTCTACAAGAAGTTGGTTTTCTTTCCCAACTAGGATTGCTTTGGTTTTCTATAAATAGTTGGGTTTCTCCCAAATCTAGGCTATTCATTGATTCATTCATTGAATCCTCCAGATCTTTCTTTTTGGTTCTTAAAGGTTTATATCTGGGGATATTTTATTTTTCTTTGATGTCTTATTGAGTATTCAACTCATGATCTGAAAAGGCTACATCAAAGGTTTTGTTTGTTACACAAAAGAGAGAGTTGTTCTTCAGTTGTGAATTCTGAAGAATTCGAGCCTGAAGCTTCAGTTGTGAATTCTGGAGTGGCTCATCAAAGTTGTTCTTCAGTTGTGGATTCTGAAGAATTCGGTCTGAAGCTTCGGTGGTGGAATCCGGAGTGGCTCATCAGAAAGACAATTCCGTGGTGAAGATGGGGTTGGAAGAGGCACATAGAGGTTGGTTCAATTAGGCGTTGTGGATTCGCTAGATAATTGAGAGTGATACCTGTGTAATTCCTTTATATCTTCTTAGTGGATTGTTCTGGTGGCTGTGGCCCGTGGTTTTTTTATCACAATTGGAAGGTGTCCAATTGTGGTTTTTCCACATAAAATCTTTGTGTCTCTTTCTCTTGATTGCTTGATTGGGTTTTTATATTCTGCTTAAAATTGATATATAATCACAAATCAACATCTAGGAGGTTTCTAGATTTTTCAATTGGTATCAGAGCGGGTCGTTCTATTTTTTTTTTATAAAAAAAAAAAAAAAAAATTCTTTTAGAAAGCTCTATTTTTTTTAAAAAAAAAATCTTTTAGAACGAGATCTTGTTTGATTTGTGTGCATGTTTTTTTTTTTCTTACTTTATTGTTGAAAAAAAAAAATCAAAAAGATTTTCTTAGTATGGTTTTGCAAGTTTGAATTTTTTGAGATGTCCTTGATGCATATTGGAATTGATGAGAATAAACATTACATGTTAATATGTGTGTGCTTTCTATGGTCATTACTCATTATGAAGTGTGTATTATTTGATTAGTATGTCTCATTCTGTACACACTCTTGGATTAGCAAATATCGGAGTCTTCCGCCTTAGTGATTATTTTTATCTATGGACTTCTGGCATTGTATCTTTTGCTTTTCTAGAGGAATTGACCTATACTAGCATATCATGGGTGATGTTGAGTCTCTTAACCACCTTCCATCTTTTTGCATCTCCATGGCTTTCCCCTCTATTTTTTGTAGTCCAGCCATGAGGAAAAGGCTACCTCAGAGTCACCAACCAGGCCATCCTTATTATATCCATGCTTCTCTGGTTCGGTTTCCATACTTTTGAGCGTGTCAGCCGCTGATGAGTGTGCAAAAGAAAAGAAAAGAAAAAAAATGTGCAAAGAAAGAAAAGAAAGAAAAAAAATGTGCAAAAGAAAGAAAAGAGAAAAAAAAGAAGTGAAAAAAGAAAAGAAAAGGATTCATTGATTGAGGGGGAGCCTCCGCCTTTACTCACCAAATACCCCTTGATTCCTAGTGGTTTGACTTTCCTTAGTTATGCTTAGATTCTCGTTGGAGGTCCAGCTTTCATATCACTACTAGGATTTGAATCTTGTGTTTGTCGAACTCCAAGAGTCACACACACACTTTTATCATGAGATCTATGCTTTTCACATAATGCATCACTTTTTTTCATGAGGAATCTTCTATAAACTGTGCACATTGTATTTTCAAGTAATTGTGCTTCTTGGATAATCTTGTGTGTTTTAAGGTACAAATCTGAAATTCCTTACTTGCTCAACCATATTATATTTTGTTTTTCCTGTTTAGTGAGGGGGAGTGTGGTTTATCATTCAAGAGTTTGTTAACATGAACACTTTGTTTTGTTTGGTAAGGGAGATTGGCTTTAGTTGGTTTGCTTGATGCCTTGTATTGCTTATTTATTATTTTGTGTCAGGTGCATGTGTCTTAGTTTTCATCTATTCATACTACATGTTCTTAAAATCTCCAAGTTGCATCTATTTATGTTTTCCATCTCATACTTCAAGATAATCGTGTCATATGTTTATTGCTTTTTCATATATTCTTGTGGGACTAATAGTTGTTTTGGAGATGGTGGCACTAATAGTTGTTTTGCAGATCATGACCTTGAAAAATAAGTTTGGAAAGAGATTTGGTTATAAGTGCTGGTTCCTAGTTGGTGATGTTGTTCTTGTTTTGATTGGAAATTTGTTTTAGTGTTTTTGTTAGGAATTTTGTTTTAGATTGGTTTTATCCAGGATTTGACAAAGGGGGAGATTGTTAGGACCTTTTGTTGTCAAATTCCATGAATCAAAACCAAGGTTGTAACAAGAGTTCTTTAAGAAGTTGGTTTCCTTCAAAAACAGGATTACTTTGGAGATTCTACAAGAAGTTGGTTTTCTACAAGAAGTTGGTGAAGTTGGTTTTCTACAAGAAGTTGGTTTTCTTTCCCAACTAGGATTGCTTTGGTTTTCTATAAATAGTTGGGTTTCTCCCAAATCTAGGCTATTCATTGATTCATTCATTGAATCTTCCAGATCTTTCTTTTTGGTTCTTAAAGGTTTATATCTGGGGATATTTTATTTTTCTTTGATGTCTTATTGAGTATTCAACTCATGATCTGAAAAGGCTACATCAAAGGTTTTGTTTGTTACACAAAAGAGAGAGTTGTTCTTCAGTTGTGAATTCTGAAGAATTCGAGCCTGAAGCTTCAGTTGTGAATTCTGGAGTGGCTCATCAAAGTTGTTCTTCAGTTGTGGATTCTGAAGAATTCGGTCTGAAGCTTCGGTGGTGGAATCCGGAGTGGCTCATCAGAAAGACAATTCCGTGGTGAAGATGGGGTTGGAAGAGGCACATAGAGGTTGGTTCAATTAGGCGTTGTGGATTCGCTAGATAATTGAGAGTGATACCTGTGTAATTCCTTTATATCTTCTTAGTGGATTGTTCTGGTGGCTGTGGCCCGTGGTTTTTTTATCACAATTGGAAGGTGTCCAATTGTGGTTTTTCCACGTAAAATCTTTGTGTCTCTTTCTCTTGATTGCTTGATTGGGTTTTTATATTCTGCTTAAAATTGATATATAATCACAAATCAACATCTAGGAGGTTTCTAGATTTTTCAGTTTGCTCTTCCTTTCTTTGAGTTCTTGTATTATGAGATGTCAATGCACTCCATTTTTGTTCTTTGTCACCACAAAAGCCAGTGCCACTCTTGTCATAACACATTTGTTGAGACCCAATGATATTATCCAAAGTCTTTGATCCTTTGTTCCAAAGACCAATAATAGCTATAGCACACTCGAGCTCTTCCTCTTTCTTGATGACTAGCTCTTCTAAGGTAGCTTGAGAAATCTTGAGAGTTTCAATATTTTCTTCATATGTTGTATAGATTTGTTATAGCTCATTATTCTCTATCTCACAAGTCAAGAGTTTTACACAAAAAGCTTGTCGATCATTAGAGATATTGATGGCATCATTCTTTACCTTGGAAATCTCCTTCTTTAATTTGACATTCTCACTTTCATAAGTTTTGAGTTTGATAGTGAGTTTGTCATTCAACTTAAATAAATTAAGAGATTTCCTCGTACAACTTTTCGTAACCTTGTTGAAGCTCTTCATTATCTACTTCATCATCACTCTCTTAGGATTCATTATCAGTGACATTCTCAATCGGCCTCTTGGGATACTTCATTCGTTCTTTAGCTCTAGAAGTTGCCATGAAAGCAAGAAATTGTCCATGCTTGTAACATCCCGAATAATACCTTTTTATAGAAATTATACGACAATCTTGTTAGGTCCCTAAGTCTTGTCAATCCCGCGAACAAACTTGTGTAATCGAGTTGTAATTTTCTGTGCTGTTTTGTCTTGCTCGCTCGAGCGAAGGACTGCATCTAGCTTAAAACCTGAATGAGATCATTGTGCGCTCGAGCAAAGCATTGGTGGCTCAAGCGAAGGACTGCGTTTGCATAAAACCTGAAAGAGTTCATTTCTCGCTCGAGCGAAGGCACTTATGGAAATCACGCAAGATAAGCTTCTTGCTCGAGCGAGAGAAGCTTTGCTCGAGTGAGCTTCAGAATCCAGATTTCTATAAGTAGTTGGTTTTCTCCAAAATTTAGGATTACTCTTTCAGATCTACTTTGAGGTTTTCTAAGGTTTTTTTCTGGAGAGATTTTTGGTGAGTTTTCCTTGATGTTTTGAGAGTGTTCTTCACTCATAATCTAAGATACATACATCAAGGAGTTTGTTACTTTAAAATTCAAGAGAGTTCTTTTCGTGGATTCCGAAGATTCAAACGTGGAGTTTCAAAGGAGTTTGATTCTGTACGTAGTCGTTTATTCGACAAACGAAGTTGTGGATTCAACTTCAGATCAATCAGTTCCGAGACGAAGGCGTGGTGAAAGAGTTACAGAAGGTGTGAAGACAAATTGACTGTGTTGGGTAATTTGTGTATTATCTTTGTAATCTTTCTTTCTTCAGTAGTGGATTGATTAGTGGCGTTTCGCCCGTGGTTTTTTATTATAATTGAAGGTTCTTCAATTGTGGATTTTTCCACGTAAAAATCGTTTGTGTCGATTTATTGTTTATTTAGAAAAACAACAATCTAAATCACTTTCATAAGTGCTTGATGATTTAGATTGCGTGTTTTGAATAATTGGGATTTGGAATATTTTAATCTTGATCTAATCACGAATCACTTAGGATTTTCAATTGGTATCAGAGCAAGTCACTCTTTGTTTTTATCAAAACTACAGGAGTGTGATTTTGTGTGACTAGTATTATGGATTCTATTCGTGAAGGTAACTTGACTCATAGACCTCCTTTACTCGACGGTACAAACTATTCTTATTGGAAAGCTCGTATGAGAGCGTTTTTAAAATCCATCGATGAGAAAGTTTGGCATTGCGTAATCTATGGGTGGAGTGAACCTATTGTCACCATTGATGGTGTTGATATTCCTAAACCCCTTGATAAATGGGACACAACTGGTTACCAAAACTCGAGTTGGAACAGTAAGGCTCTCAATTCCTTGTTTTGCTCCATCACACCTGAAGAATTTCATCGAATCTGCACGTGTGAGGTAGCAAAAGAGGCTTGGGACATTCTTGAAACGATTCACGAAGGTACTACTTCTGTCAAAAGGTCAAAACTTCAACGTCTCACCTCCGCCTTTGAAACCCTTTTTATGCACGACGATGAGACGTTTGATGATTTCTATGCAAAACTTAGTGATATCGTAAATTCCTGTTTCACACTCGGTGAAAAAATCCCGGAAGCTAAAGTTGTTGGAAAAAATTTGAGGTCCCTTCCCAAGAGGTTCCAATCAAAAGTGACAGCCATTGAGGAGGCTCAGCATGTTGATACCCTCAAGCTTGATCAATTGGTTGGAAACTTGCAGACTTGTGAAACCCACCAGATTTCAAAGAAAAAACAAAAAGATAGTGTGGCTTTCACTAGTGCTCATGAGACTGCAAAAACTCTAGAGACTGAATTTGATTTAGAGTCTGAGATGACGGCTATGCTTACAAAATAGTTTAAAAAATTTTGAAGAAAAAGAAGCCTAATTTCAGAGACCCTATTCCAAAAGACAAGAGTAATGAAAAACTCAAAACTTTTCCACCAAAATTTGCTCAAAAAATTGAAAAGAAGATTGTAAAGGGGCAAGGGGTCAAGTGTTATGAATGTCAAGGGTTTGGTCATATTGCCCTTGAATGCCCTTTAAAAAAGAATCGAAAGAAAGTTTACACTATGACTTGGGATGATGAAAGCGGGTTGGAGCAAGAACCCGAAGAACCTGAATCCGGTGAAGATGGGGGATAGTGCTTTCATGGAATTTTGGACCACTTTTTCTCAACCTCTTCCAAAGCCATCGGAATTAGCTCGTGGTTAGAACTTGCATCATGCTCCCCACCTTTGATGGGACTAACTACCTGTATTGGAAAATCAGAATGAGGGCTTTTCTGAGAGCTTTTGAACCAGAAGGTTGGTAAGCCATTGAAGAAGATACAAAAAGTGCAGACAATCCGGGCAATCAGAGAGCCCTGATTACTATTCGTGGAGCAATTTCCTATGAAGAACAGCAACGAGTTGTTCACTCCACAAAGGCTAAAGATGCATGGGAAATTCTGAGCCAATTCCATGAAAAGAGGAGATTCACCTTCACCACCATCCAGCAACTTCCCTGCCTTGGTTGCTAGATTGGATGAGGTCGAGGAGATGAAGAGCAAAAAGAGGATGATGAAACATCTGAAGACAATGATGAGATCAATGGCGATGAACTACAATAAGCTTATGAAAAGATGTACGCGGAATTTCTGAATTTGCCCAAAATCAACGACAAACTCTCTCTCAAGCTCAAAACATGTGAGAGTGAGAATGTCAGGCTAAAAGGAGAACTTGTAGCAGCAAAACAGAATGTCATCAAGATCTCAAGTGACAGGCAAGACTTATGTGGAAAACTTTTATCCTGTGAAACTGAAAGGAATGAATTTCTGAAAGTATATTCCAATATGAAGAAAAGCTTGAAAGTCTTGAGTTGTCATAAGCTGCGTTGTAAGAGATAGTCTGTCAGAAAGACAAAGAACTCCGTATTGCTAGAACAACAATTGCCATATGGAGCAAAGGTTCCAAATCTCTAGAAGACATACTCGGGTCTCAACAAATGAGTTCTGACAAAAGTGGGCTAGGCTATGGTGCGACAGCTCACAAGGGACAGGCCTCTACCTCACATAACCTGAAGACTCAAGCAAAGGGAAAATTGAAGGTAGACCAGGATGATTCCTCTCTTCATCTACCAAAAGCAGGTAAGATCAACAAAAGGGAGGTAAAACCTATTTTTATTTGTCATCACTGTGGTAGGTATGGCCACATTCGTCCTAACTGTTTTGAATTGTTCGGTAAGGTGTCTCAAAAGGGTAGAAATTCGAATACTTTTTGGGCTAGGAGACAACCTTATTATATGTCTAGGCGGAATACCAAGACTAAAAAGATTTGGGCGAGAAAAGATGATTTGACTTGTTTAGTTGTTCACACTGCTCTAAAAGTACGTGATTCACACATGTGGTATCTTGACAGTGGGTGCTCTCGTCATATGTCCGGTAACAAATCCTACTTCACCTCCCTTGAAAAATATGAAGGAGGAATTGTTACCTTTGGAGATGGCGGCACTTCTAGAGTCATTGGTAAGGGCTCTATCAGTGTTGCTGGTCTTCCCAAGTTGGATAATGCTTTACTTGTTGATGGTCTTAAAGCAAATGTTTTGAGCATTAGTCAAATGTGTGATTCCCATCATAAAGCATTGTTTTCAAAAAATAAATGTGAAATTTTAGATAAAAAGGGAAATACTGTCTTACATGGGCTTCGCACATCTAATAACTGCTATGGGATTGTTACTACTAATGATCTCACTTGTCACTCTGCCATCATTAGTAACATTGACCTGTGGCATCAAAGATTAGATCACATGAATTTCAAAAACATAACTAAGATAGCCAACAAAGAGCTTGTGAGAGGAGTACCTAAACTGGGTAAGAATTTGAGCCATGTGTGTGGACCATGTCAACTTGGAAAGCAAACCCGTACCCCTCATAAAAAGGTGAACAGCTTTACAACCAAACGTCCTCTTGAATTGGTTCACATGGATTTAATGGGTCCTACTCGCACTGAAAGCATTGGAGGTAAAAGATACATTTTTCTAACTGTTGATGATTTTACTCAGTTTTCGTGGGTAAACTTTTTAAGGGAAAAATCTGATACGTTTGATGCTTTCCAGGCTTTAGTCCTTAAAATCCAAAATGAACAGGGTGTTTCCATTGGGCGTATCATAAGAATCCGAACTGATCATGGTCGTGAATTTGAAAATAGTTCGTTTTCGGATTTTTGTGATATGTATGGAATTAAGCATGAATTTTCTGCACCTATTACTCCACAACAAAATGGAGTGGTTGAGAGGAAGAACAGAGTTGTTCAAGAAATGGCTAGGGTCATGCTCCTCAATAAGAGTTTTCTTCCAAAGTTTTGGGCCGAAGCCCTAAATACTGCTGTTTATGTCATAAATCGCGTGTATTTAAGGCCCAGCACTTAACAAACTCCATATGAATTGTGGAAGGGTTTGAAACCTAATATAAAATACTTCAAAACTTTTGGGAGCAAGTGTTACATTTTCAAAGATAGAGAGCCCTTGGGCAAATTTGACTCCCGAAGTGATGAAGGTATTTTTCTAGGGTATTCAACCAACAGTAGGGCTTTTCGAGTCTATAACCTACGAACTTCATCATTAATGGAATCTATCAATGTGGTTATAGATGACACAGGTTCACCTACTCCAGCAACAAATGAGGATGACAATGGTGAGTCTCCAATCTTGGATACTGAACCACAAAATCAAGGAGAAGCTGCGGTCCAATCACAAGAAATTGTTACAGCACCATCCTCACAGGTAAGTTCAAGTCCAAAGAGTGCTCAAAGGGACATCGCTCATGTTGCTTCTGTCACCACAAGTCCTGAGCTTAAACCATCAGCAAGGGTGAAACTGAATCATCCAGCTCAACAGGTGATTGGAAGTGTCTCGGATCGAATGAAAACCCGAAGACAGATTCGGGATGAGGTATCACATATGTGTTATGTTTCATTAATTGAACCTAAGAATTTTAAAGAGGCCTTGCTAGATGATAGTTGGGTCAATGCTATGCATGAAGAATTAGGTCAATTTGAACGTAACAAAGTTTGGACTCTAGTTCCCAGACCTAGAGACATGAATGTGATAGGTACCAAGTGGATCTTTAAAAATAAATCTGATAAGATTGGTACTGTTGTTAGGAATAAAGCTAGGTTGGTTGCTCAAGACTACACACAAGTAGAGGGTGTTGACTATAATGAGACGTTTGCCCCAATTGCACGTCTCGAATCTATTCGTATTTTGCTTGGTGTTGCATATTTTCTTGGCTTTAAATTGTTTCAAATGGATGTGAAAAGTGCCTTTCTGAATGGGTACTTGAAAGAAGAGGCATATGTTGAGCAACCAAAAGGGTTTGGGGACCCTAAATGTCCTAATCATGTCTACAAGTTAGACAAGGCTTTGTATGGGTTGAAACAAGCCCCTCGGGCTTGGTATGATAGACTTACTACCTTTCTTCTTAATAATGATTTTCAAAGGGGTAGTGTGGATAAGACTTTATTTGTGAAACATACTAAGTCTCATATTTTTGTTGCTCAGATATATGTTGATGATATTGTGTTTGGTTCCACTGCTGATCATCTTGTGAAATATTTTTCGGATTGCATGACACATGAGTTTGAGATGAGTATGATGGGAGAGTTGTCTTATTTCTTGGGTCTTCAAATTAAACAGTCTCCTTCGGGTATGTTTGTTTCTCAATCTAAGTATGCTAAAAATCTTGTGTCAAAGTTTGGTCGTGAGTCTGCCAAACATGCACGCACTCCCATGAGCACCAGTCTTCACCTCTCCAAAGATTCTTCTGGTATTGATGTTGATCCTACCCTTTATAGGAGTATGATAGGGAGTCTTTTGTATCTGACAGCCAGTCGTCCTGATATTTCTTTCAGTGTCGGTGTTTGTGCCCGTTACCAAGCCAGTCCTAAAAAGTCTCACCTTCTTGCGGTCAAACGCATCATCAAATATGTTAATGGGACCTTGGGGTATGGGGTTTGGTTTTCCACTGATACTACAGCTGAAATTACTGGTTTTTCTGATGCCGACTGGACAGGGTATGCTGATGATAGGAAAAGTACATCCGAGGGGTGTTTTTACCTTGGGAATAATCTGGTTTCCTGGCATAGTAAAAAGCAAAATGCCATCTCTCTTTTCATTGCTGAGGCTGAGTACATTGCTGCAGGGAGTTGTTGTGCACAAATGCTGTGGATGAAGCAAATGCTTCATGATTATGGGATAGAACAGAACACTTTCACACTTTTCTGTGATAACACAAGTGCCATAAACATTTCAAAAAATCCTGTCCAACACTCTCGCACCAAACACATTGACATTCGTCATCATTTTATTCGAGAGTTAGTGGAAGAAGGCCTTGTCGTTCTTGAGCATATTTCCACTGAGCATCAAAAAGCTGATATTTTTACAAAACCCCTTGATCTTCTTCGGTTTGAGTTCCTTAAAAAGACCTTGGGTGTCATGCTCGATCACTAGAGTGTTACTTATTCCTTGAGTAGGTGTGAGTGTTTGACTGTATGAGTGCTTGGTTGCTATAATCTCATTATCATTGATTTCTGTTTTTCTTGCATCCACATCTTTATGTACACTACTCATGTTGCTATCAAGATCTCATTGTTCTTTGTTAATAGCTCATTTTGAATGCCCATGCTCATTAACCTCATGATCTCATTCCGTACACATTCTTGAGAAAAATTGTTGCAGGGGTTTCCGCACAAGTGATCAAAGTTCTCTATGGACCACTAACAGTGTTTCTTGTACATTTATAGTGGAATTGACCGATACTAGTATATCATGGGTGATGTTGAGTCTCTTAACCATCTACCATTTGTTTTCACTTCCACGGTTTCTCCCTCAATTCCTTGAAGTCCGGGCATTAGGAAAAGGCTACCTCAGAGGCACCAACCAAGCCATCATTATTTATTTCATTCTTCTCTGGTTTGGTTTCCATACTCTTGAGCATGTATGCCACCAGTGAGTGCCCACAAGAAAAAAAAAAAAAAACAAAACAAAAATGGACTAATTGATTGAGGGGGAGCCTCTGCATTTACTCAACAAATACCTCGTGATTCCTAGTGGTTTGACTTTTCTCTGTATTGATAAGTTACTCATGGTGGAGGTCCACCCATCCGATCACTACGAGGATTAACTCTAGCTCAGTGGACCCTCATGGATTGCACACACACATTTTACTTTGTGAGCTCTCATGCTGGATTTTGTGTTGTACATTCTCTTGTAGCTTATGATCACTGATGATGTTTTATATACCTTGCTCATGATTTCAGTGACATTGTTTTCAAAAAATTTGCAAGTTTACAGGATTCATGATATGCGGATTATTTCCTCTCAGCATCATTTTTGGCCAAATGTGATCATCTACTTATGTTCCAAGTCTCCCTTCTAGATATTGAGTATCTTGTTTTTTTGTTTTAAAAAAAAATAAAATTGGGACCTGAGAGTGTGTGTTTCTGGCTCGAGCGACAAGTTCTTGGCTCGAGCGAACCCTTGCGCTTTATTGACCTCGCTCGAGCGAGAAAGTATTCACTCAAGCGACCTGTCGCGGTTCAAATTCTAAAGGGATGTCTTTTCAGTTCATATTTTTTGCCCTCTTCGTGTTTTCCCTCTCTCTCTTCCCTAGGGTTTGCGTGGTTGTCATTACTGCCATCTTGGTGTTTCTCTCTTGATTTTGGAGTTTTTTTCTTTGTCTTCATCTGCTCTATCAGTATTTGGTGAGTTTTTTTCTCTTCGTTTGTTTTTTTCTTCGGTTTGTGTGGTACTTGGTTTGAGTTGTGCTTGTGCCTTTGCTCTGTGATCATCTAGGGATCATTCTTGTTACTTTTGGTTACTAAATACTGATTTTGTATCTTTATCTTGCATCTAGGGTTTTTTTTTGCAGCTTTTTGCCAGGGTTTAATTTGGGGATTTCTTTCTTTTTAATCTATCTTGTACCTGCGAACATGCTCTGTCTTAATCTAGATTTTATTAGTGTTGCATTTTGGTTATCTGCTACTGATGTCGCCTTTCTCTCTTGCATCTAGGGTTTCTGGTTAGCCCCATTTTTCAATGCTTATTTGCTAGGGTTTAATTCGGGATTTTGTTACAGGTTTAATTGGGGATTGTTTTTGTCTACATACATTGACTCTGATCATGTTTTTTTTATTATTACATTGCTGATTCAATCTCTTCCTCTCTTGTCTCTGGCTTACATACATTGCTTTCTCTGTGGCTGATTGATGTTTCTCTTGCTCTGCTAGCCATTTCATTTCTGTTCTACTAAAGTTATGAGTTACTGATTTTCTCACCATGTTGGACTAATGTGTTTTGATTGTTCACTTCTGTTTTGGTTTGGGGTGTTCTGATGTTGTTTATTGGGTGTTCCTTGTCTATCTGGGCTCTGTGTCTGTCTTGTTGTGGGTTTTTCTGTTAGACTCTATTTGTCGGTGGATTGAAACTTGGTGGCTGAGTCATGGTTGTAGTTTACGACGCTTGGAAGGAACGGAAGATTCAGCCATGACGGTTTTAGTCATGGCTGAATCTTCCGTTCCTTCCAAGCGTCGTAAATCTACCATGTCTCGCCCAAGTTTCAATACCGACAAATTTGAGTCTAAAGAAAAATCCAAACAGTTTAGGGAGTTTTTATGTTTCTAGAAAAGTCCATCTTGAGAGAAATGTTTTGTCTAGCGCATTTGAGTTACTTCCTATTCGCTCATTGTTTGACTCTTTAGGAGATGATCAAGTGTTGGTTTTTTCCGGGCCTCAAAATCTGAGTCTAGTTCGTGAATTCTATTGCAACATCCATTCTATTCAGAAAGAAACTTGTTACTTTCGTACTTGGGTTAGGAGGAACCCTATAGAGATCACTTGTGAGGTTTTTCAGTTATTTCTTGGTCTTCCCGAGGTTCCGGATTTTAGGTATCCTCTTCTGACCCGTTCCGGGATTGATTTTGATCAGGTCGCATCTAAACTTTGTGGTTGTGACAGGACTTGGATCATCGGGCACTCATTCAGCAGAATGAGCTTGTTCCTCGGTTTTATCTCGTTAATCTGATTGTATGTGCGAATATTCATGTCACCTCCCATTCTTCACACATTACCCAGGAGCAGGGGTATGTGTTGTACTGTATTGACCATAGGCTCCCCATATATCTTCCGGCCATGCTCGTTTCGAAAATGATTGCTGTTTATGAGGGTCGTAAATCTTTGGGTCTTCCTTGTGGTTGTTTTCTTACCCATTTTCTCACTTCTCTTGATATTCCTTTCTCTGATGATGATGAGTTTGCCCATCCTGTCAAACCCATTACCAAGCTCACTGTTTCCTAGAGTCAGGCCCATGCGAGGGGGGAGTGTGGTCAGGGGTTAGGGGTTCTGGTATAAGTGGTGCAGGTGATGATCCCATTACAAAGGAGGAGGAGTTTGAGGCAGCCACTGCTGGTTCTCCTGATCTACCCGAGTTGCGACCTCGCTCATTTCATGGCCAACTGCAGATGTTTGAGCAGTCTGTCACTCGTCGCCTTGATCAGTTGGATGCCCGCCTCGATTCCATTGATGGCCGCCTTGACCAGCAGAGTATCATACTTGCTCAGATTCTCTCTATGCTTCAGATGCAGCATCCACCTCCTCCTTCCTAGTTTTTGGCCTATGGTTCTCATTGGACAGTTTTTGTTGTTTCTTCTCTTGGACAGTTTTGGTTATTTTCTAGCTCAGTTTTTGGTTTCATTCTTTGGATATATATATCATGTTTACTTCATATTTTGGGGGGTATATATCATGTTTACTTCATGTTTACTTGTTTTGGGATCTATGTTGTTTTGGGATATATGTTTTTTCCTACTCATGATGTATCTTTGCAGATAAGACTTTTTTTTTTTTTTTTTTTTTGGGACTATATGATGCTATCTTGCTGGTTTTTTATGTTGCATAACAAATTCTCTTTAGTTTATGTTGTGCAGATTGGTTCATTTTGTGCAGAATGTTTGTCCCTCAAGATTGATTTGCGAGTTGTTTCTTTTTCAGGTTTTTAGTTGGTTGGTTTAGCTTGTTTTGTTTGGTTAGGAAATTATGTTAGAAAGTTTTGTCCGGGTATTGACAAAGGGGGAGATTGTTAGGTCCCTAAGTCTTGTCAATCCCGCGAACAAACTTGTGTAATCGAGCTGTAATTTTCTGTGCTGTTTTGTCTTGCTCGCTCGAGCGAAGAAGTCCTTGTTCAAGCGAAGGACTGCGTCTGGCTTAAAACCTGAATGAGATCATTGTGCGCTCAAGCAAAGCGTTGGTGGCTTGAGCGAAGGACTGCGTCTGCATAAAACCTGAAAGAGTTCATTTTTCGCTCGAGCGAAGGTGTCGTGGCTCGAGCGAAAGGCACTTATGGAAATCACGCGAGATAAGCTTCTCGCTCGAGCGAGAGAAGCTTCGCTCGAGCGAGCTTCAGAATTCGAATTTCTATAAGTAGTTGGTTTTCTCCAAAATTTAGGATTACTCTTTCAGATCTACTTTGAGGTTTTCTAAGGTTTTTTTCTGGAGAGATTTTTGGTGAGTTTTCCTTGATGTTTTGAGAGAGTTCTTCACTCATGATCTAAGATACATACATCAAGGAGTTTGTTACTTTAAAATTCAAGAGAGTTCTCTTCGGTGGATTCCGAAGATTCAAACGTGGAGTTTCAAAAGAGTTTGATTCTGTACGTAGTTGTTTATTCGACAAACGAAGTTGTGGATTCAACTTCAGATCAATCAGTTCCGAGACGAAGGCGTGGTGAAAGAGTTACAGAAGGTGTGAAGACAAATTGACTGTGTTGGGTAATTTGTGTATTATCTTTGTAATCTTTCTTTCTTCAGTAGTAGATTGATTAGTGGCGTTTTGCCCGTAGTTTTTTTATTACAATTGAAGGTTCTTCAATTGTGATTTTTTCCACGTAAAAATCGTTTGTGTCGATTTATTGTTTATTCAGAAAAACAACAATCTAAATCACTTTCATAAGTGCTTGATGATTTAGATTGCGTGTTTTGAATAATTGGGATTTGGAATATTTTAATCTTGATCTAATCACGAATCACATATGATTTTCAAATTTTTGAATCCCTTAAGCTAAATTAGTTACCTTATAAAAAAAAATAGTTAAGTTGACACTTGGAAAAGAATATTTAATTTTATAGATATATGTGATAAAATGTAATTTAATTTAAAATTAAAGATCATTGTATGTTATCAAAAGATGATGATGTAATTATTATATTATTTGAGCCCAAGTGTTATTACTTAACAAGAAATTGACGGGTGGCACTAATAAGATAAGTATAACTTGCTGGATGTTGGATAAATGCTTTAAGAGGACATTGCTGGAGGCACCCAAAATATGCCAGCTATGAAGGTAATGATTAAGGGATAATTAGGCTTAGAGGCATTAGCACTTTGGCCAAGTATATAAAAGGGTGAGGTAATAAACGAAGGCAACAACAAAACAATAAAGAAAAGAAAGTAGACGCAAGGAGTCGGAGAATCGGAGGAAATAGAAAATAAATAGTAGGAGTCAACGTTAAGATGAGTTATATTGTATTTTGAGTAATTATAAGTTGTTTTATTATTTTATAAATTATTTTATGTAAATTATGCTTTATAAATTATATTAACATTTTCAACTATGTCATTTATTTTATGAACTCTATTTATTTAAAAAGAAAAACTCATTGATATAAACTGTTTATGATTTTGGAGCGTTGATATTTGAAAATGTGTTTTGTAAGTACCACCACGGAGGTCCTATATCTTGAGGGACTCAAATAACTATTGGCCCTTTGAATTGTCACTTTAGTGACCCTCTGACGGTCCCATGCCTTGGGGACTTAAAATAACCATTGGCCTTTTAATTAGTCACTTTATATGACCCTCTGTTTGTTATGGATCCACTAATCCTCTGTTTTGTTCTGTTCTGTTGTCACCTTTGTGGCCCTCTAAAAGTTCCATGCTTGGGGACTTAAATATTTGGACCTCTGAAGGTCCCATGTCTGGGGGACTCGAATATCCATCGACCCTCTATTCTGTTTTGTACCGTGGTTATGATTATTTTACTTATATGATTTTTGTATTATGCTTTTGTTATTTAAAATGATTTATACCAAACTATTCACTATTTAGCCTAAATATTATCCATTGTGACTTTTATACCCTTATACTCTCAGTATAATATTTCTCACTCTGCCATATGATTATAGCTGTTAAATACTTTAATGTGATAAGGCTTAGGGAGGGGTTTTAACCCCTTGTTCATAAGTTGGAAGTTGCAGGACCAAGGCGTGGAGTAGGCACATCACACTTTGTGAACTTAGTCTAGCCCTAACTATGTAAATAAATAAAAGCTCTAACTACAACAAATTGGGTCTTGAATGACAATTTTTTATTTTTTATTTTTTGTCTCTAAAGAGCTAATTTCGTCATTGTATATATTTGTGAGGAAATATTTTCCTCACCGGTTTCGTTATTGAATCTTTATCACGAAAAATGATTGTGACAAAAAACAATTTCGTCACCAATAACATTACTTTAGTGATGAAATTTTTTGTCATCAATAAGACAACATTTTATCGCCAAAAAATCATCATTTTCGTCACCAAACAATTACTCAGTACCGTATATAAAACTTTAGTTGACGAATAAATTTGTCACACATGTTGGTCATTGGTGAGGAAATAATTTTGTCACAGTAAGATATAAAGTTGACGAAATTTTTCGTCTCCAAAAGTTAGACATAGGTGACAAAATATATTTCGTGGCAAAAAAATGTATACGTGACAAAATTTTTAGTCACCAAACAACAAAATCAACATAACTTTTCATATATAAGCTACGATAAATTTCATCACAAAACTTATTGTTCCCTATTTTATAATTCAATTTAAATTATTATTTCATAAATATCTCTACTCATATCTCAACAGCCTTCAAATATACTAACAAATCCATTAGTTATTATACATCACTCCACAAAACAATTCAGCAACCAATTTATATTATAAATCAAATATATCAATCAAACAAATTTAATAATAATTCATTAAGTATAACAAAAACACCATCACAACTAATTTCAAAATGAACTAAGTATCAGTCGACAAAAAAAATAACACTTGATCTTGATTTACAAGTAGAACTAAGTATCAATCCATAAAAAATATCAACACTTGATCTTGATTTCCAAGTATGCTTCCAAATGTCATCAAAACCCAATTTGCAAAAAAAAAAATAAAAAAGGAAAATATTAATATATTATCAATTACATCTAAACTAATATATAAATAATTTTATTTTATAAACCAATTGAGCAAAAATGCATTCTTTTTTTAATATTGGACTTTCATCTGTCCTAAATCACAAAAAAACAGTTGATCTAACTGGGGGCAAGTGAATCATGTGAAATAAACACATATGAACTTGCCAATGTTGAAAACAATCAAGCAACATGATGATTTTTATTGTTATATAGAATGGTTCAATGAAACTTGAAAATTGGAATCAAAGGTGGTCCACTATTATGAAAGCATCATACTCAGTTGGTGAGCAACTAACCAAAAACATAATAAAACAACTATAAATAAACATAGGAAAGAATGAAACCAATGTACACCCCCTAAGCTGCCATCCCTTGAACTAGCATACATTCCATTCATATTGTGAGTTTCTACAAGTCACTTTTGTCCTTAATAAGGTGTTCAAACCAATTCCTAGACATTTTTCATGATTATTACACTGTTTTCCCTATTTTAAAGCTAAAGAGTTCAAAAAATGTAAGTTTGAGCTTACTTTTCAAATCGGGAGTCTAGTGCTTGTTCGGTGAGTTTGTGTAAGTCACTTTGGTCCTTACTAAGGTGTTTGAACTAATCATTGGGTATTTCTATGGCTAATTCAAAATTTTCCCTTTGGATGCCAATTTTCAACCTTAAGTGTTCAAAAAATGTACTCACCCAAAAAAAGTGTTCAAAAAATGCAGATTTGAACTTAATTTTAAAATAGAGAATCCTATGATTGTTCCGTGAGTTTCTACAAGTTAGTTTAATCCTCACTAAGTTGTTCGTACTGATTCTTCGGCATTTTCCATGACTATTTCACGATTTTTCCCTCTAAATGTTTATTTTCAAGCATAAATACTAAAAAAAATATTTTGTTCTTACTTATATGCTTACTTTTGGTTGGCAAGAAGCCAACTACAACAAAAGACAATAAAAACAACAAACACTAACAAAACCTTGCTTCCCCTGTTTCAAAGTCGAGCTAAAAGCAACAAACAATACTTGTACGGGAGAGAAATAAACTTGCCCGTATAATCCTGTTGACCAAGCAATAACACAAAGAATTTAACGTGGTTCGGCAAATTGCCTACGTCCACGAGCTGCAGATTTAATATATTGAACAAATGATAAGAATTACAAATAACTCTCCGTTAATTACTCTCTTTTCTCCATAAGCTTGTTGTCACTCCTCTCAGCTTATTGTCTTCAGCCTCCTCTCACCTCTCCTTAACTTCCTATATATAGAGATTACAGATACAAGAGAGAATCTTAGAAGTGAGCTGGCTGCCAGCTCACTCCTACTTTTGATAGCTTTCTTCACATGGCCTCATGGCCAGCTCTTAGGGCAACATGGCTTACATACCTTTACAGGTTGGCTAGAATCTATAGTCACTTTACAGTCAGTTTCCGCAACCGAACTACCAATATGACTGAAGTACCTGTTAGTTAGGTACTTACTTCTCTCTTATCTCGGTTTCTTATGCTAAAACCGAGCTAACCATAAGAGAGTTTGAGCCGAACTATCTTAAGTCTTCTCAAGGGCTTGGTACGTCTTGGTTTTCACGCATCTTGACCGAACTCACCGCCCGAAGACCGAACTTCCCTCTCTTCTCTTTATTCAACCGAGGTAGAAACAAGGTTCTGACCGGACTGACCATTATGGTCGTATAACCGGTCTAATATCAAAGTTACTTCTCCAGACCGGACTAACTTACACGCTCATTCTACTTCGGCCATTTGCACTGCGGCCCATCATGGCCCAACATCCTGCTTCGGCCCATTTTGCATATAAATTACCCTCTCAATACTTAAGACCTAAACCAACAACATCAAACCTGCCGTATAAGCACCATAAATTAGCACTCAAACACAACAATCAAACCAGCCCCAATGCAGTGGCAATCATGCCACAAAGTGTTTAATGCTACTTGGATATTTTTGGTACTGTTGCTGGTAACGTCAAGCGTCTAGTTTTGTTATTCCCAGCTAGGTTGGGTCTATACTAAAGGCTGCTATGGATTGCACAAGAATAAGGTTAGAGTGCCATGTGTTGGGCCATTTGTTAGAAGTGGCTACTTATGTGTTGTGTCTTGATACATAGTTCTAACTTGCATTCTATTAATTTCCTTTTAGTTTCTTCATTTCTTATTTCTCTTAAATTTTTTTCTTATTTTAATTGACCGTATACATGAGCAATTAAGAGATTTTATTAGCAAAAATCAAGATTAATATTGAACTTGATGTTAGCATAATCTCAATGTCATTGCCCTTGAAGTAGTACTAAAACTACTTTTCTTTTATTTTTTTTGGTTATTTTCTTCACAAAGTGGATGATATATTGATTCCAAATAATAAAGTTGTAATAGTGGAAAACAAAAGGACAAAAAGGGCAGTCAGAGATATAAGATTTGCAAACATAAAAATTTGACCACTGTCTACAAAGAATAATGTGCAGGACCCCCTTTTTAGGACCCCCTTTGGACCACCTCTTGATTTGATTGGTCACCTTTTTCTTCTTTTCTCTTTTTTTTTTTCTTTTCCCTCCAATCACCACCCGCCACGTGTCAAAGGGGGTGGTGGGGGTGGTGATTTGAGGGGGTGCCAATCACTACTGGTCTACAATTTAAACTACCAGTAAGGCAAATATAATGCTAAAGACATAACTGGCAGATTTTAACGCTGTGTTTGGTTGGGGGATTTGATGAGGGATTTGGAAAGGGAAAAGGAAAAGTTATGTGAAATGTGAATAAAATATACTTACAATTCACTTAGTTTCACACACCTTTTCTCTTTCTCTTTCCAAATCACTCTCCAAATCCCCCAACCAAACACACCATAAAGGGTTCTAACAATTGATGGGGCTTGCTTTGGAGTCCAGATCCCCTCCTTGAGCCCCCTCCTTCATTCCCTCCTTGCAGGGGTCTTCGGGTCCACTTTGAGGCCCATTTTTGATAATCCGAACCGTTCATATTTTTAGATTTATTCAGTATATCATACCTGTAAAAAATCAAGTTGATCGGATATCAGAAAGTATGCGTTCAGAAAATTGGGACTACAAACTATTTTTTAATAAACAGTTTTCTGAACACATACTTTCTGATATCCGATCAACTTGATTTTTTACAGGTATGATATACTGAATAAATCTAAAAATATGAACGGTTCGGATTATCAAAATTGGGCCTCAAAGTGGGCCCGAAGGCCCTGCAAGGAGGGAATGAAGGACCGAAATGAAGGGGAGGATCCCAATTCCTTGCTTTGGGGGGTTGTGTTTAGGTAGTGTAAGGGCTGCTTTGGGGGCTGTGTTTAAGTGGTGTGAATCTTTTCGTAGTCTAGATTTGTGTCCTATTTTCAAACCTAAAGTGTTATGTTTTACATTGTTATAGAAATGTATTGCATATTGTAAATTTATATAATCTTAGGTTGTTGGCACATGATATTCAAGTTAAATAAAATAAATCAGTTTAATGAAGTGTCAAATTTACCTCTATTTCAACCGAGAGAACTTTCATTCTCCATTACACCCGATGCATCGTCCCCAACACTGCTGCTTGGAACTAACCCTGGAATGCTTGCTAGATCTATTCCTTTTTTTCACTTTCACAAGTATTGTAGAATATGAATAGCCGCATAGAAATTGTTGGTATGTATGCAAACAACCTTCCTTGTGGAGGGATTCAAATATATGGTGGACATTGCAGCTGACTTAAAAAATAAGATGAGAAGTCCAAGAAAAAAAACATGGTAGTTTTAAGCCAAGTAACTACAAGGAAAATTGTGTACATAAAGCACAATAACATATGTGAAAAGAGAGAAGATTCTAAAGCATACATTTACCAATCGGCTAATGAAAACCTCAAAATGCCTCTGGGCATTAGAAATGAAATATGGTAAGTTATAAGATGGCATAAGAAGACTTCATATAGAGTAAGGAACAATGGTACGTACCCTAATGTACTGATGGGGTAAATAAAAGCCACTACATCACTGTATAAATTAATTTTATTCAGGAAATTCAAAAAAAAATAAAATTTATTATACAATATACAAATTTATAAAGGATAAAATTAAATAAAAATATATGGTAAATTTTGAACTTAAACTTGCAAATTAAACATGCAAACCTTGTATCCTTTTCCTACTAGAACACATTCAAATCAAATAAAACTGGGAAAATTTAGGAGATTCATAATCCATACAAAATCATATAAAAAATAAATAAATAAAAGGTTGATCAAAATATTTAGAACTAACTAGCCGTTGAATAAAATAATAAAACAAGGGTAAGATTTATTTAAAATATTAAATTCAATTTTTTTAATAAAATAATAACATATTTAGAACTGACATAGATAAGATTTATTTAATTTTAAATTTGATTTTTTTTTTTTTTCCTTTAGCAATAATTGTAATTGGTATAATTAATCATAGTCTATATACAATTCATAACTTTGGCAAACAACCATCCATTAATTTCAAATAACTCACCAAATAAATAGGCTTTTGAGTTTTTGAGGTAAAAACAATCATCTATTAGTTTAAATAATTCACCACATCAACCATTTATTAGTTTTGAATCTTTATTGAATTTTGTTGAGTCCTTTTAAATTTAGGTGGATTTTGTTGTGGACTAATATAATAGCTAAAAATATTTTGGAGCCTTTAATAGCTAAAAATATTTTGTAGCCTTTTTTTTTTTAATCAATTTCTCGCACCCATGGCCCTATATTCTTCAAATATATAATAGCAATTTTGGGCATTTAAAACCCTAGAAATCATTGTCATCTTATATCCTTTTCAATTTACTACATTCTTTTTCATTTTTGTATGATATACAACAAGTTAATGTATTTCCTAAACAGAGAGCCATCAATCCATCTTCTTGGGTGATCTCATGCTTAAGGATAAGATTGCACCAACTCAGTTCCATACAAATTCTTATCAAATCTAGAACTAGACAAACCTGGGTCAATGGTAGAATTCCAATCTTCTTGGGTGATCTCATGCTTAAGGATAAGATTGCACCAACTCAGTTCCATACAAATTCTTATCAAATCTAGAACTAGACAAACCTGGGTCAATGGTAGAATTCCAACCCAAAACTGAGTAGAGGAACAATGTATTAATATAAATAAAACCAAACCAAAATTCCTTGGGTGGCATACTGTAGACACCCCAATTTGACCGGCCCTAAGACTTGGGCGCTTTCTTTTGATTACCCGATGATAATAATTAGAATGTGTTTTTTCACAAAGTCCTCAACAAGAAAAATGGAATTTCAGCTTTAATCCCAACCTTCACACATTTTTGGCCAAATTATTTTAGACCTTAAAACCCTCTTTTCAAAATATTTTTTTCAATGTTTCTACGATGTTCTGAGGCTTCCATTTCAATTAAAATATTGCACTTTTCAGTAAACCAAGTAACGACAAAATAGAAATAAATGGAAGGGAGGTGAACTCTTTAAAAAAATATTTAAAAACATCTTCTTTATAGGTTTGGATAAGTTTGGATTTGAAGGAAACAGGAGGGGATAGAAGAAAACTGGTTTAGGGAAAGGATGAGCATCAAATTGTTAAAAAGGAAATGAATAGCCTTCACTAAATTAGACATATCTCTTTGTACACTTGGATTTTTAATGAAAGGCCACAACCAGACTTCTGGGGCTTCAATTTAAACCCAAGAACCACCTAAAGCCAAGTCCGGATAAGGGAGATATACCCATTTGAAGTTGGGCTTAAGAGCAGATTTTGTTGACCTGGCCCGAGGAAAATGAACAGATTTCACTAAATTAGGCATATCTCTTTGTACACTTAGAATTTAAATGTGAGGCCACAACCATTGGAAAGTAGACTTCTGAGGCTTCAATGTAGACCCAAGAATCACCTAAAATCAAGTCTGGATAAGGGAGATATGCCTATTTGAAGTTGGGCATAAGAGCAGATTTTGTTGATCTGGCCCGAGGGAAATGAACAGCCTTCACTAAATTAGGCATATCTCTTTGTACACTTGAAGTTTAAATGTGAGGCCACCACCATTGGGAAGTAGACTTCTGGGGTTTCAATTTAGACCCAAGAACCACCTAAAACCAAGTCCAGATAAGGACGATATGCCCATTTGAAGTTGGGCTTAAGAGCAGATTTTGTTGACATGGCCCGAGAGAAATGAACAACTTTCACTAAATTAGTCATATCTCTTTGTACATTTTGAATTTGAATGTGAGGCCACCACCATTGGAAAGTATACTTTTGGGGTTTCAATTTAGACCCAAGAATCATCTAAAACCATGTCCGGATAAGGGAGATATGCCCATTTGAAGTTGAACTTAATAGCAGATTTTGTTGACTCAGCCCAAAATAGCAGCAGCCTCGTTTTTCTTGGTTTTGGTTTGGTTGAGACACCCCATTGAGCCATTTTCTGATCCATTCAAGTGCACCTACTCATCCCCTAATATCCCCACTCACCATCTACTTTCATAATCACACCCCACCATCTCTACTCACCATTTACTTTCATAATACCACATCACCATCACCATCCCCACTCGCCATCTACTTTCATAATTATACCCCACCATCTGTACTCACCATCCACTTTCATAATCACATCCCACCATCCCCACTCACCATCTACTTTCATAATCACACCCCACTATCCGCACTCACTATCCACTTTCATAATTACACCCCACCATCCCCACTCACCATCTACTTTCAAAATCACATCCCACTATTTCCATTCACCATCTACTTTCATAATCACATCCTACCATCCCAACTCATCATCTACTTTCATAATAACACACCACCATCACCATTCATCATTCACCTCCATTATACATTGTCCCTCATTAACTTCATTATCTTCCCCAAAAATGCTCCACTTGGTCTTCCACTTTGTCCTCCACTTTGTCTTCCACTTGGCCCTCCACTTTGCCTCCTACCATTGCCTACTTGCATTGGCTATATAATGAGAGCTTTAGTCTTGAATTTGAGATGGAATTTTGAAGAAGAGAAGTGTAAGGAGAGAATGCTAAAATTGTGTTCGAATTTGAAAGAAAAGAAAGTCTTAAAAACAAGAGAGAGTATTCTTGCCAAGAAAAGAGTGATCATACTCTTGTTCAAAACCGTCATTCCAAGCTTAAATTCTAGTTTCGAATTGAGGATTGAGAACACACTTCCTAAACTTGAGGGTGATCAAGAGGAAGTTCGAAAATCAAGAAGTTCAATCTTTCTTTGGAAGGTGAATTTCTAGTCTTTCATTTTCTTGTATTTTCTATCTCATATTTATTTTCTTGCTTCTTATTTCATAGTGTTTTGTTATAATTCAAGTGGTTTGTTTATCTCATATTTATTTTTTTACTTCTTATTTCATAGTATTTTGTTATAATCCAAGTGGTTTGTTTATCTCATATTTATTTTCTTACTTTATATTTCATAGTGTTTTGTTATAATCTAAGTGGTATGTTTATCTCATATTTATTTTCATACTTTATATTTCATAGTGCGTTGTTGTAATCCAAGTGGTTTGTTTAGCTCATTATTATTATTATTATTATTATTTACTTATTTGCTTACTCTTGTTTCATATTAGTTGTGCTGTAAGCTAACCGGTAGTAGTTAGTTGAGCCAACTACATATTTCTTATTTGTTCCTTCTCTTGGCTTCGTAACAAGACAGGTTTTGCTCGGCCTAATTGGCCGGTCGGTTAGCTTCTTTCGGATAAGATGGCGTAATCTTCCAATGTTGACCAATTTCTGCCGTCGGTTCCATGGAACATGAGGTTTTATTTTATTTTATTGCAATATTCCCTCCTCTCTCTCTCTCTCTCTCTCTCTCTCTCTCTCTCTCTCTCATTTGATCTATAATAATTTATTCAAAATGTTGTAATAATTTTCCATCTCCACTTCTTTATATCACGTTCTTTTACTTGCTTTCCTTATTTATGGATATGCATCATGTTTATTTTATTTTATTTTTTTAGTATATCCTTGCTTTGTATCCATGTTTCATGCATCTTGATTTGGCTAATTTTGCATTTGTGGATTTAATCAATTCCTATGTGATTATGTGCGCTACCTCATGTTCTTGAAATGATTCACATGTTATATCTTAGAAACCGAATCTTTAGTTGTATCTCACGAGTGAATTGCATTAGGATTTTGTATATAAGATCATGCATGATTTACAAACTTTGTTTTGTAGCTTATTCGCGGACGTCAAACATGTAAGTTTTTATACTTTAGCATCCCGTTTGTATCTGTTTTTCTTATTATGTTTAAGCATCCTACCATTTGGCTACTTACTTATTTGATATAACTGTATGAATGCCAGTGGATGGAGGTTGTGTTGTTTAATTTGGAATAATGTTAATTTTTCATGTTTGTAAACTCAATTTATTTGGGTTGTACATCTTCAAAACTCTTTCAAAATACATGAAATCAAATTACTCCAAAATAAATGACATAGTCTATACTTGTATGCTTCATATCATAATTTTTAGGATTTATTAAATAATCAGAACATAAACATATAAAGTAAATAAAATTCATATCATGGTTTAGTAAAGACCGATCTTTTGATCGAGTGAGCGGGGGTGCTCAATTAATGACCTTCCCCACTCATACCTAAGGTTCCGAACCTAGAAAACTTTGGTTATGACAAACAGTGGCCTTGGCACGAGTCATAGGTTTCCTAATTTCCCAAAAAGGTTAGGTGGCGACTCTGAGCTCTGAGGACGCAGTCCATTTCTGACAAAATATTTTGCAATAAAATAGATTTTTCTAAAAATTGCCAAATCTGGACTCTTGTCTACGTTTCACATTGCACTCGTGAGACTACATCAAAGAGATCGAGGGTCCGAACTATTTAACGCGCACGGGTATCCCTCGAGCATGTTACAGATACAGAGCAAAGAGGGACCACCTACCGAAGCATAATAAAGTAGCGAGGTGTAGCACAATGACAACAACGGCAAACGGCGGAAACCGTGAGAGAGAGAGAACTTCCAATCGTGAGAGAACGGGTGAAAATCGTGGAGAGCGATGAGGGGATTTTACCTACCAGCAAAAAAATAGAGGGGAATTTGGGAGGGATTGTAAAAAAGTAAGGTCTATATTCGGTTTGAGTTTTGTTTTCTAATTTTTTTTCTTATTTCATTTTTAAATGTTTAAAAATTACTTATATCCTTTGTAAAATTACGTAAAATTGATAATTAAATTTTGATTTTTTTAATTTTATTTCTTTTTAAAAAAATTTGAAACATCTTTCAAAAAATCAAACTAAACATGGTCACTTCAAACAAATGCGATTCAAACATATAGCTATCAATGTCCGATCATCTTAATTTTGTTGTTCAAAATTGTGAAATTAAATAAATAGATTTATGAAGAAAACAAATTATATACCAAGAACATATGCTGATAATTACAACTAAATTTCAACAGAAATACACAAAACAATAAAAGGGTAAAGAGACGAAACCGAAGCCTGCACGGAAGCAGTTTCCTTAAAACAGATTTCGCCGCCTCACGGGTCGAGTGCTTGAGGAAACCCGACGTCTGTCTCCCAGGATACGACGGTCAAAACCAGCTACGGCAGAAGCACTATCTGTCTAGCTTAACGAACAAAAACAGTGGCAGCACTCTCTCACAATAGGAACTTTCTGGCAAACTAACTTGTAAAATGGAAGCAAAAATTTCTATATTGAAACTTGACAGGAGGGTCTCAATTTATACATGTATAGGGGAGAGAGGAAGAGCCTCTAGCCTTTAAGGCTAGTCATTAAAACACCAAGCATCCATAGCCTCTTTCCACAAAATGAAAAGTATGGATGCCCAAAGGATTCACACCCTTTAGCCAAGAAAAAAGATTTAAATACTCTTTAAAATCCTATTCATAAATCTAACATCATGAAGCAATTTCTTGGCAATTTCTTATTCAAAACCCAATGGTTTTTGGCTCACTTGGACCCAACACAAAAAATGGTTAGGACCTACTTTAATATTTAATTAAAGTCACTACACTTTAATATTAAATTAAAGTCCCCAAAAATTATTTTTTCCAACAATCCCCCACATGAATAAAAATTGACCGAATGACTCAACAAACGGACATCGTTCAACAATAAAGACTCTGAGAGAGAGTACAACGGACTAACCCCGACATCAGAGAAGGTAGCTTTTGGCTTTGAACCTCTCCCAGTGAAAACCTATCGAGTTTACTGGCTGATCAGTGAATAAGACATCTTGAACTGCTCTACCGTTTATGTAAACTGAGACAATAGATCTCACACGGGAATTACTCCTACCACCATTCTGTTCTCACTGGTGTGCCCTGTGTGGCCCTGGACACTAGCCTGGTTTAGCGAGTGGTTTCAAAGAATCTTGGCCTACCCAATTCTTCTAGAAGCGGCCCCACTTCAAACTCACATAGGTGACTCTACTAAAGTATCCTGCAATACTTAGCTCAACAGCATAACACACAAGAGTCATTAAAAGCTCAGCTTTTCCTCTACACTTGCAGGTATCACTGATAGAAGGAATGGCTGGAGGTTTAACCTCCTCAGTGACATACCACCGTTACACGCAATTAGGTTGTCCCATTGAACCTAGATCTTGGGATCTCCAGTTAACTAGGTTGGGTTTCCATTCCGGTAACTTCCAAAGGCCTTAACCACATTCCTTTTGACGACGTCTCGACTAACACTCGATTTAATCCTTTGGTTAGCGGATCCGCAATGTTGTCCTTCGACTTTACATAGTCTAAAGAGACAACTCCATTCGAGAGTAGTTGTCGTATGGAATTATGTCTACGACGGATATGTCTAGACTTTCCATTATACATATTACTCTGTGCCCTACCAATTGCAGATTGACAATCACAGTGAATACAAATAGCTGGCACAGGTTTAGACCAACGTGGAATATCTTCAAAGAAATGGCGAAGCTATTCTGCTTCTTCCGTTGCTTTATCCAAAGCAATAAACTCTGATTCCATCGTTGATCTAGATATACACGTTTGCTTGGAAGATTTCCAAGACACGGCTGCCCCACCAAGAGTGAACACATATCCACTAGTGGACTTTGAGTCCTTTATATCTGATATCCAAACGCGTTACTATAGCCTTCTAGCACCGTTGGATATCAAGTATAATGCAGCCCATAACCCTGCGTGTAACGTAAATACAATGCCCTTCCAATGAGAAGCATCGGGATTATTTGTGTATCTACTAAGCCTGCTAACCGAGTAAGCTATATCCGGCCTAGTACAACTCATCAGATACATTAAACTTCCAATTACCCGAGAATATTCTAACTGAGAGACACTCTCTTTATTATTCTTGGTAAAGTGTAGACTTAAGTCTACAGGTGTCGATGACACACTCGTATTTGATCCACTAAACTTCTCAAGTATCTTATCAACATAATGAGACTGAGAAAGTACAATTCCGCCAGATGTTCTGGTAATCTTAATTCCCAGAATAACATCTGCAATGCCCATATCCTTCATGTCAAACTTAGAGTTTAACAACTTCTTGGTAGTTTTGATCATGTCATCGTAACTACCTATAATGAACATATCATCAACATATAGACACAAAATGACATAACCTCTGTCAGTGTCTTTGACATAAACACACTTGTCACATTCGTTGATTCTAAACCCACTTGACAACATTACGTTGTCAAACTTCTCATGCCATTGTTTAGGCGCTTGCTTCAAACCATACAATGATTTGACAAGTTTACAGACTTTCTTGCTTTGCCCTGGAGCTGAAAACCGTACAGGTTGCTCTATGTAGATTTCTTCATTCAAATCCCTATTTAAGAAAGCTGTCTTTACATCCATCTAGTGTATCTCCAGATTGCACAAAGTTGCTATCGCAATCGCCATGCGAATGGATGTTATCCTAGTTACAGGTGAGTACGTATCAAAGTAATCCAGGCCTTCTTGTTGTCTGTACCCTTTGATAACGAGCCTCGCCTTATACTTGTCAATAGACCCATCGGCCTTTATCTTCTTTTAAAAATCCATTTGCAGCCTAAAGGCTTCCAACCTGGAGGTAAATCTACTAACTCCTAGGTGTGGTTCTGTAAGATGGAGTCAATCTCACTTTTGATCGCTTCTTTCCATAAACGACTCTCAGGAGAAGTCACAACTTCGTGGAAAGTTTGAGATTCGTTCTCAACCATATAAGTCAAGAAGTCAGGACCAAAAGATTTGGACATCCTAGCCCTCTTACTCCTTCTGGGCTGATCATCACCTGGATTCTCAACTTGATCATCAAAATGATCATCATCACTAGCAAGCTCATCAAATTGCTCCAAAGACCTTGGAACCCCTTCTTAGGTTCGACAAGGAAAAATGTCTTCAAAGAAACATGCATTCCTTAACTCCATGCTGGTATTCCTGTGAAAGTCTGAAGTTTCAGACTTATGTACAAGAAACCAATATGCACTACTATTATGTGCATAACCAATGAATATACAATCCACGGATTTCGGGCCTATCCTAACCCGTTAGGGTGTAGAAATCGCCACTATTTCAAGACACCCCCACATTTGTAAGAATTTATAAGAAGGCTTAACGCTTTTTCATAACTCATACGGGATCTTATCCACTTCGCTTCAACACAAGTTTCACACTTGTGTTTCGTCAGAACGACCTTGTCGGACTCAAAAAACCATGCGAAAAACATGTTTACTGAGAAGAGTCCTTGAGACAAGATTCTTACGAATGTCCGGAACATACAGGACTTCATTCAAGTTAGCTCTTTTCCTGAGGTTAACATCAGGACCACCTTTCCCTCAACAAATGAGGTAGTAGAGTTTCTCATAAACAACTTCTCACCATTTGTAACCGGTTCGAAAGTTGTAAACAGCTCCTTCTCGGAGCAGATGTGGCATGTAGCCCTAGTAAAGCTAAAAGCCTCTTGCTACCACAGTTGTAGCACTTCCCAAAGAACCGATAACCAGGTTCCCGCAGCTTGTATGCCAGCTTCTTTGCAACATCACTCCTTAGCCCCAGCTTAGAGCCCTTGTTCATGGGGGGCTTCTTCCTCACCCCAGAAAATTTGCCATGCTCAAAGACAATGGCCTTTACTGAAGAGGTACTCCCTCCTTTCTTTCTATTATCCTCTTCAATTTCGGAGTCAGATAATTAAGTCTTCTTTGTAGAATTAATACAAAGTTTTAAACAAATCCTTGTGTCACAATGATTATGAAACTCTCAAAATCATATCACAGTAAATACATTCCCAGAATGTCATCAACCGAATTAGGCACCCAAATATATTTGGTCCAACCTATCACTCTGAAGCCAATAGTCTTACTATTAGGAAACACAAATCCAGTGTTCAATAGTCCACTATTCGGAACTTCATAACATGGCCAGTAGTCTTATCACTAGGAATCACTAATTTCTCAGCATGTGGTTAGTAGACTTTCTACTACTAGGAATCACAATGTCTTAACCTGTGATCAGTAGTCACTTTACTACTAGGAATCACAATGTCCTGACATAGGATCAATAGACTCTTTCATTACTTGGAATCATCATGTCTTGACATATGACCAGTAGTCTCTCCACTACTAGGAATCATGATGTCTTGACATGTGATCAGTAATCTATTCACTACTAGGAACCACAATCTCATAACTGTGTAGCCAGTGGTCTAACACCTCCTAGGAACCACCAGTTTTCTATCTCTGTGATCAGTGATCTTGAACACACTAGGAGCCACCAATTTAAGAATATATTTGGAATATAAAAAAAAAACCAAAAAATATTCACCCACTATAACATGTTGTCTCATCTTTGCTTTCAAGCAAAGTCACATAGCAAAAAATGCTATAAATAACACAAGGATACCATACTAGTTGCCTCTGATCAAATCAGAGAAATTTTTAATGCAATCTTATGATTTCCTTTAAGAATCTCGTGAGGCAAAGGTTGTCAGGTGGAACAACATTTCTGTTTGTCACCTTTTGAAACCATTTCTGAAACATCACAACAGAAATTCGCTTCTGTGATTCTAGAAATTAAACTTAACCCTTAGAAAATCCCTCAGATGGAAATTTAATTCAAAACTAGTCTCACCATTAAACCTAGAATTGAACATGGTCAGGAATGTTCCCAGGAAGACTGGAGGGGTCACATCGGTCCCACTTAAAACCCAGTTAACTTTTTGACAAAACATCAAAGAGCATGTTGACTCCTAATCCATAGGAAACAATTTTAAAATTAAGATTTCCAGGGGATAAACCAGGTTATAACAAATCGATTCCCAAGCAAATAAAATTTGCTACCAGAATTACACCACTCATAAAAGTTAACCGGTACTCCCGGAACTAAGCCTATTATTTCTGAATAAAATCAGAAATATTTTAGCTAAAGCTAAAATTTGGTTTCCTTTCTCAAAACCAAAACACTTTGGACATAATCAGATTATAACCAAAGACTTTCTCCAAACATGGTTTTCCAACACTTTGGGAATAAAATGATTATACCCAAAGACTTCCTCAAACTCCAAAAGTTTGAAACCAAATCCGTCTTAGTTGTCATTTCTGAACAAATAAGAACTACTCTTTAGCCAAAGCTAAACACTTTGGTTTCTATCACAGAAAACCAAACCAAGTTCCAAACTTACAAGCAATTTAAAAATTGCTATAACAATTACACGCATATAAAATGCTTCTAACAACATAAGCAAATAAAACTTGCTACCACAAATTGGTAAATAAACCAACTAAATCTCAAGCAAACATGCTTCAAACATTTAAATAAAATAGCCAATCCATAAGGATTCTATTTAGTCCAAAAGCCTTTCCACGCTTAGGTATTCCTATTCAACACAAACGTTAGTAGTCCAAACATTTTTGTTTTTACATCCCCAATACTATTCATTTGGTTTTATATTTGTTTTTCGCATTGGTATCCCTACAAAGAAAGTTAGTAGCAAATCACAACAAAATACAAACAAATAATCTAAAATTTTAATTATAATAAATAATTGAAACCATCTAGTCAACTATTTATAAAATTAACCACTGAATTAAAATGCCAATTAAATTAAAACTTTAAAATAAAGTTCAATACTCATGAGTTATAAATGAAATTAATTCATAATAAACATTTAAACTAATAACTCCAAATAGATAAGTCAAATTCAAAGTCAATGCACCCAATTAAATAATTCAGATTAATGCACCCAATTAAATAATTTAGATTAATGCACCTAATTAAATAACTCAGATTAATGCACCTAATTAAATAATTTAGATTAATCATGTACACAATTCATAAAAACTCTATAACTCCAAAATACATTAAATTATGTAATCTAGTCTAGAAAATAATAAGCATGTAACAAATTAAAACTAGAATAGAATTAGCATGTCAAAATTGCAACATCCATAAATTATATTTTATAACCTTAAAATTCATGCAAATCATGGTAGGGGAATGATGAACCATACGTATAAAACAAGATCATACTAATACAATTAAGTATGCAAATTATGATAGAGCATTCTAATTAAACTAAGCAATTAGAGAATAACATTGCATAATTTACAATCATTGAAATAGTGAGTAATTCCGCAACAATTCCTAGTAACATTATACAAAACTAACCTAATAGTCTATATAAATCTATTCGATCAATTTCATAGAAAAGATATATAAAATCTGTTTTAAGCTTGTTGTTCAAAATTGTGAAATTAAATAAATAGATTTATGAAGAAAACAAATTATATACCAAGAACATATGCTAATAATTACAACTAAATTTCAACAGAAATACACAAAACAATAAAAGGGTAAAGAGACGAAACCGAAGCCTGCACGGAAGCAATTTCTTTAAAACAGATTTTGCCGCCTCACGGGTCGAGTGCTTGAGGAAACCCGGCGTCTGTCTCCCAGGATACGACGGTCAAAACCAGCTACGGCAGAAGCACTATCTATCTAGCTTAGCGAACAAAAACAGTGGCAGCACTCTCTCACAATAGGAACTTTCTGGCAAACTGACTTGTAAAATGGAAGCAAAAATTTCTATATTGAAACTTGACAGGAGGGTCTCAATTTATACATGTATAGGGGAGAGAGGAAGAGCCTCTAGCCTTTAAGGTTAGTCATTAAAACACCAAGCATCCATAGCCCCTTTCCACAAAATGAAAAGTATGGATGCCCAAAGGATTCACACCCTTTAGCCAAGAAAAAAGATTTAAATACTCTTTAAAATCCTATTCATGAATCTAACATCATGAAGCAATTTCTTGGCAATTTCTTATTCAAAACCCAATGGTTTTTGGCTCACTTGGACCCAACACAAAAAATGGTTAGGACCCACTTTAATATTTAATTAAAGTCACCACACTTTAATATTAAATTAAAGTCCCCAAAAATCATTTTTTCCAACAAATTTTTTACATGAAATTATACTCAATAAGTCTAAAAATAAACATGGTTCAAATCATCGAGGTCAACTCTAAAATGCACCCAGCAAGCCTATTTCAAGTTAGATGGCCAACTTGAGAGAATTCAAACCTTTTTGGAAAGTTGTAATAAAAATGCAAATCACCAAACCATTATGTTTCACTAACAAAACTTTGGCCGATGATAGTTTTGTCGTCGCTAAATGTTTAAGTGTCTGCACTGAAGGAGGAGAACAAGCTGAAGGATAGGGTCTTTTTTTTCATTACCGCCAATATCACAAAGTTCTCCGTTCAAAATTAGTGATAAAATAATTTTCTCACCAAAATTTTAAAATGTTAAAATTATTGACGACAAAAATATATTATTCATCAAATAGTTTCAAAATATTTAAAATCAAATTTTTCAAAAAAAAAATATTTAAAATTATTGGTAACGAAATTATATTCCTCACTAATAATTTTATAATTGGTGACAAATTTTTTTCTCACCAAAAGTCTCAAAATTTTGGCCCCACCCAAAAAAACTAGAGGGAAAACCTTTGGTGACGAAATTTAATTTTACCTCACCTAAAAAGAAGTATTTATTGACGAAAATAAATTTCGTCACCTACTATTTTTTACTTTTTTATTATATGTGACAAAATTTTATAATTCGTCACAGATTATTCTTATTTAGTGACAAAATTTATTTTCTTCACTACTTTTCGTCACCATAGGTTACTTAGAAAGATGATTAACTTGTGTTTTGTTTTGAGGGAGAGAAAGAAAGAGGGGAGAGGAAAACTTAGAGAGCTAATTACTTAGTAGTCTATTTTTTTTATTACTACCCAAAATGTAAAATTTTTCCCTCCAAAATTAGTGAAAAAATAATTTCCTCACTAAAAAGTCTCAAAATATTAAAAATTATTAGTGACAAAAATATATTTCTCACCAAATGGTCTTTAAATGTTTAAAATCAAGTTTCTCAAAAAATATATATATAAAATTATTGGTGACAAAAATATATTCCTCACTAATAATTTTATAATTGGTGGCAAATTTTTTTCTCACCAAAAGTCTCAAAATTTTGGCGCCACCAAAACAAAATTAGTGGGAAAACACTACAAGAAAAAGCAGAATTGGCGACTAAAAATAGAATTTTCGTCGCTGAAAGTAGCAGAATTGGCGACTAAAATGGAATTAGTAGCCCAAAGTGAAGACTTTTGACAACTAAAACAGTTTAGTAGCCAAATGTATAATTATTGGCGACTAAAAATCAGTTTAGTCGCCGATTATATGGATTTTAGCGACTAAAAAATTTTTTGTAGCCAAAAGTGAAGGTTTTTGGCGATTAAAAACATTTAGTAGCCAAAAGTATAGGTTTTGGCGACTAAAAAATAGTTTGGTCGCCGATTATACGTGTTTTACCGACAAAAATAAATTTTGTAGCCAAAAGTGAAGGTTTTTGGCTACTAAAAAAAATTTAGTAGCTAAAAGTGTACAATTAGTGACTAAAATTCAGTTTAGTCCCCAAAAGTGGAGGTTTTGGCGACTAAAAATAAGTTTAGTCGCCAAAAGTGGTTATTTTTAGGCAGGAATGAATTTTTTTAGCAAATAAAATATAATTAGTAGCCAAAATTATAGAATTGGCGACTAAAAAACAGATTTAGTCGCCAAAAGTGGTCTCATTTTTTTTTTAGTAAATAATTTATTTTTTACATAAATTATAAATTATAAATTATAAAAATAATTATGTTTATATATATAGTTTTATATTAATACGGGTTAATATACTATATAAATAATATATGTTGCGTATATATTTATGTGGTGTTGTAGTAGCATAGTGGAAAGAGTGTGTTGCTAAAGGTTTAGAATATGGGAGGTTGCTGGTTCGAATCTTAGAAAAAGCAGAAAAGTTAGTATTTTTTTTTTTCACGGAATAACCTTTGGCGACTAAAATTATTTGTCGCCAAAAGTGTTTCTTTTGGCGAATAAACGGTTTGGTTGGCGATTCATTGACTGTTGGCGACTAAAAGATTAGTCGCTAAATATATAATTTTAAAAAGTGTAATTCACTATTGGCGACTAAAATTTTGGTCGCTAAAAACCTGTTTTTTGCCGACTAAAACTTTTTTAGTCGCCAATACCTTCCCTGACCTTGTTTTCGCGACAAAACCGACGATTAAAAAATTTAGTCGGGGAAACTAAAAAGTCAACTTTTGGTGACTAAAAATGGACTTTTGGCGACTAAAAATTTAGTCGCCAAAGGTGCTTTTTCTTGTAGTGAAACCTTAGGTGACAAAACTTAATTTTTCCTCACCTAAAAAGAAGTATTTATTGACGAAAATAAATTTCTTCACCTATTATTTTTATTTTTCTATTATATGTGACAAAATTTTATAATTCGTCACAGATCATTCTTATTTAGTGACGAAATTTATTTTCTTCACTACTTTTCGTCACCATGGGTTACTTTTGTTATAGTATTAATGTATATATTTTTAAAAATATTCGGGTACCCTTTTATTTTACTCCGCTACATTATTAATTTGTTATGATCTCAGTTATTGTCTTGTCGTAATGCCTAACCCCTAAGTACTAGGTTTGGGTCGTGACAATGCTCCTTTTCGCCTTGAGCCTCGTTGTTACTTTCGTCTTTGTCAAACTCATCATCCCAAGTGATAGCAAATGCTTTCTTCTTCCTTAAACAATTAGGGCATTCTTGAGCAAAGTGGCCAAGACCTTGATATTCATAGCATTGGTCTCTTTGAGAGATCCGTTGTATTTTTCCTTTCTTCTTCTCCAATTTAGGATCAATTTTGAGTTTTTCTTGTCCCTTGGATTTGTGAGTTGATTCCACAAGATTAGGTTTCATTTTTCGAATAGACTTGTTAAATTGTTTAACAAAAACATATGTAATCATGGAATCAACCTCACAATCCTCATCGAAATCCTTTCCAACTCTATGAGCACTACTAATAGCAAGATCATTTTCTTGTTTCTTTTTGAAATTCATATGAGCCTTAAAGGTTTGGAGATTTCCAACCAAATGATCTAGCTTGAGATTGTCAACATCTTGAATCTCCTTAATAGCTGTAACTTTTGGTTGAAATTGATCAGGTAAGAACCTCAAAATTTTTTCCACAATCTTGGATTCTAATATTTTTTTCACCTAAATTGAATATGAAATTTACAATGTCACTTAACTTTGCATAAAATTCATCAAAAGTCTCACTATTTTTCACGGAAAGGTTTTCAAAACAAGAAGTGAGCCTTTGAAGTTTTGAGCATTTAATAGAAGGAGTGCCCTCATGAATAGTTTGTAAGATATCCCAAGACTCTTTTGCGACTTCATAATTACAGATATGACTAAACTCTTTAGGTGTGACGGCGCAAAAGAGAGAATTGATTCCTTTACTATTCTAGCTATTATTTTGGTAATCAGCTGTGTCCCATTTATCAATTGGTTTGGGGAATGTTACTCCATCAATGGTAATCGTCAGTTTGGTCCACCCACACATGATGAATTGCCAAAATTTTTCATCAAAAGATTTCAAAAGCGCTCTCAGCTAAGCTTTCCAAAAAGGGGAATTAGATCAGTCAGGTAGAGGTGGTCGCACCGTAAAATTTTCTTCACGAATTGAATCCATTATCACAAAACAAAACAAAGATAAAGTGACCTGCTCTAATACCAATTGAAAAATCTAAAATTATGAGATATTGATTCATAATTATGTTTCAATTTTAAACAAGGAATAACAATCCCAATCAAACAATCAAAGACAAATCGACACAATGATTTAACGTGGAACAAACCATAATTGGAGCGCTTTGAATTATGATAAAAAATCACAGGCCAAAGCCACAAAATAATCTACTAAGCAGACAAAAAGGAATTACACATGTGTACCCTCAATTACCTAGCGAATCCATGCCCGAATTGAACTGATCCTGATGTGCCTCTCTTACCACCGTTTTCACCTCGGAATTGTCTTGCTAAACGTTGAATCCACAATGTTGATGTTGAATCCATGATGATGAGCCACCCTGGAATCCACCAAAGCTTCAGGCTCAAATTCGTCAGAATCTACTGAAGAAATAACTCTCTCTTTTGTGAATAAAAGAAAATAAATAAACCCTTTGATGATGTTAATATGAAGTTCATAGATCCATTGATCACTCTCAAATCATCAAGGAAACACTCATAAAAATATCCTCCAATATAGAAAACCTTGTAGCTTTGCTCTCTCTGAATTTGGATGGCTTAAACCCTAAAAACAGCAAACGACACACTTTATAGTAAACTGAATCGCAATGACCGCTCGAGCAAACTCACTAAAACGTGTGCGCATCGCTCAAGCCAAGACTCTACCTCTCAAGCGCAAAATAGATTCTTTGAGAAGTTCAAATTGCTCTGCAAAAATACTAGATGATGTCATTCACCACTCGAACGCACATTTCATCACTCAAGCGAACTCCCTAAAACATGTGCCCATTGATCAAGCCAAGACTTCACCACTCGAGCGCAAAATGGATTCTCTCAGAAGTTCAGACTGTTCTGCAAAAAAACTGGATAATGTCATTCACCGCTCAAGTGGTCAAACAACTTTGGCTTTGGGAGCGTAGTGGCAAACATGAAAGCCTCAAGATCATAACCTCCTCTACATAGACACAATTCGAGGTTGGATTCGTATCTAAACACTCACATCCGCACTGAAACATAAGAACAAGTAAAATTACAATTGAAAGGAGTTTTGTCAAGCGGGATTGCCAATTACAAAAACCTAACACAAACAATCTAAATCATCTAGCACGTACGAAAGTGATTTAACTTGTTGTTTCACAATTGATAAATCAATACAAAGGATTTAACGTGGGGAAAAAAAAATCACAATTGGAGCACCTCCAATTGTGATTAAAAAAAAATCATGAGCTAAAAGCCACTAAATAATCCACTATGAAAATAATAAAATTACACAAGAGTACAAACAATTACCCAATGCTCACTCAAGAATTAACTTTCATTCCTTGTGCCTCTTCCATCAACATTTTCGTCTTAGAATTGATTAGTTCAGTGTTGAATCCACAACACAATTCAACACCCAAGTCGAATCCACGACGATGAGCCATTTCGAGCACCTTCAAAACCTCCAAGCTCAAACCCTTCGAAATCCACCAACGAACGCTCTAAAAAGGTTCATTAGTAACAAACCCCTTTATATAACCAATTCAATCCATGTGAAGCAACACACTCACAAAATCATCATGGGAAATAGAAGCAAAGCTCTGTAGATGAATATTCAATAGCTCTTAGGTCTCAAAACTCAGATTTGGAAGCGATAAACCTAAAATATACAATTAAGGCAGCTTTAAACAAAATAGGGTCATGATACATTTCGATCTTAGCGCTATACCGGCTTGTATCAGTCGCGGTACTCCATTTTTCTGATACAAACTGGCCGATACGTAGTGTATCGGCCGATTTTTAGAACTATGGATGGGGCAGTAGTTAGAGGTGGAGCAATGATAGAGAAAGTTGTTGACAGTTAAGGGAGTGACAAGGTTGGGTGGTATGGTGGAGGGGAATGGTAGATGAGAAATAAGGTGTTGGTGGGGCGGTGTCTAGAATGGGTGATTGAGGAGTATGGTAGTGGCGTAGGAATGAGGTTGAAAGGTAGGGTAAGGATAGGAGATAGACTGAAATGTGTTATGATGGGAAGAAAACAGGAAAAAAATAAAATTGTAAATTCATAACTTTAGTGGACGGTATTGAAGTTGTTATGAAATTTGTTACGTTTATTAAATGACAAACACTTATAAAGGGTTTGCGTAATTTCTCAAACGTGAACAGTGTATCTGTAGATAATATTTAGAAATTATATGTATATTTTATCTACAAGAAAAAAAAAATTAATGATATACAGTATTTTTTATCGTATTAGGGTTACATTGTCTTTAAGAAAATATTTAAGACCCCTATTTTAGGAGACCTCTATGACCTCTAAAAAATTGTGATTGGTCATATGTGTTTTTGTTCTTTCATTTTTTTTTTATTTTTTTTTATCTGTCTGACATGTATGCGTCAAGTCGTGAAAATGGAGCGTTTGCAGGGATCTGTATCAATTCTGTTATCTTTACGGGGAAACCATGAGATATCACCGTCCTAGTCCTTTGTGTTCCCTATATATGTAGGTGCCTTTATAATTTAGGTTAACGTATAGGTATAGTATAGGCTTTATAGCATCTTAAATACCTCCATTAAGGTTGATCAGTTCTTGGTGTTCTGATATTTCACAGAAAGTGCTAAGCTTTCATGTTCACAACCACAACAGATAGCCTCCATCGACATCAAGCCTCTCCAAAAATCATATTTTTTAAGGACAAAATATAAGATTACAGATATGTTTTTCTAAAAATAGAAACAAAAAAAAATTACCTTTGGAAATGTAATTTCACTTTACCGAACGTGGCTTTCCGGATGATAAAATGTAATTAGCAACAAATATTTTAGTTTTAATGACAAAATCAATTAGTTCTTAAAAGTCTTACATGTTGTAATGTGTTTAGAGAGGTTCACATTGAAATTAGGTTAAAAAAAAAAAGCCCTTAATTTATTTTCCATTAAGCTATGCTGAAAATTTAGTAAAAATTTCTTAGATTTTCTGCCAACTAGCCAAGCCTTTTTTTTAATTTATTGAATTTCATAAATTAATGCAACTAGATGGGGTATTATGGCAATTGTTGAAGGCGTGTGTTGGCTCAACATAAAGTTGGACTAACTGCATATCATCTTACCAAGTTTGACAACCCAAAAATAATCCATCTTTTAATCTTTTTTTCATCACATCACCTCTCTACTTTTCTACACATCTTTTCATAAAAAGACAAAAAATACACTTATTTAGGTCATCCCAAACAACCCCGACATGCCCATGATATAATAACATAAAGAATATACCACAAACAATTGACTTGAATAGCATCCTCCTTCAATGATATAGGGCTTTTCTTAAGAAATCATGATAAATATATATATACTAGTTACAAAACACCCGTACAAGGCATGGGTTAAATATTATAATGAAAAAATTGTATGAAAATTTAATTAATTAAATTATTTAAGCTAATCACTTGTGTTCTCTCTTTTATAAGAGGAATAAATAATTTAACTTTTTATAAATTTTTTACATCAAAATAGGATAATTTACACCTTGTCTCATTGAACTATTACCCAATATCATTTTACCTCCTCAACAAAAAATGCTATATTTTTTTCACTTTAAATTATTAATTCGTATCAATGTACACTTTCTTTTAAGGACTTATTTTTTGAATAGACAAAGAAATTGATATGTGGGATTGCACATGGCATCTAAAATTAAATATTTAAAATGATATTATCAGTCTATTTGGTATAATTTTTAAAAATTATTCTTGAGTTTTTGCTTTTTATTTTTATTTTTATTTTTAATCTTTGATTGAAAATATCATTGGGAAAATATATTATTTATAGTTTTAAATGAAATCATAATTTATTTTTTTTATCACAACGATTCATTTTTTTAAAAATATTTATAACACAACCACAATGGTTCCTAATATAATCGTAATAGTTCATAAGTAAGAATTCCACAATATAATCAAAATTCTTTATAATTATCTCCACAAAAAATAATATTCGTAAGTTATTTTTTGAAAAAAATCAAATAAATAAGAAATAAGAAGAATAATTACAAACTTATGAAAGTATAATACTCATTTGCACAAATTTAGTATATAAATTACTTCTACTTCATGAATTTGAATTTTCTGATTTTTTTTATTTTTATTATTATTATTTTTTTAAGGGAACGTGTGCACCACAACTTTTGTAAAGATAAATATTAAGAAATAATAATAAAAACTGTGGGGATGTATTTTCTGAATACCAACACGTGGCCGAGGTGATACCGAAGTATCAGCCGAGGTGCCACGTGTCGTGGTAGTTACGCCGAGGTAATCTCGGAGTTGCCGAGGTTATCTCCGAAGATATCGGAATCCGGGATAAACGGATAAGGGACATGAGTCCTAGAATGAAGAAAGACAACAAGATGGATACAGATGATATTCGGAGGGAAGTCTATCCTTATCTCTTGAAAGAGTCCAAGGTAAATCCGGAATTGGAGTCCATAGAAGTGAGACTTCTAGTGGGACTAGGACAGAGAAAGACTATAAAAGAAGGGCACCCCCGGCGGGTCTAAGGTACGCAATTTGTAGTTTTGAGCAGTAAATTAAGCACTTGCATTATCTTTGAGAGATATTGAGACTGACTTGATCGTCGGAGTTCCCCTGGGTGAAAGAACCACCGTCGGAGCCTTTTCTTTCTGTGCAGATTGCAGGGAGCCATCTATTCTGCCTGTGTTCTACAGCTGATTCACTAAGGAGGGCAGTGTGATCGGAAAAGCACTCACACAATTTGGCGCCGTCTGTGGGAACGAAAGAAGAGTAGATGGCCAATAACACGCAGAAGGAAAAGATTGGGGACGACGCTCCCGCTGGGAGTGGCAGGCCTATCGACCTTGATGTCGAAGGAGACAACCACAACGAAGAAACTCGTGATCAGAATCACGCAGAGAAAAGCGTCGGCCGAGATGGCGACGCAGCAAAGAAAGCGGATCAGGGAAAGTACTATAATGAGGACGACCTCCAGACCTGGAAGGACAGATGCCTGAGGAGGGACGAAGAAGTAAAGGAGATGGCAAACAAGTTGGCAGACCTTCAATCGGTCGTCAACTTCATGATGCAAAATAACGTAATGCAGCCGCCCTACCCGCTACAGGACACACCAATGCCAGCAGCAAACGCCCAGAAGAAGGGGCAGAAAGAAATCCCCGAAGCACCACAGTACACGAGGAGTGGAAGGCACTCACACCGACCTTCCAGGGAAGTCGGCCGAGAAGAACCGAGAAGAGAAGAGTCCCGAAGGACATATCGCGAGAAGGAAGCAGACCCCAAAGAACATCAGCATGTTCCGGGACGGATATTGTGCTTCGATGCATCCTGCGGGGAAGGGTCGAAAAGGGGCCACCATGAGGCCGAGAGTAGTGCGCCGAAAAAGCTGAAGTCCGGAGACAGCCGGGCTGCAGGGAGAAGTAAAGAAGACTTAAGAGATTACCTCAAGAGGAAGCGAGAGGATGCCGGAGCCGAAGTAACCTCCCCCGTTAAGCCGAGAACACCATTCTCGACGGAATTGGACAGATTCGTCCCGCCGAAAAGATTCAGTATGCCGAGGTTCCAGATATATGATGGTAAGTCCGACCCTAACTTCCATGTTGGATTATTTTTGAATTCAATGGCATTATACAGTGGGAACGAGCCGTTGCTCTGCAAAGTGTTCCCTTCATCCCTCGGGGAGATTGCATCAGACTGGTTCCACAAATTACCGAAGGGGAGCGTGAAGACTTGGGAAGGTCTGGCCAAGATGTTTGTGGCCAGATTCATAACAAACAAACTGCAGCCATTAAGGGTGGATGCATTGATGGCTCTGAAGATCGGCAAAGACGAAAGCCTTAGGGCCTATGCAAAGCGGTACTATGAGGTATTCAATCGTATACCTGAATGCAATCAGGAGGTGGCGGTCGTCTCTTTCAAGAACGGCCTGAAGGATGACTGTCCCCTGCGGAAGTCTTTGGCGAAAACCTTGCCAAAGAGCATGGAGGAACTCATGGCGAGAATTGAGAAGTATGCACGAGCCGAGGAAGATACCTCGGGGAACAAGGAGACAAAGACAGAAAAAGTCAACGGCTCGCCGAAGCGAGGCCGAGGTAACAACGGACTCAACAAATAGGAGACAGAGTTGAGGGCCAAGCAGGCAGTGACAACGGTGTTCCGAATTTCGCTCCACAAAGTCCTTGATCAAATTCGGAATCAGCCCTACTACAGGGCGCCGGCAAGGGCACCAGGAGAATTTATGGGAAGAAACCTTGGTAGGCGTTGCGCCTACCACAATGAGGAGGGGCACCCAACTCAGGGTTGCAGAGCCCTTAAGGCACACTTAGAAGATTTGGTGAGGCAAGGCCATCTGAGAGACCTTGTGGATGAGGCCAAAACGAGGGAGGAACAGGCACGATTGCCTCAAGCACCAGCAGCCCCGCCACCGCCAGCACAGCAACCACAGGCAGGCGGACCTCGGGTGGTTAATGTGATCCACTCAAAGGTGAATGAAAACGACATACGGGGGGAGACACAGAGGGTAAAACACCTGCAGCACGTCAACCAGGTCGGGCTGAAAAGACCTCGGTCTGAAGATTGCCGAGGACCGATGATAGCCTTCACAGAAGCCGACCTAGATATGGTTCAGCACCCGCACAATGATGCCTTGGTAGTATCCCTCCAGGTTGGGGGAGTGCCAGGTGAAACGCATCTTGATTGATCAAGGCAGCTCCTGCGACATCATGTATGTCAGATGTTACAAGGAGCTAGGCCTTCACCCTGATGACATGGATCAGTCGAACGGCCCGATGGTCGGCTTCAATGGAACGCCGACATGGCCATTAGGCGCAACAAGCCTGGAAATACAAGCTGGCACGAAGAAGATCAAGACAGAATTCCTTGTGATTGACACGCCCTCGCCTTACAACATCATCTTAGGGAGGCCGTGGTTGCATGCAATGGGGGCAGTTCCCTCAACATTGCATCAACTGCTACGGTTCCCAACAGAACATGGGATTGAGGAAGTTAGAGGAGATCAGTTGCAGGCGAAAAATTGCTCCATGGCAGCAATGAAGTTAACCTGCAGCATTCGGGAACCAGAGAAGGCAGAAGTTGAAAAAGAGGACATGAAGGTCCTAGATGATGTCGGCAAGGAGCCGACCGAGAAAAGTGAAGGCAAAGCATTGCCTAGACCTTGGAACACTTGTAATTTAAAGTTTTTTTATCATTAGATGTTGTTTGACTTTTTGCCGATATGATCAATGAAATCTTACCAGAATTTTTCAGAACTTATTAAATTATGCATACCGTTGTCTTTTGAATAATGAGAACCCAAGTGGAACTTAGGTTCACATTGGGGGCAGATAGAAGACAATAATGCCTAACCGAAGTTAAGCCGAGATGTTTAACAGTGGTTAAATCTAAGATAAAGTTTAACCGAAGTTGAACAGAAATTAAGTTTAACCGAAGTTAGATAATTCCTTATCTTTACTTGTTGAAATTTGTAGCAATTTACAAGTTAAAGTTAAGCCGATAATTCCTTATCTTTACTTGTTGAAATTTGTAGCAATTTACAAGTTAAAGTTAAGCCGAGATAAATTCCTTATCTTTACTTGTTGAAATTTGTAGCAATTTACAAGTTAAAGTTAAGCCGAGATAAATTCATTATCTTTACTTGTTGAAATTTGTAGCAATTTACAAGTTAAAGCTAAGCCGATATAATTGTTTACCTTCACTTGTTGAAATTTGTAGCAATTTACAAGATGAAGTTGAATTAAGTTTATACGCTTTATACTTGTTGAAGTTTATGAAAAGTTCACAGGTGAAGTCCTAGCCGAGGTAAATCTTCAGGTAAACATGCCCGAGGTATGTAACCCCGAGGAGATTAAGCGAAGGAAGATTTATATAAATCATGCAAAATATTCTAAGTATAGAATCAAACAGAAGCAAAGAAGAGAAATTAAAGACTACAGCATTCAAAGAGAAACAGTTGTATATAAAGGAGGCACAATGGCCTAGCAGAAGTAAATTGTTCTAAAGCCACAAAGAAAGGCACATCGGCCATAAAGAAGAAGCTTACATTGTTCAGGGAACATTAACAAGAGCAAAGAAAAGAAACAAAGTACAAAAGATAAAGGAAAAAAGCTATGATTCTTCAGCTTCAGGAACATTCTGGATCTGGACATCGGTAGTCTCTGGGAGCACGACCTCGGCATCTTTTTGAACCGCAACCTCGCTCTCCTTGTCTGCCGCTATCTCGGCATCAATCTCGGCAAGAGTTGTTTCAACATTTCTCTCAGCCAAAAGAAGGTCAGATGATAAGTGAACTGAGTCCGCCTCCTTGGGCACCATCTCAACCTCCTCGTCCTCCTCTTGGGTTAAGTCCAGGACTTGATCACCCTGAGGAGGTGACTTGGTCTTAGTGGTATCCTTGGATTTCCTCACCAAGGCTTCATCATCATTGTTGTCTTCATCCTCATCCTCAGCCTGGGATTCAGATTCAGCTTCCTCCTCAGTCTGACTTGGAGGAGGAGGAGGAGGAGGAGGAGGAAACGGCAAAGGAATGGCTTCAGCCTTGCGCCAGGGTGAGTCAGCAGGAAGATCAAGCTTCTTCGCCAGGGACGGACATCCAACCCAGGGAAAATCCCTTATTGCATGCCTGCCTGACTTGGAGCTTGTAGTCTTCAGTGACATCAGCTACGCCCTGGGCGTAAGCCTTTTCATCAACTTTTTTCATTTCAGCCGACTTCGTGGCCAAGGGCATCCGCGAGCTCCTTCTCGGCCTGAGCTGCTTTCCCCTCAGCCTCTTTCTTCTGAGCCTCAGCAACATTTTTAATGGCCTCTAAAGATTCAGCCTTTTCTTCGGCTAGTGTTTGGGCTTTGGTAGCAGCCTCGGCCTGATCTTCTAATTTCTTCATTTTTGCTTGAAGACCTTTATTTATCTTTTGAAGGCTTGTAAATTCCTTCTTCAAGTCATTCAACCTTCTCCCTAGTCTCGAAGGACTGCATGGAGAAGAAGTGTGCATGCTGGATCGCCTAAAAGAAACACAGACGCAAAAAGTTAATTACCGAACTCTGCAAGTATGAAAAAGATAAGAACAAGTCAACAAGTAAAAGACACTGACCTGAACGGTTACGCTGGAGCATAAAGGCGTAATTTTCAAACTCACTCATCTCGGCGTTCTTTTCAAGATCGCCCTGGAGAAGAAGGGCTGTGCTTAGTGCAACGCCAATGTTTATGTCATCAGCGCTGTCACTAGCCAAGACTGGCTCGTTCTCCAGAGTGATTGCAGGTGTCCAAGGGACATTGAGCACTTTGGATCTTGAAGTTGTGCCAGAAGAAGACTTCGGCCTCTTTGATTTTTGTGGCTCTGCTGGTTGAGTTTCAGCAGACCTTTTAGCCGAGGAGGAAGCATTCTTCATGTTCTCGGCCAGTGGAGAGAATGGGTACAGCGTCCTCGGCTTCAGCATCAGTAGCCTTGGTCTTTGGCAGAGCCTTCTTTATTCGTCTGGTTTTGGTGGGGGCATCGGTTGGGTCGGAATGGCATCAAACATCGTCTGGTAGGTTCGGCCAGAAGGTCTTGGGCGACAGGTCTCGGGCGAACCATTTCGGCAGTTTTTTACAAGACGTCGCCGACGCTTTCTCTCAGAAATCGGTACCAAGTATGGTGCCGAGGTTGAAGGATGATCGGCTGGATCAGAAGTTGAACCTTGATCAGTCCGAGATGTGGATGCGGTTTGAGTTACTACAGTAAGAGAAGAGGAGCTCTTTTTCTTCTTTCTTGGAACGTCGGGAAGAGTTGATCTGTGTGTTGGGATGAAATTCAGTAAAACTGGAGCTTTTCGCTTTTGGATAGGAAGATCCAGAAGCTTCTTTAAGTCTTTGCCGAGGAAGTAAGACTGGCGAAATTTTTTGGGAGGCTTACGAACGTCTGCAACAAGGAGCACAACATCAGAAACAAATAAAAACTCTTGTATACTTGGAGAAAAACAAACAACAGCTAAGTAATTGACGCTGGGCTCTTACCCTTGCCCTCTCTAACTGTTCGGGGAAGAGGGTAGAGATGGACTTCTTCGTCTGGGCCAAACTCCCAATTTCCAGAAGCAATAAGATAATCATCACCAGCCCCTTTGTTGGAGTCTGGGAGGTCGGCAACAATTTTAAATTCGGTAGACCTTGGCTTAAGGTAATATACAAAGCCCTTTTCTTTCAGATTGAGAGCGCACATAGTGTAACAGAATTGGATGTCGGCGAGAGTAATTCTAACATTCTCCTGTTGAGCTAAGGCTATTATACCATTAAGTATTCTGTAGGAGTTGATGGTGAGTTGCATAGGGTTCAAAGTGTAGTAGTGGAGAACTTCACGAAAAAGGGGATTAAGTGGGAGCCGAAGTCCACACTCAATAAACGCTATAACGGGAAAGGGCATTGTATTATCAGTAGGCATAATGGAATCGTCATCCCCAGCCAGCCTAAGGTGAACATCGGCAGGGATAGAGAACTATTGCCTAAAGAATTCGAGTTTGGTTGGGGAATTTACTCTGTGTCTCCACATACCCATGGCTTTTGGAGCAAAGGCACTTGGCTACAGAAACAGTGTGATCTTGAAGGGTTACTGGTACCTCGGCTTAAACCTAGGTGTATACTGGCAAAAGATTGTTGCAGTTTTCCCTAAGAATTAAAGGTTCTATGAACAAATCCCAAACCTAAGAACTACGAAGGCAAAGATCGAAAGCACGAATCTGGAGAAAATACAAAAAAAGCAGAAAACAGAAACGGAATTTCAGATTCAGGAAACACAAAGGGTGGAAGACCAAGAAACAATGCAAGAGACATATACAGAAGCATGAAATAAGAATCATTCAGGAAGAAAATTCATGAATCGAATGCTAAAACAGAACAGCAACAACAAGAAATTCCAGAAACAATCAAGAACTGGGGAAGAGAAGCCAGTTGCTTACCAGAAAATGTGAGGCCGGAATGAGCTTCGCCGAGATCAGACGATGGGGGCAACAGTGGCGAAAGCTTCGTAGAAATGGTAGATGGAGATGGGTGCAGAGCTCAGAGCTTGGGGCAATGGCAGATTCGAAGAAGAAAAAGCTTTAGAGAGAGAAAATGTAAAATATTCAAACGCAAAAGTGAAAAGAAAGAGAGAGGCAAACGTTTTTGTCCAAAACATGAAACGGCGGCAAATCAAAAGCAATTATTGCGCCTGGGTTAACGCATGTGTCAGGCGGCGCAAGCAGAGAAAAGACGGCCAACAGGCGCGTCGCCAGCACGGACCAATAAGAAAAAAAACGCGTCAGTAGAACGGTTGTAAAATGGTGCGTGACAGCTCATACACTTGGGAGAGTTCGTGAGAATTCTTGTTCTTGAAAGAAGACATTTCGGCCTGGAATAAATGATCTCGGCTATAAATTTCTTAAGCCGATGTACGAGAAAAAAGTTCAATATAGGTTCCATCATCTCAGAATGCTGAGGTAATAGAACCTAGGGGGCAGTTGTGGGGATGTATTTTCTGAGTACCAACACGTGGCCGAGGTGATACCGAAGTATCAGCCGAGGTGCCACGTGTCGTGGTAGTTACGCCGAGGTAATCTCGGAGTTGCCGAGGTTATCTCCGAAGATATCGGAATCCGGGATAAACGGATAAGGGACAGGAGTCCTAGAATGAAGAAAGACAACAAGATGGATACAGATGATATTCAGAGGGAAGTCTATCCTTATCTCTTGAAAGAGTCCAAGGTAAATCCGGAATTGGAGTCCATAGAAGTGAGACTTCTAGTGGGACTAGGACAGAGAAAGACTATAAAAGAAGGGCACCCCCGGCGGGTCTAAGGTACGCAATTTGTAGTTTTGAGCAGTAAATTAAGCACTTGTATTATCTTTGAGAGATATTGAGACTGACTTGATCGTCGGAGTTCCCCCGGGTGGAAGAACCACCGCCGGAGCCTTTTCTTTCTGTGCAGATTGCAGGGAGCCATCTATTCTGCCTGTGTTCTACAGCTGATTCACTAAGGAGGGCAGTGTGATCGGAAAAGCACTCACACAAAAACGAAATGGAGAAATGAAAAAAAATGCAGGAAAAGAAAGTACGAGAAGACAAAATTTTAAAAAATAAAATTAAAAAAATGAAAAGGAAAAGTGGCTAGAAAGAAATTAGCCATCACATCTAATAAGACAAAGAAGCAAAAAGGACTTTATGAAGACAAAATAGAGGGCAAAATTGGCAATAGAGAAAAAAGCAAGCCATCTTTAAGTGGCTCTACTATAGATCAAAAATGCCTCAGACCCCCAGTGGGGGTCACTGGGGGTCGGGTGTGTTGCCTTCCCATTGGCCAAAAAAAAAAAATTGTTTTTTTTTTTTTTTATTTTTATTTTAGTTTTCAGCGAATCATGGCCCGTCACCTCACTGGGGGTCGACCCCCAGTGGGGGTACTTAGCATGGCTGACTATAGATATATACTAGACGGCACCCGCGAATGAAACAGTTAGATCAATCATGATAATTATTGAATTTGAAGAAATTAGATCTAAAAGTAGTAATTTAGGCTAAGTTTGACATATTTAAAAAAAGTCAAAAAGTCACTATTCTATTTAAGTTACATTATCTTATTTAAGTCACATCACTTCTTTACCACATCACTTCAAACTCAACTCATATTTCATAAAAAGTCAAAAAGTACACTTATTTAGAATATCTCAAACAACCCCTTAGTTATAAAAAATCGTGATAAAAAATTTGTCTTTTATGTAATAGCGTAGATGTGTCTTTTTTTTTTATTATACAAATACGTGTATTACAATATATAATGATTTTAAAGATAAAAAATTTAAAAATATTGGAGATTAATTTTTGTTATCTTTAGAGTCGTGACTAAAAAAGTGACTTGAAAGTGAAAAAAAAAAGATATTTAGTGACAAATTTAAAAATGTCACTAATAAATATAATTTTAGGTATAAATCAATTCCGTGCCAAAAAGATTGTGATTTGTCACTAAATGTGTAATTTTAAAATTACAACAATACTTTTAACTTGATGTCCAAATATTTTTTCTATTTTTTCTTTTATTTTATTTTTTAGTTATGTTTACAATATTTATAATTCTATAATGCACTCATTCAAGTAACAGCAAAATTTTCATTTGATTCCTATTTGCAGTTTGTGCTCCATAAAAGTTTGTAAATTCTATCCGATGTTCTTTTTTTTTTTTGTTTTTTAGTGTAATTTCCAATTTACTTGGAGTTGTTTGATAATCACAATAACTAAAAAGAAATGTTATTGTAATATCTGATTTATGTAATTACTTGAATTTTTAGAGCTAGAAAGATAGCATGTTGTGTACATGCGTATTGCAATCAACAGAAATGATATAGCCATGAATGTGAGAAAGAATAACAATGGACACAAGTTATATAATTAATTCAAGTAGAAATTTTAGGGAATATTTTTTAAGGACACCCAAAAAGTTCATAGTCGCTTAGGTCCTTAAGAAAAAAGGTATCAGTAACAAGTTTATTGGACCAAAATACCCTCGCGTCATTCTCTCTTCACGATCGATTATTGTAGTGAAATTTGTAGTAGCATTACCCATTGTTTAGTTGATTTTCTTTACCCAAAAACCTAGGCTAAATTTTTCTTTGTGTGATGGCCAGAGAAATTTGTATTCAGTTAATTTTCTCTGGCTAAAACTTGGGCTAAAATTCTCTATCATTGTAATGAAATTTGTAATAACATTACCCCTTGTTCAGTTGATTTTTGGTCTAAAAACCTGGGCTAAATTTCTCTCTGTGTGATGGTCAGAAAAATTTGATTTTCTTCTCCTTGTCATGTTGACTACGCTTGATATATGAAATTTCTCTAGTTTGTTCATTTTCTCTAGTCGTCACACACTTACTTAAAACTCTTTTGTGCATTTGAATTTCACTAGCCACATTACAACCCCTTGAGATATGAAATTTATCTAAGTTTGTATTTGTTCATGTGTATGTATGGAATTTCACTAGCCACTTGCTCTTGAGATATGAAAATTCTCTAGTCATCACACACTTACTTAATACTCGCTTGTGTATGTGTGAAATTTAGGAAAATTTAGAAATCACATAAAAAAAATATAGAGAACTTCCAAATCAAAATTGTCCAGCTTACAAAATAATATGTCCACAAAATTACAAAACAAAAAAAAAAATTACAAACTTAACAAATAAAACATCTAACATAGAAATTTATATATGTTAAAATAACTATTGAACAACTATTTCAATTTACAATATATAATTTAAAGAAATTTACAAATCATATACATATTACAAACTAACCTTATAAACTTAAATTAATTTTGAAAATCACAAAACACAAACAAAAGCGTATTCAAATAATAAAAAAACACAGAGAAAATCTTATTTACAAACTATTCCATAAATCTAATCCAGAGAAATTTATAAATCATAAACATACTAGACAATAAATTGTTCTGCCTGTCAAATTCCATCACTAAAAAATATTTTTCCATCAATATAAACCACAAAAGCTTTAACAACAGAGAATTAACTACAAAAATACATGTCTTCCAAAACAAAACTCTCTAACAATGAAACAGAAAGCATGAACACCTCCACTGGAATGAAAACACTATAATCAGAATTGAAATCAACTCGAATAAAGCTTCCAAAATCAAAAATCCTAGCGCGAAATAAAAAAAATAAAAAAAAAGCACAAAACAAAATCGAAATTGAAAGAAATTACAAATCCAATCCAAATGCCAAATTAGAATTGAAATCACAAACACCAGTAGATGAAAGCCGAAGATACATCGTAGAGAGATATATGGTTTAGAGGAAAAATTAGGGTTTATCCAATTAAATGGGCATTTTAATTAATGTATACCAAAATTTGTCCTTATCCTTCTACAATTTTAAATCTTAGGGACTTTAGCTAAAAACTAATTTTTGTTATCTTTAAACTCTTATACAAAATATATGGAGAACTTCTCCCTAATTTTTTTAAAATTTTACAAACTCATAATTTAGGTTAAAAAATTTACCTTGAAAGTAAATGTGTGCTTGAGATTTAGTTGGTGTATTATGAGATTTATATACAAAATGAATCTGGGCTACACGTTGATATTTTTAAGATTCAATTATGAATACATCACTGAGGTTTGCTTAAATTACGAATTACATTCTATGGTTCTAAAAATTACCAATACTTTCTTGTCAAAATTTTCCATTTAACAGAGTTAACAGAAACAATGAAATTTTTAACTATTCCCCTATACAATAATAAAATTACCAAAAGTGTTAATTAAAATATATTTATGGCATTATTAAAAACTATTGATTAAGGGTTAATTAATGAAACTGATCATTTATTATGCTATTAGAAATTTGAAAGCATGAAATGTAATTTTTAAAATTACAAGAGGCTAGTAATATTTTAAATAAATTTCAGATGATACATTTATAATTATCATAGGACCGTGCTAGAGAGCTCGAATTCACTCCCCCGAATCCTCCTAATTGGCAAAACGACGTCGTTTCGTCGTTTGAATTTTTTTTCTTTTTTTTTTCAATCAGAAATACAGAAGAAGACGAAGAAATACAGAAGAAATAAGAAGAAAGAAAGAAGAGAAAAAGAAAGAAGAAGAGAAGAAGGCAGAGCTGGGACGACGATCGGCGGAGGTGGACGAGCTGCGACGACGATCGGCGAGCTGGGACGACGATCGATGAGCTGCGACGACCATCGGCGGAATGGAGGGGGCGGAATGGAGGGGCCTCTCTGTCTCTCTGTTTCCCTCTTTCCTCTCCTCTCTCTTTCTCCCTCTTTCTCTTCTCCTCTCTTCTTTCTCCCTCTTTCTCTTCTCTATCTGTTTTTCGGGGGATTCAGAAGGGGGGGGGAATTAGGGGGACAAATCATTATCCAATTATCATATTTTAAAATAAGATTTTAGATTAAAAAATTAAATTTATAATATTGATATAATTTAAGTGGATTTGATTTTGGTGAGAAGACAAAATGATTCCTAACCTAGGGCACAACCTAGGGGTCATATCATTATGATGCAAATCACGCAATAGGGACATAAACTAATGCCATCATTCACAGCAAGCAATTAATGCTAAAAATTCAGGACAACTGTTGTTCGTTGACAAGTTTTTGTGATGGAATTGATGGCACATGTTTTGTTTTTAACTTGAGTTTAGTTTATTTTGAAGTAAAATATTTTATATAAAAAAAAATTAAATTGATTTTACTTAGAAAAAAAAAATTTGCTTCTGTTTTTTGATATTTGGTTAACACTTGAAACAATTGCTTCAAAAAAAATTTTTGATTTAATAAAGTGTTTTTATATTTTTTTAGTGAGTTAAGATACTTATTTAAAAATGCTAAATGTGTTGAAAAGGTAATGAATGAGAGTCAACTTTGTAAAAATTAACTTACAAATTTTTTAAATATAAGTCATCTTTAAAAAAAATGATGCAAAAATATTTTTCTTAAAAAATATTTTAGAGTGCTGCTATTAACTTTTACCTTTTTTCTTTGGATCACTCATTTCTATTTTATTTTTTGATTTCGATTTTGTCCAAACATGAAATTATATTTTTACCCTCATCCCTAACATTCTAACCCTAATTTCGCAAACCCTAACCCTAACTCTAATTTTCCAAACCTTAACCCACTAAACTTTTCACCATCATCTCTACCGACGACCACCGGTGTCACTGCGGCTGCCAACCTCTCTTTCCATTTTGGTGTGGACATCTATAACGACAAGATCAAGCATCTCCTTGAACAGGCTTCCCTCCCTTGGTCCGATTGTATCCAGTTCCACCATGTGAGAACCCTAACTTTTGTAACCCCTATTAAGTCCCTTACTTTTAAATTATTTCCTTGAAATCGCTCAATTTCTTAATTACTTGCAAGTTTAACCTTGGGATCAAAATACATGCACCAACTGAAAACTCGCAAACCCTAATCGATTTTGATAACTTAGAAATCATTTGTCATATCCTCATACTGATTAATTGACTCCATAAATGTAGAATTACCACTTGAAAACCCTAAGTTTTTCCCATTTTTATCACGCTCATTGGCAGGGGCGGAGCCGTGTTGGGCTCAGGGGGGTCATGTGCCCCCCCTGAGTTTTGGGATTTTTTTTTTTTAACATAAAGAAAATATATTAAATAAAAAAATTATAAAAATATTATTTAAAATGAAATGTCAATGACATTTTTAAAATTATGAGAACAATAATGGTTATTTTGATTGAAAATAAAGAGGCTATAATAAGTCATATTATTATTTATAAAAATTTCAATATAATGGTGATGTCTATTATTATTTACATACAAACATAATAAATTTCAATGAAGATATAGAATTTCTTAGATTGTTAGTTATATTTACATGTGGAGCTTATCCTTCATGTGTTTCTTTCCATTCATAACTAAAATGACCACTATATAAATTATAATCAAGTAACACATCTTCAATTAAAAAAATAAAAAAAAATTACAATAAGTCATAACTAATATCAGAATGAGTCATAACTAACTATTACTTAATATATAGTCCATAACTAAAATAACAACCACAAGAAGTTATAACTAAATTATATCTAACACTATAATGTGTTATAACTAAAGACCACAAAGATCATAATTGTGAGATATGATAGACACTTTTTTTTGCGGTATGTTTTATAGAATTTCTCTACAAAAATATATCATTTATGTCTCAACGTATCTTCTTTTTTTAATTTTCCAATCCACCTATAAAATAGTTAGTTCCCAAAATTTGTATAAAATTTAATCTCAAATTCTTTAATTTAAAATTCAGATTTATCCAAATGAACTCTTAACATTTAAGTTTAGTAATATCTCATTGTTGTTTATTATGGAAAAAAAAAAAATAGTCAGTATGTTTGGTTTGAGTTTTTTGAATTAAGTTTTTTGAAAATTGAATTTTTTGATTTTCGTGTTTTTTTGTTTTTAGTGAATATTTTTAAAATTTTAAACTCTTTTTTTTTTACTTTTTTAGATACACTTTACTTAGATGTAACTAAAAAGTAAAAAATTTGTGAAAAAATATTTTAAAAAATTAATAAATACATAAAAATACAAAAAATGTATTGAATTCTGGTATTTTTTTATATATATTTTTGGTACTTAGTAAATTTTTAAAAGGTTTTTTTCACAATTTTTTTACTTTTTAGGTATATTTATGTAGGTATGTCTAAAAAGTAAAAAAAAAAAAAAATTACTTAAAATATTTAAAAAAAATCAGTAAAAACAAAAAAACACAGAAAACAAAAAAATAAAATTTTCTGAAAAGTATTTTTAGAAAAATAGAACCAAATTATCATTTATTTGTGCCCCCTCTACACTGAATTCCTGACTACGCCACTGCTCGTCGGTTGATAGCCTTTTTATTCGAAATAAGAAATTCAAACCGAATTAGATTCTCTAACCCTAACTTAGTTAAATTCTACTTTAAAATAAATATTTCAATTCATAAATTAAGGCCTTAGCCCTCATATTTTACTTAAATCACAAATTGACCCCAAGTTAGTATCATTGTATATATATATATATATTTGTACCTCTTATTCATCAAATCTTTTGTACACAATATCTATGGAATTTTTACACAAAATAAATACGAAAATCCCTCAAATCTTGAACACATGGCCAGCCATCATACCTCCTAGGTTATAATCATTGTACTTTAGAGACAAATCCCTTGAATCATGGAAATAATTATGACTTTGGTACCAATTCTATATATATACATGTATATATCTAATGTACTTGTAACTAGAATGGGTTAAATTAGACTTAAGTCTAACTAGATCATAATTAAATACATAATTAAGGTCCTAATTATCCACTATTCCATTTTATTTGAGCTAAATACAACTCAATTCCATTACATTTCAGCCAAAGAACATTTTAGACAATTCACACCATTTTTTCTATAAATGCACCACCATCCTCCATCTATATGAACATCAAACACCACACCCACCACATACCCACATAGAGAGAGGGAGAGGAGTGGAGAGTGAGCTTGTGGGAGGGAGAAGAAGAAGAGAGCAAGTCTTGCAAAATTAGTTCCATAAACATTTAAGTAAGCCACAACACAACTCTCTCTTTCATTTTCTTTTTTCAAATACATGTTATTAGAAATTTTAAATGGTATTTTCAAATGTGTTTTGATGGTATTCTCATGTTAAAAATGAAAGAAGTTGAGCCTTGATTCTACCATTCTTGTATTTCTCTTAATCGGTATAAGACTACCTTTTTCCATATCAAACTCTCAAAATTTCCAAAGGCACACCTTCGCCTTAAATTTCTGAGTTTAATACATATTATTTATCAAGTTTTCATCACAAGAGAAGTGTAAAATTTCCCCTAGTTGACCTCTTTTCTCACCAAATTTCTATTTTCAAGAACTGTGCCAGAAAAATCTGTTTTACATCCAACTTTCGAAAATTCTAGAAACATGTAGGAAAATCTTCTGGGCCTCCATTTTATGTCAAAGTCTTCCTTAAGGGGTTAGCTTTCAATGAAAATTTGTTTCATTGAAAAAGAGTGATCGGTTTGAAAGAACATTCGATTTTCGTAACGGGCGACGAATCTGGATAGTGCTAGAGTGTTTATTAAATAACTAAAAATCTAGAAAAGCTATTCCATTTCTGAAACATGTTCTGAAAACTAGATTAAATTCTCTATGAACCATAGGAAGTCCGAGTTTAGGAAAAATATGAAATAGCCCTTTTGATTTTAATCTTTAAATGGTTACTAAATCTGGAAATTTAGTTTTGCATGGGTGTTTTATGCTCTTGTGTTCATGAATATGCTTATTAGTTTATGATCATGTCTTGGTATGGCATTACATGTGTTATGGTTATGTTCCTTATCTTCTTCATTTTAATGATGCTTATACTTATGTGGATATTACTATCTTGTTAAGTTTGTTTTAACTTGATTTAAAACATTAATCCAAATAGAAAACTTAATTGGGCAGCTAACGGGGTTTTGATCACTTCAATAATGAAGAATGATAATGTGTTAAGTATGGATTGATGGGATGTGCTCCCTAATTAAAGGTCAAGTCTTGCGTAAGCAGTTGTCACGTAAACCCTAGAATGGAACGAACATATTTGGACTCTTTGTGATAGTTTGATTGGTGAGATAAGGTTGGGTCCAGATGGGACATTCAGAAAATAAAACTTTTTTGGAAAGATAAGGTTGGATCCTGGGTGATAAAACCTTTTTCTTTTCGCTGTCCCTTTTGAGGCCCTGTGGTTGGCGCTAAGCGGTATATAACCGTTGATAGGCATCCGAGGTAAGTTCTGTAGCAAAGCAGCAAAATGGGGAGTTTCGAATAGTCCGGTGTCCAATTCTTGTGGTTGGGAGGATGAAATCTCTTTGGGCGATTTCTAGAATACTAAAATCTAACCTTGTAATCCTTATTATTGACTTGAATATCATGCTTCATTACTTGCTTGTTATAAATGTGATGGTGTATTGGATTGAGAAAAATGGACGGGGTGTGTGTGCGTTTACTGGGTATTCAAAGCTCACGGCATTTCATACTAGGTATTGAAGACTATTAGACCAGTCGAAGGCAAAGATGAAGTATTTGAAGACGTATAGCTATCCTATGAGAGTTAGGAACTAGTTATGTTAAACGTGTTTTGAGATTGTAAATGATAGATCTCATGTTGTATTTAAGACATAATTTTGTAATTTGTATATATATAACATTTGTAACCTATCCTTATACTCCGTCAACTCATGTAGGCCTTATTTTAATACCTTGTCAAGATCTGTCAAAAAGGTAGTTTTGCTATCTAAGGTGGTTGGACTTAGAAGGGAGACTATTTTGACTCCTCTGACTTTCCTGAGATCTTACTTGGTTATTAGCCAAAGGACTCATCTTGTAACCTTAGATGAACCCTGTATTTAATGGTTAATATATTATCTGATGTTCTCAATTTTTGGGGCGTCACACACCACATCAACATCAAGATGGCATATGATTTCTAGGCATGCTTTCTCTTGACACTCTGATTAGTTGCTCGGAAAACAATGGGAAAAGGGAAAAAAAAAAAAAAAAAAAAAAAAAGCTTGAATACCCAATCCTGGTCAAACAATGCCATTGGCTTCATTAATGGATGTGTGTAGTGTCTCTTTTTTTTTACTGAGATTCAAAATGTGATTTTTTTTTTTTCTTTTCCAGATTTTCTCAACAACCAAACAGGGAGGTATGGCCTGAAAATCAAATCTGATTTGTGTAATTGTACATTTGTTTTATGTAATAGCACAGGAGAGTACTATTGGCAATGATAATGGTGAGGTTTTTAGTTCAATTCAAGTTGTTGAGCTCGATGAACTCGTCAAGATTGATGCATCCATCGCCGTCAACGTCGACTTCCTTGATCATTGTCTGAAGCTCCTTGTCCATGACGATGTGGCGGCAGAGGTTGGTGGTGGTGCGCCGTGATGGAGGGTGTCAACTGCCGGTGGTAAGAAAATTGCAAGAAAAAAGTTTGGGGTCAAAAAGATGAAGGGTATAGTTGGAATTAAGGCGAGAGTTCAAAGAGAAAATGGCAGGGATTTATTTTGTTGGGTAGGGGTTCAAACAAATGAGAAGGCCAAAGTAAAGAGGTAGGTGCTAATAGTAACTCTCATATTTTACTTACTTTTTGTTCAACCAAATAATAAAAAATACGTAAAATACATTTGACAAAAATATTCTACGTCAAAATAAATGGATAATCAAGTTAAAGCTTCACAAAATTTACAGTTGTGATACATTTTCCTAAAAAAAGAGCTCTCTACGCTTGGCAATGAAAAAATAAATAAAAAATACACAAACATCATTATCATTGTGGGGCCCACCCCATTATAGCTCATTAGAACTCCTTTATTAGCACTTCCAATCATTTTTCACAAAATTTATTTATGCTTTTTTTTTCCATCATTTCTATTTTTTCATTGGTGACTCTTATGGTTCGTTTGGAAATTAGTTATTTCAATATTTTATGTTAATTTTTCATAAAAAGATGTGTAGAAAATGTAATGCCTTTTTAACTAAAATTTTTAATTGCCAAGCAAGGATCATTAAGACACCAACCCATCCAACTTACATTTTTAGGAGTTTGGGATTCATCTTTAGGCTTATAAGATCGGATTGGATAAATTTCTAAGTCCGTTTATTAAATGGTTTGAATTTGTGAATAGTCTTTAAGCCTAATCCGACCTGATCATTATATATTTTATGTCTTATTTATAGAAAATATATAATTTATGTCTTATTTATAGAAGCAGATATAATTTATTTAGTTTTTTTTTTTTTAAGAAAAAAATAAACCAAAGAGGGAAAATGCACCCACCAAACTTCAAACATAAGATATAATGAAGAAAAATTAAATGTTTATTGCAACTTAATTACAAAATATTATTTTTTACTTTATTAAATTTATATTTTATTAAATTATGATTCTATTGGACAAGTTTGGAATTGTAATGTAATTTTTTAACCCAGAACTTAGAATTGAACTTTTAGGATGGACATTAGACCGAACCGAGCTTCCTCACCAATTCTCTTTATTTAATCTAGCTTAGGCCGACCTAAAACTAATTTATTTAACTTCACGACGCTTTCAATATTAGTCACACTATTAAGTCGATGGAGCCTTTACGGCATGTTTGATAACAATTACTATAGCATAGAACGTGTTAGTCTATGAACTCACAATTTTATATTTAATTGCAATTTTATTAAAACAATTATATGTACAAGGTATATTCAATCTAATAAAATTGGTGAATTTTTAATGTTGAGAAACAAATTTTTAATATTGTTCGTCTCTCACCAACCTCTTGGCTTGAGTTAGTACATGATTGGGTGTCCTATCTAATGCTAACCTAGTCAGGAGTAGGTGGGTTCAGTATGATGCTTTTACCTTTTCTTTATCGATGCAATCCCATATATATTGTATATTTTTTTCATCAATAAAACTCTTCTTTTTGTTGATAAAAAAAATCATATTAATCAAATAAGGCCTTAACTTTTTAAGAGGATGAATTCATGACTGAAAATTAACTATTCAATTTAGAGACTAAATTTTTTTATTCATAAAGGTAAATTTTTTTTTTTTTTGTAAAAAATATTAGAGGACCAATTCATGTGTTCACAAGAGTTGTTGCTAAAATATCATCTCGAAAAGTATTTAAAAAAAAAAAAAAAAACCTTTGGTGACAATTTTAAAAATATTGCTAATAAATGCACTTTTAATGATAAAACAAATTCATGTAAAAAAAATTATTTTTTGAAACAAAAATTTTAGTCCTAAAAGGATATTAATTCATCACTAAATTATCAATTTCATTCGTTCTTAAAATTTTTCTCTAAAATTTTAATTTGTTATAGTGACTTAACATCCTGTTAAATATATTCATTTCTTGATGTTTTTCTTCCAAAACAAAAAAATAAACATAAAAATCTCTTGATGCAAAAGCATCATGGGTATATGATATGGTTCATGTTTGTTCACTTTGTAAAAACACAATATGGAGAGAGGAGAAAGAGAGCATGGTGGTTGGCAACTAGTAGTCCAAAGGAAGGGTCCAGTCAAATATTCAGATGAAGCTAGTAAGAGGGGCTTGTTTATGATCTTTGTGGACAACATTCCAGAGGTGATGGATCCTAAAAGCTTATTTGGATTGTTTTCAAAATTTGGTATAGTAAAGGATGTGTTCTTACCAATGAAGAGGAGAAAAGCAACAGGATCAAGATTCGGGTTCGTTAGATACAATTGTCTAGTTGCTGTTGAGATGGTAGTAAAAAAAACTGATAGGCTATGGTATGATGATAAGGAGTTAAAGGTCAAAGGAGCAGAATATGCTAAAGGGTCCAGAAGCAGTCTAAAGGGGAACATAAGTAGCAATCAACCAAGAGGAAATTACTAGGGACATCAAAGGGTGAGTTCAAATGTTAATCAGAGCATTCAGAAGGAAAGGATTGAAAGAAGGCAAGAGCATGGAGGAAAGATGGCATATGCAGAAGTAGGGGTGTGCGCGTGTGAATTGTATTTTATATTATTCATTAAGGGTAGTTTAGTCTTCTAAGTTATTAGGGTTTTATTCTATTAGATTATATATTTGTACTCAGCTTTTGATTGATTAATTCAATATACAATATTCATCTTCTCTATTATCATGGTATCAAAGCAAGGTTACAGACGTTAGAATACTTGTCGCAAGTCATCATCGACCGTTACAGTCGCTTCTCTCTTATTGCAAGGTCGTTGCAGCTGTCTCTCTCTCTCTCTCTCTCTCTCTCTCTCTCTCACCGCAAGGCCATTGCAGCCATTTCTCTCTCTTCGCAAGGTCATTGCAAGGTCTTCGCCGGGATTCTTTTCCTTGCACATCGAAGTAGTGCTAGGTCTGGTTCTAGTTCAATCGAAACCCTAGGAAGTCTTCATTGCTGGTCTCTAGTCCTCCGTCACTGGTCTCTGTTTCTTCTTCCTCGCACATCGAAGCAATGCTAGTTCTGATTTTGGTTCAGTTGAAACCCTAAGAAGTCTTCATTGCTGGTTTCTGGTCCTTCGTCACTAGTCTCTGGTTCAGTTAGAGACCTAGGTTGCATATCTTACTGATCTTCTCTCTGTTTCGACCTATCTCTATCCCTGTCTGGTTTAGTTAAGGAGGAAGAGAAGGACGAGGACCAAAAAAATTGCTACTCTTGGGATGGGTTTGCAGCTCTAGCAATGTCACTTCTGATCCTGCTTTCTCAAACTATTTAACAGGTCATTCATCTCTCTCTCTCTTCTCTGCTGTTTTTCACCTTGTTTTGATTTCACTACGTAGTTTGGTTATAACAATATGGCTGATGATAAATTGCAAGCTACCACCACTAAGTTGGATGGTACCAATTATTCTTATTGGTCTCATGTAATGAAGAATTTTATAATGGGTAAAGGCATGTGGAACTATGTTATTAGTGTAACTATTAAACCTATGGAATCCAAAGAAACTGAGGCTAATGTTGCTAAATGGGATAAGGAAAATGCACAAATTCTTACTTGGTTTTGGTATAAATTTTTCCAAGTATTCTACTTCTAAACAAGTTTGAGACTATTTGAAAACTATGTACCTTGATTCTAACTTTGCAAAACCATATGAACTTGAGATGTCTATTCGCAGTGCTAGTCAGAAAGATAAGTCCATTCAGAAGTTCTACAATGAGATGACAACTTATTGGGATCAGCTTGCTTTAATGGAACCATCATATTTGCAATTACTTGACAATTATACCAAGTATCGGGAGAAGCAACGTCTTGTTCAGTTTTTTATGGCCCTTTGTAATCAATTTAAGCCACTTCGGGAAGCTATTCTTCATTGGTCTCCCTTGCCTTCCATTGATGGTGCTATCCGTGAGCTTATTGCAGAAGAAACTCGGTTCAAGGTGGCTCATGGTACACCTGCCTCCTAGTCAGTTTTTTCCTCTCCTCCGCTTTTGCCTACCCCACCATCTCATTTATTTCAGGTTACTAGTAAGCCCAAGCCTCGGGTTTCCATGGATGAGTGCAGCTTCTGTCATCAGAGAGGCCATTGGAAACAAGCTTGTTCTAAACTTTTGTAGCCCAAGAGTCGTTTTTCTGGTCCACCATCCTCTAAGCCAACATTTTCAGGATCTCGCTCATCTGCCGCCTTTTCTGCACCAGTTTTGGAGAATGATCTGTCTTCCAATATGCAGTCGATGTTTGAGCAATTCAAATTCTTCATGGTAGCCAATCCAAATCTTTTGTCCCAAGCCTCCGCTATGACTACCACTCAGTTAGGTTTGTCTGGTTCATTCTCTTTAGGTAATATCCACACTTCGTGGATTTTTTTATTCTAGTTGTTCACATCATATGACTCTTATTGCATCTTTCCTCAATAATTGTGTTTCCCCTTCTTCTTTTATCACTATTGCCACTGCTAATGGTTTTGCTATGTCTGTACACTCTATTGGTTCTATTACCTTTTCCCATTTGTCTATTTCTCATGTATTTTATGTGCCTCAGCTCTCACTCAGTCTTATTTCTATTAGTCAATTATCTGATTCTAGTTTTGATGTTGTTTTCTCTTATTCTCATTATGTTGTGCAAGATCGGGTATCCAAGAGGCAGATTGGGATTGGGTATAAAGGTGGAGAACTATATATCTTGGACAGCTTGCATGTTCCTCTAAAAGTGTCTTCTACTATATTATCTTCTTTTTGTTTAAACAATAAAGTCTTCTTTATTTTATATTTGGCATTCTAGGTTAGGTCATCTGTCGAGTGACCGTTTGAGGATGTTAGTTCAGTCTGGACATTTAGGCAATTTTCCCATTGATGATATTTCTAAGTGTCGTGGTTGTAAACTAGCTAAAATGTCTGCTCTTCCTTTTAATAAAAGTAGTTATATTTCTTCTCCTCATTTTCAATTAGTTCATACTGATGTTTGGGATCCTTCCTCTATAGTTACCAAGGGTGGTTCACAATATTATGTGTCTTTTGTGGATGATTACAATCGGTTTACCTGGCTTTATTTGATGACTCAAAAATTTCATTTTTACAAAATATATTCTAATTTTCACTCCATGATTCGCACTCAATTTTCCACTACCATTAAAGTTCTCTGTTCTGATTTGGAGGGTAAGTATTACTTGTCTGAGTTTGAAGAGTTTTTAGCTTCTCATGGCACTATTCATCAGTCTTCATATTTTGACACTCATGTCCAAAATGGTCTAGCTGAGCACAAACATCGCTATCTCCTTGATACAACTCGCTCTTTGTTACTCTTATCTTTTGTCCCTTCAGTCTTTTGAAGAGAAGTTGTGCTTACTGCTGTATATTTTTTCAATCAAATGACTACTCCTCTTCTCTCAGACTCATCTCTGTATGAGCGTCTTTTTGGTGTTACTCCTAATTATTCTCTTTTTTGTATTTTCGATTCTGCATACTTTGTGCTCCTTCATAAATGGGAGCGCTCTAGGCTTAGTTCTCGTTGTGTCGTATGTGTCTTTTTAGGGTATAGCATTAATCATAAAGGTTATCAGTGCTATGATCCTGCCACCAAAAAGCTATATGTGTCTAGGCATGTCACATTTTTAGAAAACTATCCTACTACACTATACCTTCCACCCTTGTCCCTATTACCAAGGATGAATTAGTTCATGTCGACCCATTTCCTCATGATGTTTCTCTATGAGTTTGTTTCTGATCTTGAGGTCTCTACTTTGCCTCTTCCTAGCACTTCTTACATCTCGCCAGCTCCCGCTTCCCCTACTTCTTTTCTTGTTTATCAGTGTCGTAAAACACTTCTAAGCTCGCATGTCTCTAGCTCTACTGTCCCTCTAGCTGTTTTTTTGGATCCCGCTCCTCCTACACATCGATTTTCCAAAGCGAGACCATCATCCTCCGAATTGGTTTGGTTTTGGTAATACATGTTTTTCCCTTTCCTATCAGTCTTTTCTTTCTTGTCTTCATACTTATTTTGAGCCCAGGTCCTACAAGGAAGCTTGTCATGGTCCCAATTGGATTATTTCCATGAATGACGAGTTAACTGTTTTGGCTAACACTCAGACTTGGGATTTGGTTCCATTTCCTGCTTGCAAGAATGTTGTAGGCTGTAAATGGGTTTATAAGGTCAAAACCCTTTCTGATGGTTCTTTGAAACGGTACAAAGCTTATTTGGTTGCCCAGGGATTTTTTTAGGAGTATGGGATTGATTACGATGAGACTTTTGCCCCCGTTGCCAATATAACTACTGTTCGCACTCTTATCTCTGTTACCACTGCCCATCAATGGCCTTTGTTTCAACTCGATGTCAAAAATTCTTTTCTGAATGGGCATCTTGTTGAAGAAATGTCTATGCACTCTCCACCGGGTCTCTCTTACCCTCCTGGTGTTGTTTGTCGTCTTCGTCGTGCTCTATATGGTCTCAAGCAGTCTCCTCGTGCTTGGTATGAGTGATTTCGCACTCTGTTGCACTTCAGCTTGGTTTTCACCCTCTTCATCATGATTGTGCTTTTTTTGTTCGGCGCACTTCTGTTAGCCTTATTCTCCTTCTCTTATATGTGGATGATATGATCATCACTGGCTCTAATTATAGTATTATTGATGAGGTTAAGCATCAGTTGTTTCAGGAGTTAGTGATGAAGGATTTGGGGTCTCTTTGATATTTTCTTGATATTAAGGTTGCTACTTCTCCTACTGGGTATCTTCTCTCTCAGACTAAATATGCCCGTGATATTCTTTCTCGTGCCAATCTCACTGATGACAAAAATGTCGACACTCCTATTGAGCTGCAAGCTAAATTTTCTGCTTCTGATGGCGTTCCTCTTGAAGATCCCACTTTGTTTCACGAGTTGGTTGGGTGCCTTGTTTATCTCACCGTCCGGATATCTCCTATGCTGTGCACATTCTTAGTTAGTTTGTTTTTGCTCCTCGTTCCACACAATGGGATATCTTACTTCATACTCTGCACTACCTTCGTGGCACTTTGTTGCAATGTCTACTGTTGTCTTCCTCTTCGGACTTGACTCTTCATGCCTATGCTGATGCTGATTGGGTAGGTGATGTCTTTGATCGCAAATCCATTTATGGTCTTTGTGTTTTTCCTGAAGATTCTCTCATATTTTGGAAGAGTAAGAAACAGTCTGTTGTTGCTCATTGAAGAAACAGTCTATTGTTACTCATTGAACCGCTGAGGCTGAGTGTCGTGTCATGGCTTATGCTATTTCCAAGATCGTTTTGCTTTGATGGATTTTTTCTGATATGGGTGTCTCTTTTTCTGATCTGACTTCATTGTATTGTGATAATCAGAGTGCTGTCCAAATCGCCCATAATTCAGTCTTCCATGAGTAGACAAAGCATGTTAAAATAGATTATCACTTTGTCAGATAGCATCTTCAGGCTGGCACTATTACTGTACCTTTTGTTCCATCCTCTCTTCAATTGGCTGATTTTTTTATGAAGACTCACCCTGTTGCTCGTTGTGACAACCCTCACCTCTGATTAGTGTTAAACTGTGATTGAGTATAATAAGTAATTGATTAGAATGAAATCCTAATTTGTTTGTATGAGTGTGATGCTTTAATTGCATTTCTATCTGTTTGTCGTAGAATGATATGTTCGTGTTTTTAATTCGAATTGTGAATTGAAAGCCTTATTGGTGACCGATTCAGAAATTGATTAGTATTTTATGCTAATTAGGATTTATGTGATTTTATGGTAGGTTTAATTAAAACTTGATTAGGAATGATTGAATTAGAATAGATAAAGTTAAATTACATTAGTTTGCATTTACTACCAAATTGCCATTGAGTGGATTAATGCTAAGCCATTTATTTAGTCTTGATTCGTATATGTATTTGGCATCATTCTTCATCACTTTTCCTAGGCCAAAACCGAGAGAGAGAGAGAGAGAGAGAGAGTTGGAAGAAAAGAGTTGATTCAACAAAGTTTGGCTTGGAACTTAGGAGAATTTGAAGGGGACTTGAGAAATTAGGCTCCTACACCTAGAATTCAAGACTTAAGGTAGGGAGTTCTTCCTCTTAATTGTGAATTTAAGTTGTTTCTTGCATGGCCCATGGTAAAATTGGTGATTAGAGTCAAGAGTTAGCTCAAAGAGTTAAATTGAGTAGCAATGTGTGCATGCATGTCCATATTATTGAGTTTTGAGATCAATTACATGAGAATTTCCACATGCATGTCCATATTTTGGTTGTAGTCCATGAATTCACCATGTTTTAGAGTTCAGTCTTGCATTTGACCATGTTTTGGAGCATTGGAATTCATAAGAATTCATGCATGTTGTGTTCTTTCTATGTTCATTGAGTTTCATTCAAAATTGTGTTCAATTATCGCACCTTTGGGCTTGATTTTATAAAATGATCTTTGAAACATGTTGTAATATGGGTTTTTAAGTGTTTTCCAGAAAATTAGCCCAAAAGAATCGAGTTTGAAGCTTTAAAGGTTGAGTTTTGTGCTTGAGGATCAATCTGGAAATTCCAGATTTTGGATCCACGCTCGAGCGTAGGACTTCATGCTCGAGCGTACACTCTGAGTACATGCACTTCCGCTTGAGCATATAAAGTCACGCTCGAGCGTGAGATGCATATGCCCAGAAGTTCGTTTGTTTTGCAATCCGCTCGAGCGAGAGAATTCACGCTCGAGCGAAGGTTTGAGTCTCACACTCGAGCGGAGGTCGAGCGTCCGTCGAGCGTGAATATCATGCAACCAGTACTTTTCGTGAGTTTGCAACCCGCTCGAGCGAAGGAAGTCACGCTCGAGCGTAGCTTCATTGTCTGCATGTCTGCTCGAGCATAGAAAGTCACGCTTGAGCGTGGACCCCTGTTTCAACAAATTTTGAAAAGTGTTTTAAAGTACATTTTTGCATCCTCATTTCATCCTAGGCATTCCTAGGCCAAGTTTAAGGCATCTTAATGAGGATAATGTTATAGAACCACACCAAGTCAAGTTAAGGGGCTAAGTTATTAATCCCAAGTGTGTAACTTAGTGTGTGTTCGTTCTGCAACTATGTAGGGTTGGCACCCGAGGACGCTGACTAACCTGTCTTTAGCCCAGTGCTCTGTGAGTAACAATATTGTAAAGATATGTTCAATTATAACTATTTCTGAACGATTGATTATACTGTTTTCTGAAATGGCATCGTTTACTGAATGAATATTTGTCCTATTTGTAAACTGTATTCGTGGCATCTATAGCAACTTACTGTTACTGTACTGTTACTGCTACTGTTGCAGAGATCTCTATTGGTTCCAATGTTTGGAACTACTACTGTTTACTGTTTTGATGGCCATCAACTGATTGTTCGGTCTATTAAGACCTACTATACTATTTTGCTATTGGATGTACCACATATGACTACTATGGTTTCCAAATAACTGTTATGGCATGAAATATGAGCCACTGATTGAATAACTGATTTACCGATGCAAATGACTGTTTTAATTAATGAATGGGCATTCATTCTTAACCCCTTTACGCATATGTTATTCACCGGGCTTTAGCTCATTGTTTATATTTATATGTAGGTGTCCAGGCACTGGACCGAAGCTAAGAGCGTCAAGTTAAGCTCTTGTTTTGTCAAGCCAACCATCGCGCCTCATTTCGAGGTTCCGAGTCCGTTCAAGCTAAGGCTATTTTTGGGGTGTCTCAGTTTCACCCTTTTGTCTCTGATCTGTAATAAATGTTTAAGACTTGACTGTAGAATTATAGTTAGGGATTTGGTCCCTAACCTGGATGTTTGTGTTTATGACGTATGTATATATGTTTTGGTTATAAATGCAGCTCGTTTATAAAAGTCTTTTTGCATTCAGATTGTCACAGCTCATTAGACATCTTTTTATTACTGTTTGGCTTCCGCCAGCCCCTTACTCTGTATTACTGTCATTACTATTAAGCAGGCCTTTGGTAATCACGGATTACTAGCCGATTACGATACTAAGCCCATAGGGGCGGGTTTGGGTCATGACACTTGTTTTCGTTTTCTTCTTCGCAAACTTTAGATGCTTTCTACGCTCGCATCTTCAGTTTTAAGGGGGGTGTGATTGTATTTTATATTATTCATTAAGGGTAGTTTAGTCTTCTAAGTTATTAGGGTTTTATTCTATTAGATTATATATTTGTACTCAACTTTTGATTGATTAATTCAATATACAATATTACTCTTCTCTGTTATCAACACTGTGTGGTTCAGGTAGTTTAAGAGTAAAATTACAAACCGAATGGCGGATCAGCGGATTGTCAAATTGCCGTTTGGGCAGTTTTTGGCGGATTGAAGAATATTCTAACTAATTATCATACATTTTCATCATATATAACACTAATTTGTATAATATGTTTTATATATAACACAAAGTAATTTTACATAATATGTTTCATATATATAACTACTATTTTGTAATAAATTTCATATCTTAAATCTCTCTCATACTTATTTTTACTTTGATATTTCATTGGAGGTTAAAAAATATATATATGTATTAACTATAGTGGAGTGGAGCGGTTTGGAAGGTGGATTATAAATTTTAAACTTTAAATCACGGTTAGCGGTTAGAGCGATGCAGATTGATGCGGATCGGTGCAGTTTTAGCGGATTGGGCATTATTTTGCACAACCCTATGCAGAGGTTACTGGGAAAGGAAGCACTCATGGAAAGGAGAATGTAATTATTTGGGCAAGAGAGGTGGGTAATGGGTGGCGTTATGAAAGTTTGATGGTCAGACTCCATACTTTCTTCTCATTTTCAGTTTTTAAAGAAGAATGAAGAGAGGCTTGAAAGAGCTAAAAGTTAGAGAAGGGGAAGAGAGGCTTGCAATCCTAACATTCAAATCCGCTCAAGAAATAAAACATAGTATTGAGAGATTAAGTGAATGGATTTTTGACTGGTGTAGCTTAATGGTGGAGTGGAAAGTGGGTGATAGCATTCAACAGGAAAGATGTGTATAGGTAAGTTACCATGGCATACCTCTAAATCTTTGGAGTGTGGATATATTTAGAAGTATAGGCTCTGTTTGGGGAGAAATGGTGCACTTCAATGATGATACAATAAACAATGTCTCTTTTCGATGTAGTAAAGTTAAATTTAGCACCAAGACTATGGAGTTCATTAGCATGGTAGTGAAGTTAAACTGTAAAGGTGTAATCTATCCAGTGAGGGCATGTAAAAATATGGATCCTATTATGCTAATGGATTGGAATCCAAGCAAATGTATGAATAGGTCGCCAAATAAAGAAGTATATGTAGGAGAAGAGAAGGATGATCGGTGCTCCAAGATTGGTGGTGGTCGGAAAGGGAGTGAGGAGGAGGTAAAAGGGAAGGATGACGTGGGCGATGAGGTGGATACTAGTGATAAGGTGGCCGAACAGCGGAAAGCCATGTCACAAAGTAAGAGTATTAATAAGACTAGTCATGAAAGCTGGGTATCTGAAACAAGGCTAGTGGATATAGATGGGGGTGTTGGAAAACCAAACGGTGGAGAAAGTGATAGGGTAGAGGATAGCATACGCATGAAGAAATAAAGGAGAAATAAAGTAAGTAGAGAGGTAGCCATTGATGACCAGATACTGACTCAAGGGTTTGTAAAAAGCCTCAATGGGTCTGAGGAGAGAAGGCCCAGTGTTAATCTTGAGTTTTAGAATAGGCCCAAATAGAGGGTGCAGGGGTTGGGCCTGGGAATGAATTAAGTAATAGAGACATGGCCCAAGTTCAAAAGGCTATGTTTCAGCCCAGATCAGCCTAATATGTCTATGACAAACACAAATGCAAGAGGAAACCCAGGTACCAGTCGATGGTGGGAGAATAGTGACTATAAGTAACCAGTATCAAAGAAAATAGGGAAGTGATAGTGGAATCAAAGGAAGGAGAAGGAGAAGGAGAAGGAGAATGTTACAAAAAATTCCAGTACTTCTTGGCGGATTTCAAATGGGTGCAATATTCAGAGCTGCAGTCACAACTGTATCTCTTTCTTTGTCACAGAGCAACCAATCTAGTAGAAAGAGGAAGATGGTACTTGAAGAAGCACAAGCTACTTTACAAATCAGAAAAAGATTGGGGATGAATTGCAAAGGCAGAGAGAAGGGTGATAAATAAATTAGTTAACTTGGAAAATCAAGATGCAGAGAGATTTGCAAGGAGTGAAAAAATGGGTGAGGAGGGTCAGACCTAGTTGATCGATGAATCAAGGGTGGTATTAGCAATAAACTAGTTCTTATGAAGATCATGTCCTGGAATGTTAGAGGATTGGGAAAGTCAGAGAAAAGGAGTAAAGTTAGGAATGTTATCAAGGAAAGAAAAGTCGACGTCATGCTTATTCAAGAAACTAAAAGGAGTCCAATAGATGAGTGCTTTGTTAAATCCATTTGGCCATAGGAAAGAATGAAGTTTTTAGCTATAGATTCTGATAGGAGTGCAGAAGGTCTATTAAGCATTTGGAATCCAGATATCTTTACAATGTCAGAGAGTTGTGGATATAGGAATTTTTTTAGCTATCTCAGGTATGTTTCTTAGCTCTTTTGACTGTGTGTTCTTAAATATTTATGCTCCGAATGATGTAGTGAAAAAAGCCAGATTATGGGAAATTATTGTCAATATTAAAGTGTCATTTCAAAGACCTTGGTGTATGGGAGGTGATTATAATGAAAGTAGATTCATAGCAAAAAGAATGGGACGCAACATAAGAGATAGAGGGATGCAAGATTTTAATAATTTTGTTGATCAATTAGAAATGATGGATATACCAATGTTGGGTAGAAGCTATACCTTGTGTAATTCAATGGAACGAGAAAGTTAGAGCAGAATAGACAGGTTTTTATTGGACCCTATCTGGCTAGAAACATTCAGATTTAAGTTAAAGGATTTGCCTAGGGTTATGTCTGATCACTGTCCATTACTGCTAATTGAAGATAAGAGAAATTGGGGCCCTAGGCCATATAGATTTATTAATGTTTGGACTTTGCATCCTAATTTCAGTTTAGTTATACAAAAATCTTGGTCAGAATCACAAGTACAAGGGTGGGTTGGGTACAGAATCAAGATGAAATTGTGTGGCCTTAAAGCTGAGTTGAAAAGATGAAATTTTGAAAAGCTTGGAATTGTTGAGGCTCGGTTAAAAACTAGAAGATGAGCTACATGCATTTGATCTGATGGCAGAATCAAGAGTGCTGGAAACTCATGAATCAGTAACCAGAAAGGAGGTTAGAAATTTGGTATGAAAGTTAAGAAAAAATATGGATTAGATTTGGTTCCAGAAGTCTACATTAAACTGGGCTCAAAATGGAGACAGAAACACTAGATTCTTTCATATCATGGCTGGCAAAAGGCAAAGAAGGAATTTAGTTGACTTTGTAGTAGTAGATGGTATTAGGTTTGAAGAACCTAAGCTGGTGAGAAAAGAAGTTTTGAGGCATTTTTCAAAGGCATTCGCTGAAGAATGGCAGTCTAGACCAAAACTAACTGGAAATTTTGTTTCAGTCAGTAGAACAAAGGTAATAGAGGTGTTGGAACCTGAGTTTACAATGGATGAGGTTTGGGAAGCAGTAAAAGAGTGTGATGGTAATAAAGCGCCAGGACCAGATGGATTCAATATGACTTGTATTCAGAAGTGTTGGAAGATAATGAAAGGAAATGTGTTTCAATTTATGCATGAGTTCTACAAAAATAGTAAGTTGGTTAAAGGAATAAATAGTTCATTTATTACTCTCATACTGAAGAAGGTTAGCCCCGAAGGATTAGCGAACTATAGGCCAATTTGTTTGATAGGTGTGGTGTACAAAATTTTGGCCAAAATCTTATCAAAAAGATTGAAAAAAGTGTTACCAGATGTTATCAGCGAGATGCAAACAGCTTTCTTGGGTGTTAAGAGTATTTTTGATGGTATAATGATTGCTAATGAGGTAGTAGACTGGTGGAAGAGTCAAAAACGAAGGGAGTCAATTCTCAAACTTGATTTCGAGAAAACTTATAACTCAATCAATTGGGAGTATTTGTTTTCTATGATGGACAATCTTGGGTTAGGAGAGAAGTGGCTGGGTTGGATGAAAACATGTGTTACGTCAGTGAGAGTTTCTATTTTAGTTAATGGATCACCAACGGAGGAGTTTGGTCAATAAAAGGGGTTAAGGCAAGGAGATCCGTTGTCTCATTTCCAGTTCAACATTGTAGTGGAGGGGCTTAACATGCTATTGGAAAGAGCAAAAGAGTTGGGAATATTAAAGGGAGCCGATGTTGGGCCAGCAGGATGGAGATTATCGCATCTTCAATTTGCCGATGATACGATACTTTTCTATGATGCAAAGTGGGCTGAGATAGTGAATGTGAAAAGGATACTTAGATGCTTTGAGTTAATGTCAGGTCTTAAGATAAATTTTCATAAAAATGTGGTGTGTGAAGTAGGGATTAGTGATGAAGTGACATAAGTTTATGTGTCGAAGCTGTATTACCTATGCAAGATATTACCTATTAAGTATTTGGGTATACCACTTGGTGTAAATCTAAGAAGAAAGAAGATTTGGCATCCTATGGTGGATAAAGTTAGGTCTAAATTAGCATTATGGAAGAGAAAGTTGCTGCCATTTGCTGGCAGGCTAACCTTGATAAAATATGTTCTTGATAGCTTACCTGGATATTATATTTCAGTCTTTAAATTGCCTAAAGGAGTAGCAAGAGAAATTGGCAAGCTAAAGGTAGCATTCCTATAAGGTAGCTTAGAGCTAAAAAGGAAAATTCACTTGGTAAGTTGGAAGGAAGTAACAAGGAGCAAAGATCAAAGTGGGTTAGGCATAAGAAGAGTTAATGATATGAATGACTTCATGTTAGCTAAGTGGTGGTGGAGATATAGGGTGGAAGATGAATCACTATAGAAGAAAGTTATTATTAGCAAGTATGGAGGAGAAGAGGGAAAGTGGTTACCAATGAAGGTATTGGTAGTAATGAATCTAATGTCTGGAGTGACGTGTTAAATGTGGCAAGATCTAATATTGATTTGTTTCAGTTTTTTGTATCAAATTTCAAGATTGAAATTGGAAATGGGAATATGATTGAGCTCTGGAATGATAAATGGTTCATGAACCTACTGTTAAAAGGGGAGTTTCCTAGGTTGTTTAGACTATCTGTGGAAAAAGAAGGCACCTTGAGCACTTTCATGCAAAGAGAGAACAAAACAGAGGATTGGAAGCTCTTGTTCAGAAGATCACTACTAGCCTGGAAGAAAAAGGAGGTCAGAAGGCTGCACGAGTTGACAAGAGATACACCTAGACTTAATGTGGAGATAATGGATTCAGCAAGCTAGACTACATCATCATTAGGTTTGTTCACAGTGGCATCAGTCAGTGCTTCGCATGAAATTAACCAGGGCCCTAGACTGAAAATTCCTAGGATGCTTTGGAATAATGTGGCACCACCAAACGCATAGTTTCTATGTTGGTTGGCATGGAGAGGGGGGTGAAAACTATTGATCTTTTGCAGAGATTTGGGGTGTTAAATGACACAATGGAAATTTTGTGCCCCTTTTGCAAGGCTCAAGCAAATCTGTGGAGCATATATTTTTGCTATGTCCTAAGGTGTAAAAGGTTTGGTCAAATTTACTGCAATAGTGGGGATTTAGTTGGGTTACACCTACTACAGTTGAAAGATTACTGCAATGGTGGTTGGGAACAAAATTCAAAAAGATAGTATTAAAGATTTAAAGGCTTGTCCCAGGTGCAATGTTGTAGTTAGTTTAGAGACTAAGAAATGATTGTGTATTTAATGGCTGTCAGTACAAAATGTATGAGCTTTGTGAAACAGTAAATGTGAGAATTGAGATATGGGTTAAGTCTAATCTGAATAGTGTTCCCTCCTCAATGCATGATATTGTGGAAAACTTGACTCATATTATATTATGTTTATGAGGTGGATGGCTGGGTGTGACTTGTGATAAGAAGGTGTCTGGGGTATTCATGTTATTTAGGATTGGGGAACAGTAGCAGCTTAGTGGCATGTTGCTTGGTGTGTTTGAGTATTGGTCTTGTTGTGGTCTGTCTCTAACCTGTTCCTTGGTTTGTTTTAGTCTATTGTAAGTGTCTTTTGATATGCTATCCTTGGGTGGATTGATGGCTTTTATGGTTTTGATTATGATGGAATGTGATTTTGGCTATTGTTGGGGTTGTGGTCTGTGCAGTATGTTTTGAGCTGCAGTGGATGTGGTCTACTGAGGTTTTAGGGTTTGGTTATGTTAGGTCCCTTAGTCTTGTCAATCCTACAAACAAACTTGTTTCGAGTTATAATTTTTCTAATTATTTTGTCTTGCTCGCTCGAGCGAAGGAGTTCTTGCTCGAGCGAAGCTGCTTCTGTCTGCCAAAAACTTGAGAAGGAAGATTGTATACTCGAGTGCAAGTAGCATGGCTCGAGCGAAGCCACTTAAGGAAAACACGCGTATTTGGTTCCTCGCTCAAGCGAGAAAGTCTTTGCTCGAGCGAGCTTCGCTGCCCCTGTTTTCTATAAGTACTTGTTCAAGTCCAAATCTAGGGTTACATTTTGGAGATCTAGTTTAAGGTTTTTGGGGTTTTTTGTTAGTTTTCCTTGATGTTTTGATTGAGTATTAAACTCATATTTTGATAAGCACACATCAAGGAGGTTGATTGTTCATATTCAAGAGTGTTCTTCTTCGGTGGAATTCGGAGAATCAAGCGTGGAGTGTTGAAGGAGTTTGATACTGTGCGTGGTCGTTGATTCGACAATAGAAGTTGTGGATTCAACTTCAATCTAATCAATTCTGAGAAAAAGGTTGCAGTGAAAGATACACAAAAGATTTGAAGACAAATTGGAAGCGTTTGGATAATTTGCTTGTTATCTTTGTAATCTTTCTTTCTTTAGTAATGGATTGATTAGTGGCGTTTTACCCGTGATTTTTTTGATCACAATTAAAGGTGCTTCAATTGTGGTTTTTTCTACGTAAAAATCGTTTGTGTCGATTTATTGTTTTTCAAAAACAACAATCTAAATCACTTTCATATGTGCTTAATGATTTAGATTGTGAGTTTTAATTGATTGGGAATTGGAATAATCAAATCTTGATCTAATCACGAATCACTTAGGTTTTTCAATTGGTATCAGAGCAGGTCACTCTTTGTTTTTATCAAAACTATAGGAGTGTGATTTTGTGTGATTGGTGATATGGATTCAATTCGTGAAGGTAACTCGACCCATAGACCTTCGTTACTTGATGGTACAAACAATTCTTATTGGAAAGCTCGTATGAGAGTGTTTTTAAAATCTATCGATGAGAAAGTTTGGCACTGTGTGATCAATGGATAGAGTGAACCTATTGTCACCATTGATGGTGTTGATATTCCCAAACCCCTTGATAAATGGGATGCATTCGACTATCAAAACTCAAGTTGGAACAGTAAGACTCTCAATTCCCTTTTTTGCTCCGTCACACTTGAAGAGTTTCGTCGTATTTGCACGTGTGAGGTATCAAAAGAGGCTTGGGACATTCTTAAAACGATTCACGAGGGTACTACTTCTATTAAAAGGTCAAAACTTCAATGTCCGCCTTTGAAACCATTTTTATGCATGATGATGAGACGTTTGATGATTTCTATGCTAAACTTAGTGACATCGTGAATTCTTGTTTCACACTCGGTGAGAAAATCCTTGAAGCTAAGGTTATTGGAAAATTTTTAAGGTCTTTACCCAAGAGGTTCCAATCAAAAGTGACAGCTATTGAGGAGGCTCAGAATGTTGATACCCTCAAGCTTGATCAGTTGGTTGGAAACTTGCAGACTTATGAAGCCCACCAGATTTCTAAAAAAAACAAAAAGATAGTGTGACTTTCACTAGTGCTCATGAGACTGCAAAAACTCCTGAGACTGAGTTTGATCTAGAGTCCAAGATGACGGCTATGTTTACTAAACAGTTCAAAAAAAAATTAAAGAAAAAGAAGCTTAATTTTAGAGACCCTATTTCAAAAAACAAGAGTAATGATAAACCCAAAACTTTTCCACCAAAACTTGCTCCAAAAACTTAAAAGAAGATTGTAAAGGGGCAAGGGGTCAAGTGCTATGAATGTCAAGGGTTTGGACATATTGCTCTTGAATGTCCATCGAAAAAGAATCGGAAGAAAGTCTATACAGTGACTTGGGATGATGAAAGCGGGTCGGAGCAAGAACCCGAAGAAACTGAATCCGGTAAAGACAGGGATAGTGTTTTCATGGCATTCTGGTCCACTTTCACTCAAACTCCTCCAAAGCTAGTGGAATTTGCTCGTGGTCAGAATCTGCACCGTGCTCCCACCTTTGATGGGAGTAATTACTTGTATTGGAAGATCAGAATGAGGGCGTTTCTGAGAGCTTTCAACCCTGAAGGCTGGCAAGCCATTGAAGAGAATATTGAAAGTACTGACAATCCAAGCAATCAAAGAGTTCTGATTACTATTCGTGAAGCAATTTCTGATGAAGAACAGCAATAGGTTGCTCACTGCATAAAGGCCAAAGATGCATGGAACATTCTAAGCCAATTTCATGAAAGAGGAGAGTCATCTTCACTACCATCTATCACCTTTCCTGCCTTAGTTGCTCGACTGGATGAGGTCCAGGAGAAAAAGGAGCAAAAAGAAGATGATGAAACATCATAAGACAATGATGAGATTGATGGTGATGATCTACAACAAGCTTACCAAAAACTTTACGATGAATCTCTGAATTTGTCCAAGATTAATGACAAACTCACTCTCCAGCTCAAAGCATGTGAAAGTGAGAATGTCAAGCTAAAAGGAGAACTTATAACAGTAAAGCAGAATGTCATCAAGATCTCTAGTGACAGGCAAGACCTATGTGGGAAACTTCTATCTTGTGAGACTGAAAGGAATGAACTCCTGAAAGTATATTCCACATATGAAGAGAAGATTGAAAGCCTTGAGATGTCACAAGTTACATTGGAAGAGATGGTTTGTCATAAAGATGAAGAACTCATAATTGCTAGAGCCATAATTGCCATGTGGAACAAAGGTTCCAAATCATTAGAAGACATCCTCGGGTCTCAACAAATAGGTTATGACAAAAGTGGGCTAGGCTATGGTAATATGACAGCTCACAAGGGACAGGCCTCTACATCTCATGACCTGAAGACTCAAGCAAAGGGAAAGCTGAAGGTGCACCAGGGTGATCCCTCTCTTCATCTACCTATCGGGGGTAAAATCAACAAAAAGGAGGTAAAACCTATTTTTGTTTGTCATCATTGTGGTAGGTATGGCCACATTCATCCTTATTGCTTTGAATTGTTTGGTAAAGTGTCTCAAAAGAGTAGAAATTATAATACTTTTTGGGTTAGAAGACAACCTTACATGTCTAGGCGGAACACCAAGATACATAAGGGTGTTCACAACGCTAAAACATTTACCAAGACCGCCAGTCTTGATTTTGTTAAGACCAAAAAGATATGGGTGAAAAAAGATGACTTGACTTGTTTAGTTGTTCACACTACTCTAAAAGCACGTGACTCACACATGTGGTATCTTGATAGTGGGTGCTCTCATCACATGTCAGGTGACAAATCCTATTTCACGTCCCTTAAAAAATATAAAGGTGGAATTGTTACCTTTGGAGATGGTGGCACTTCTAGAGTCATTGGTAAGGGCTCTATAAGTGTGGCTAGTCTTCTCAAGCTTGAAAATGCATTACTTGTTGATGGCCTTAAAGAAACTCTTTTGAGCATCAGTCAAATGTGTGATTCCCACCATGAAGAATTGTTTTCAAAAAATAAATGTGAAATTTTGGATAAAAAGGGAAATACTGTCATGCATGGGGTTCGCACATCTGATAACTGCTACGGGATTGTTACTACTAATGATCTCACTTGCCACTCAGCCATCATAAGTAACATTGACTTATGGTATCAAAGATTAGGTCACATGAATTTCAAAGACCTAACTAAGATAGCCAACAAAGAGCTTGTGAGAGGCGTACCTAAACTGGGTAAGAATCTGAACCATGTGTGTGGACCATGCCAACTTAGAAAGCAAACCCATGCCCCTCATAAAAAGGTGAACAGCTTTACAACCAAATGTCCTCTTGAATTGGTTCATATGGATCTAATGGAACCTACTCGCACTGAAAGCATTGGAGGTAAAAGATACATTTTTTTAATAGATGATGATTTTACTTGTTTTTCATGGGTAATTTTTTTAAGAGAAAAATCTGATACGTTTGATGCTTTCCAGGCCTCAGTCCTTAAAATCCAAAATGAACAGGGTGTTTCCATTGGGCGTATCATAAGAATCCGAACTGATCATGGTCGTGAGTTTGAAAACAGTTCGTTTTCGGATTTTTGTGATATGCATGGAATTAAGCATGAATTTTCTACACCTATTACTCCATACCAAAATGGAGTTGTTTAGAGGAAGAACAGGGTTGTTCAAGAGATGGCTAGGGTCATGCTCCTTAGTAAGAAAGTTCCTCCAAAGTTTTGGGCTGAAACTCTAAATACTACTGTTTATGTCATAAATCGTGTATATTTAAGGCCCGGCACATTACAAACTCCATATGAATTGTGAATGGGATTAAAACCTAATGTAAAATACTTCAAAACTTTTAAGAGTAAGTGTTACATTTTCAAAGATAGAGAACCTTTGGGCAAATTTGACTCCCGAAGTGATAAAGGTATTTTTCTAGGGCATTCAACCACTAGTAGGGCTTTTCGAGTCTATAACCTGCGAACTTCATCTTTAATGGAATCGATCAATGTCGTTATAGATGACACAGGTTCTTCTACCTCAGTGACAAATGAGGAAGAAAATGGTGAGTCTCCAATCCTGGATACTAAACCACAAAGTTAAAGAGAAGCTGAGGTCCAAGCACAAGAAGTTAAGACAGCACTAACTTCTCTGGTAAGTCAGAGTCCAAAGAATGCATAGAGAGACACCACTTCTGATGCTTCTATCACCACAAGTCCTGAGTTCAAACCATCAGCAATAGTGAAACTGAATCATCCAGCTCAACAGGTGATTGGAAGTGTCTCAGATCGAATGAAAACCCGAAGACAAATTCGGGATGAGGTATCTCATATGTGTTATGTTTCATTAATTGAACCTAAGAATATAAAAGAGCCTTACTAGATGATAGTTGGGTCAATGCTATGCATGAAGAATTAGGTCAATTTGAACGAAACAATGTTTGGACTCTAGTTCCCAGACCTAGAGACATGAATGTGATAGGTACCAAGTGGGTCTTTAAGAATAAATCTGATGAGAATGGTACTGTGGTTAGAAATAAAGCTAGGTTGGTTGCTCAAGGCTACACACAAGTAGAAGGTGTTGACTATGATGAGATGTTTGCCCCAGTTACACGTCTCGAATCTATTCGTATTTTACTTGGTGTTGCATGCTTTCTTGGATTCAAATTGTTTCAAATGGATGTTAAAAGTGCCTTTCTGAATGAGTACTTGAAACAAGAGGCTTATGTTGACCAACCAAAAGGGTTTGAGGACCCTAAATGTCCAAACCATGTCTACAAATTAGACAAGGCTTTGTATGGATTGAAACAAGCCCCTCAGGCTTGGTATGATAGACTTACTACCTTTCTTCTTAATAATGACTTTCAAAGAGGTAGTGTGGATAAGACTTTATTTGTGAAACATACTTTAAGTCTCATATTCTTGTTGCTCAAATTTATGTTGATAATATTGTGTTTGGATCCACTGCTGATCATCTTGTGAAATATTTTTCGGATTGTATGACACATGAGTTTAAGATGAGCATGATGGGAGAGTTATCTTATTTCTTGGGTCTTCAAATTAAATAGTCTCCTTCGAGTATGTTTGTTTGTCAGACTAAATATGCAAAAAATCTTGTGTCAAAGTTTGGTCTCGAGTCAGCCAAACATGCACGCACTCCCATGAGCACCAGTCTTCACCTTTCCAAAGATTCCTCTGGTACTGATGTTGATCCTACCCTTTATAGGAGTATGATTGGGAGTCTTCCTTACCCTCATAACCAGTCGTCCTAATATTGCATTTAGTGTAGGTGTCTGTGCCCGTTACCAAGCCAGTCCTAAAGAGTCTCATCTTCTTGCGGTCAAATGCATCATTAAATATGTTAATGGGACACTGGGTATGGGGTTTGGTTTTCTACCGATACTACAACTGAAATTACTGGTTTTTTTGATACCGACTAGGCAGGGTGTACTGATGATAGGAAAAGTACATCCAGGGGGTGTTTTTACCTTGGGAATAATTTGGTTGCCTAGCATAGCAAAATGCAAAATGCCATATCCCTTTCGACTGCTGAGGCTAAGTACATTGTTGCAGAGAGTTGTTGTACACAAATGCTGTGGATAAAGCAAATACTTCATGATTATGGAATAGACCAGAACACTTTCACTCTTTTCTGTGATAACACAAGTGCCATAAACATTTCAAAAAATCCTATCCAACACTCTCGCACCAAACACATTGACATTCGTCATCATTTTATTCAAGAATTAGTGGAAAAGGGCCTTGTAGTTCTTGAACATGTACCCACTGAGCATCAAAAAGCTGATATTTTTACAAAACCCCTTGATCTTCTTCAGTTTGAGTTCCTTAGAAAGACCTTGGGTGTAATGCTCAGTCACTAGGGTGTTACCTATTCCTTGAGTGTGTGTGAGTGTTTGGCTTTTTGTGTGCTTGGGTGCTATAATCTCATTGTTATTGATTCCTGTCATCTCTGCATCTAAATTTATATGAACACTGCTCATGCTGCTTACAAGATCTCATTCTTCTTTATTCATAGCTCATTCTGAATGCCCTGCTTATTGACTTCATGAACTCATTCTGTACACATCCTTGAGATAAACTGTTACAAGAGTTTCCGCACAAGTGATCAAAGTTCTCTATGGACCACTAACAGTGTTTCTTGTACTTTTTCAGAGGAATTGACCTATACTAGCATATCATGGGTGATGTTGAGTCTCTTAACCATCTACTATTGTTTTTCACTTCCACGATTTCTCCCTCAATTCATTGAAGTCTGGCATTAGGAAAAGGCTACCTCAGAGGCACCAACCAGGCCATCCTTTTTTATTTCATCCTTCTCTGATTTGGTCTCCATATTCTTAAGCGTGCATGCCACCAGTAAATGTCCACAAGAAAGAAAAGTAAAATAATAATAATAATAATAATAAATGATTCATAGATTGAGGGGGAGCCTCCGCGTTTACTCAACGAATATCCCGTGATTCCTAGTGGTTTGACTTTTCTCTGTGATGTTTAGTTACTCTTGTCGGAAGTCCAACCATCTGATCACTACGAGGATTAACTCTAGCTCTGTGGCCTCTTAAGGATTGCGCACGCACACATTCATTTTGTAAGTTCTCATGTTTGTTTTTGAGTTGTGCATTCTCATGTAGCTTATAATCATTGACTAAATTTTATCTGATTTGCTCATGATTATATGCTTCATATTGTTATAATTGCAAGTTTGTGGGCTTCATGGTTTGTAGATTATTTCATCTTCATATCACCTTCATGCTATTGTGCTCACTTACTTTTTGTTTCAGGTACCGCTTCATAGTGTGAGTGTTTTGATTTTGCTCAGAAAGTTTTTTCTAGTATTTTGTTTTTTTTTTCTTCGCTCGAGCGAGGGAGTGTACACTCGAGTGTGCTTTTGCAGATGGATTGATTCTGAGAGCGTGCTTTTTGGGCTCAAGCGACCCCGTGCACGTAAGTGTCTTAGCTCGAGCGACCAATGTCTCGCTCGAGCGACCTCTTCTAGTTTAAATAGCACCCTCCATCCTTTCAGACTCTAGTTTTGTCCTTTTTGCTTCGATTGCTTTATCTCTCTCACTACTAGGGTGATTACACTCTCATTGCTATTCATCCTTCGATCTTCACTCGATTTTTGGAGGCGTCTCTCCTTCATCCATCTTGCATTGTTATTGCTTGGTAAGTTTTTTTTTTCTTTTCTCTATTTTTTTTTTTTCCATCTTCAGTCTAACTGTGTGTCTGCTCTGCTTCGTCTATTGTGTCTAGGGTTCTTCGTTGTTGGTTTTGGTTCTTACATTATGGTTTACTGTCTCTCGATTGCTTGTTGGTTTGTAATTCGGTACATCTTTGCTAGGGTTTTACTAGGGTTCATTATGAGGATTTTGTTCTTTGGGCTTTCATGTCTTCTTACCCGTGTTTTGCCATGAGATTAACTTGCTTAATTGTGATGATCTCAGTGATCTCGTGTCCTTAGCTTTGCTATTATTACCATTCTTATTGATGCGTTTGTGTATTTTGGAACTTAACCTAGCTCTACTCTTCAAGTTTTTAATATAATGCTATGGTTTTTGTGCTTTTGTTTTTTTTTTTACCCTGTTGGGCTAATAATGTTTGTTGTGATCTTATGTTTGGTTTTGGGTTTCTAATGGGCCTTGGGTGTTATTTGGTTTTGTCTTGGTGGGTTGTGGTCTTGTGGGTGTCTTTTCTATTTGTTTTTTTTTGGTCAGTCATGGCTGAGCCTCCGAAACGTTGTAAATCCACTGTGACCCACCCAAACTACAATACTAAAAAATTTGAATCCAAGGAAAAATCCAATATGTTTCGAGAGTTCTATACCTCTAGGAAAGTTCACCTAGAACGGAATGTCCATCCTAGTGCTTTTGAGTCGATTCTCATCCGTTCTTTGTTTGATTCTCTTGGGGGTGATGAAGTGTTGTTTTTTTCCGGACCTCAAAATCTCAGTTTGATTCACGAATTTTATTGTAATATGCACTTAATAAGCAAGGAAGTTGCTCCCTCTTTTCGCACTTGGGTTAGGCACAAAGCTTTGGTCATAAATGATGAAACTTTCAAGCAGTTTCTTGGTCTTTCGGAAGTCCGGGATTGTCATTATCCTTTCATTACTTGGAGTGGTGGTGACTTTGATCGAGTGGCCACTAAACTTTGTGGCACTCCCCGGACTAAGATTGTCGGGGTGCTAATTCAGCAAAATGAGCTTCTTCCTCGTTTTCGACTTCTTAACATCATTGTTTGTGCCAACATTCATGTGACTGCTCATTCATCTCACATTACCCAAGATCAAGGGTATGTGTTATATTGTATTGACCACCACCTTCCCATTGACCTGCCGGAGATGATAGTCTCCAAAATGATTATGGTTTTTTAGGGCAAACCCTTGGGTCTTCCTTATGGATGTTTTCTCACTCGTTTTCTTACTTCTCTTGGTGTTCCCACTTATGATGATGACGAGTTTGCCTCTCCTATTAAATCCATCACCAAGTTGACAGTCTCACAGAGTCAACCACATGTCAGGGTGGGTGTCGGGAGTTGGGGTGTCTGTTACAGGTGATGATCCACTTGCTGAGGAGACGGAGTTTGATGCAGCCACTATTGGTGCACCTAAGATGCCTGAGATGCGTCCTCGTTCATTTCGTGGCTAGCTGCAGCAGTTTGAGCAATCGATCACTCATCACCTTGATCAGTTGGATGCTCGGCTCAATACACTTGATGGTCGTCTTGATTAGCAGAGCATGATGCTTGCTCAGATTCTTTCTTTGCTCCAGATGCAGCAGCCACCTCCACCAGACTCATAGTTTTGTTTGCTTTTGGACAGTGTTTGGATTGTGTTTTTTGGACAGTTTTTTTATTTTATTTGGCTTGTCTATACTGTTTCTTTTGTTTCTCCCCGAAAAAAATGGGGAGTAATGGTTTTGTGTTTTTGGGGGGGTAAATATGGTTGGGATATATGGGATATATCGTTGTTGAATTTGCATACTGATTGTGGCTTTTATAGGTAGACTAGACATACTACTGGACATATTATTTTTGTTTGCATGATGATATAGTTTTTGATGTGTTATGTTTTAATATGGTTTTTTATTCTGAACAACTACTCTCTCATTTTTTTTCCCTGGTGGTGGTTTTTTATTTTTGCAGATATTTGGTCAAGGTTGCTTCGTTAGTTGAGTTGGTTGTTTTGTGTTGGTAGGTTGTTTTTGTTTATGCTTGTATTTTCTAGGAAACTGTGTTAGAAAGTTTTGTCTGGGAATTGACAAGGGGAGAGATTGTTAGGTCCCTTAGTCTTGTCAATCCCACAAACAAACTTGTTTCGAGTTGTAATTTTTCTAGTTGTTTTGTCTTGCTCGCTCAAGCGACAGAGTCCTAGCTCGAGCGAAGAAGTTCTCGCTCGAGCGAAGCTGCTTCTGTCTGCCAAAAACCTGAGAAGAAAGATTTTACGCTCGAGCGCAGGTAGCGTGGCTCGAGCAAAGATACTTAAGGAAAACACGCGTATTTGGTTCCTCACTCGAGCGAAGGAGTCTTCGCTCGAGCGAGCTTTGCTGCTCCTGTTTTCTATAAGTACTTGTTCAAGTCCAAATCTAGGGTTACGTTTTGGAGATCTACTTTAAGTTTTTTGGGGTTTTCTTTTGGGGTTTTTTGTTAGTTTTCCTTGTTGTTTTGATTAAGTATTAAACTCATGTTTTAATAAATACACATCAAGGAGGTTGATTGTTCATATTCAAGAGTGTTCTTCTTCGGTGGAATCCGGAGATTCAAGCGTGGAGTGTCGAAGAAGTTTGATATTGCGCGTGGTCGTTGATTCGACAATAGAAGTTGTGGATTCAACTTCAATCTAATCAATTCCGAGACGCAGGTTGCGATGAAAGACATATAGAAGATTTGAAGACAAATTGGAAGTGTTTCGGTAATTTGTTTGTTATCTTTGTAATCTTTCTTTCTTCAGTAGTAGATTGATTAGTGGCGTTTTACCCGTGGTTTTTTTTATCACAATTGTGATATTTTTCCACGTAAAAATCGTTTGTGTCGATTTATTATTTTTCGAAAACAACAATCTAAATCACTTTTATACGTGCTTAATGATTTAGATTGTGAGTTTTAATTGATTGGGAATTGGAATAATCAAATCATGATCTAATCACGAATCACTTAGGTTTTTTAGGTTACTCTGTTCTTTTTTTTCTTTTTCTTTTTCCTTTACCTTGAGTTTGTGTTGGTGTCTCACCAACTGTGTGGTGGTACTTGCAGATGATTAAGCTCTCATTTCGGCGCCAACCTAGTTGGGATTGAGATTGGGATTGTTTATTGTGATGCTTTTTACACCTCCCTTCTTTATTGGTGTAATCTCGTATGTAATGTGTTTTAATCATCAATAAAGTACCCTTTTTTTAAAATATATATATATATATTTGTTCACTTTGTTGCAAAGCTATATTTCCAAACTTTTGTGTTTAAGGGCAAGATTGAAACCTTGAAAACTTCAACCTAAACTTATCTGCCCTCTTCTCTTTGGAATTAGTGTCACATAATTCAATTCATTAGTCTAAATTTCTCCCATTTGCATCGTGGGAACAAAGGCACGAGTTTGCTATTTATATTGAGTATTGTTATATAAATAAAAAAATTATATATAATTTTTATATATAATGATACGGCTTATTGTGGACTTTTCAATTCAAAACAAAACACTATTAAAGATGAATTTACTTATAATAATGACATTATCACATCATTGTTGTCAAGTTTTTTATATGAATTTTATGAATGAGTAGATTTTTCCATTTTTAATTGTTTAGCAGTTGAATGATTAATGAACAACATATGCAGGCCTTAATCATTTGGGCCATCATATTGAACATATTTGATATTAGGACAAGGTTTATAATGGGCCTCATAGTGCAACTTTATAAGCATTGAAATTTGCTCAACCAAATGGATTAATAGTTCAAAACCATTTTAGATTGAGAAGTGTTGTTTGAGGATAGATTATTTTAGTAATTTTTTAATTTTTTATTTAAAATATGAGGTTAAAAAAATTAGTATGTTTTGGATGATTTTTTTTTTTATTTTTTATGAAAAAATGTATGAAGGGTAGGCAGGAAAAGGAATATTGACTTTTGTATAGTTCTTCAACTTTTTGGCATTTTTAGTATTTTTTTGACTTTTTAACTATTATACAGGTTCCCAAACTTATATCTATTTGGGAGATATTATAATATGTTTTTTGGACAAATATAGGTGATATCCCAACTTGAATATTATTGGTTAAAACAATGAGTCCCACTACCTTTTCGTCTCCTTTGGAAAGATAATATGACATTTGTTCAAACATGAATGATGTGGAGTAATGTTCCAAAACTCCTCAAAAAAATAAATAAATAAACAAATTCCCTATATTTGGAGAGACTTGTAAAATACACAAATTCTTGCTTCACATGCAATGAAAGGCTCTGCTAAACTATTATGGTCAACTCATCATCCTTCAAGCTTGCCAATCAAGAATGCAAAGCCAGGAAAAGTTATATATAGATGATTCTTATGAAATGGCATATCCTTCAATCCTGTAATTTCACAAAGAGCTCATAGGTATAGTTGTACATGTTTCTATATATACAAGGAGTTTCTTGAATTGTATTTTTTATTTTGAAAACTCAATATACCAAATATTTCTCATTCAATCATCTTTGTATTTTTTTATTTTTATTTTTATTTTTTTTAAAGAGTTCTTAACCTTGTTTTGTTATTCTCAATATGCTTATGGCCTAGGAAGCACAGGTGTGGATGCGTGCGAGTACGGATATGGGTATGGGTAAGCTGATACGACAAATTCGAAAAAAAAAAAAGGTAAGAGTACAGTTGAGGTATGCCAATTTTTTTTTTTTAAAAAAAAAAAAAAATTAATAGTCAAACATTCAACATACAATCAAAGGTTAATAACATAATTAAAATGAGCGATTACAACCAAAAAAAAGTAAATTATTCTTCAACAATACCAATACTAAAGTAAGTCGACGAGCTATTTTAAGAAGAAATTTGAAGAGAGAGTTTCATGCCAAAAACAAGCTATTATAGAGAAGAAATTTGAAAAGAGAGTTTCATGCTAAAAACAAGCTAAACAAAAATAAAAGAAATAGGTTACCTAGTTCTATTCGATTATCTCCTTCAAAGAAACACAGTCGACTCCAAGAGAGAAACGGTCGGCGATTGAAAAACTCCTTCCAAGCTGCTTTAAACAATAGATTTCGATGAGTTTCTCTTCAATTCTTCATCATCTTCTTCTTTGATTCTTTCTCTTTCTTTCATTTTTTTTCCCTCTCTCTTCTCAGAAAACGAAGAGGTCTGTTTATATTTTTTTCTTTCATTTTTCTTTGATTCTTCTTACTCTTTCTTTCATTTTTTTTTTTCAGATTTTTTCTTTCTTCACAGCAAACAAATTAATCTGTGCTCTTTTCTTTTTTTTTTGTACCTTCATTTTTTTTATTCGATTCTCTCCGTTGATTTTCTTTTTCTTTGATTCAATTTTTCTTCGTCTTTCTTGAATGAATTTGTTTCATGTTTTAATTATTACAAAAGAACCCCAAATTTATTTAATTGTTTAAAATGGACAAAAAAAATTACTCTAGTACCCTTGAAATTGCAAAAAAATCTTGTTTTTTATTTCGGCATCCCAAAAAACGTACTTATCCCGTACCCATTGTGTACCAGGATTATACTGAACATATAAAACATACCCGGTGCGTTTTTGCCATACTTAGTACGCATGCAGCCGTATCGGTACGAATACCCGCACCTGATAAGCACCCGATACTTGTACAGCAATACTGATAAGCACCCGATACTTGTACAGCAATATTTTTGAAGTACCCATACTTCATAGCTTATGGCCTTAGCAACTCTTCTCATTTTTTGATTTTTTTGGTACCAAAAATACTCATTTAATTGGAAAAAAATTGGATTTGTGTAGATGATTCCAAGTAATTAAAGGTTATAGTTTTCACTAGTTTTCTTCTTCAACATGTTCGTCACTTATGAAAGAGTGGTAAGAAATAGAAGCTTGAGAATTGACTAGAACATTATGGGTTCTTCCCCTGGCCCAAATGAATCATGCATTACCCCCGATCACTAAGTAAAGGTGGTTTACTTTTAGACAAAGATGGCCATAATGTATTATAATTTTTAAAGCATCATAACAATTAATGCCATTTTGACAAAGAAAGTGTCTTCACAAAGTTAGCCAAAACTTAGCTATTTGACAAATAAAAAAAGGCCCACAAAGTTAGCCAACTTTTCAATCTTTGAGAAAAGCTCCTTTTGTTTTAGAAATTAACTGTGTTATTGGGCTTTCTCTATCCTTCTACTTTCTCTTGAGATTTACAATTCAAATATGAGATTTACTCCTTGATTAGAAGTTCGTTCAATTCTGTTAGGTTTTGTAATTGGTAATACTGTTTAACAAAACTCCTTTCAGTTGTAATTTTATTTGCTCTTTTATAACAGTGAAGTTATGAGTATTTAGATGCGAATCCAATATGAGTGTCTATGTAGAGTAGTTTGTGATCTTAATCCTTTATGTTTGCCACTTCGCTAACTAAGTACAGGGATCAAACTGCCCGATCAGCTCGCTAGGGTCCAAGGGGCAACACCCCTTGACAACTATAGGGCAACGCCACAGCAGGGTCGAGGGGTAGCACCCCTGAGGCAAAAAGAAAAAATGCAGTTGAAATTATTTGACTGCTTAAGTAGTCATTTGTGCGCTTGAGCGAAGAAACAAATCATCCAGTATTTTGCAGAGCACCTGAACTTCTGGGAAGAAAGTTTTACCACTCGAGCGGTGAAAGTTGCGCTCAAGCGGTCAACCTATATATTTTGCACCGGCTTTAGTCACACCGCTTGAGTGATGAAATGTGTGCTCGAGCGGTCTGCGCGATACTGTTTTTTGTAAAATGTGTTGTTCGCGGTTTTTAGGATTTGGCCTGTCCAGATTTTCAAAGAGAAACAAGAAACAAAGTGTTTTATATTGGATGGTGATTTATGAGTGTTTCCTTGGTGATTTATGAGTGTTTCCTTGATGGTTTAAGAGTGATCAATGAATCCGTGAATTTCATGTCAACATCATCAAGGGTTTGTTTGTTTTCCTTTATTTACAAAAGAGAGAGTTGTTCTTCGATGGGTTCCGAAGAACTTGAGCCTGAAGGTTTGGTGAATTCTGGAGTGGCTCATCGTCGTAGATTCGACATCAGCGTTGTGGATTTAATGTTGAACAAGACAATTCCAATGTGAAAATGGTGTTGGAAGAGACATATTGGAGTCGGTTCAATTCGGACGTGGATTTGCTAGGTAATTGAAAGTATACTTGTGTAATACTTTTTTGTCTTCTTAGTGGATTGTTTTGTAACTTTGGCCCGTGATTTTTTTTATCACAATTAGAGGCACTCCAATTGTAATTTTTTCACGTTAAATTGTTATGTCAATTTATCTTTGATTGTTTGATTAGGTTTGTCATTCGTTATTTAAAATTGAAACATAATCACAAATCAATATCTTGGATTTTTTAGAATTTTCAAATATTTTTTTGTGAGATCAGCATATTAATTTAAATAGTAATATTAGGACCTATTTGATTAGTAGGATTTATAGTAAGGGGATTAACAATCTATGAGATTAGTATAAGATTAGTTATTAAGCTAGATTAGTGAGATAGATAATTCTTTTTTGTCTACATTTACTTTGCAATAAATATGAAAATATATAATCTCTAGTTATATGTATGTTTTGCATTATTAGTTGTAGGATTAAAAAATCCGTCAATTTTGTTGGATAGTTGCCCATTGGAATCTAATTCAAATAATCAAATTAACAATCAAATAATGAAATGTGAGTCATATGAATTAATAATTTCAATCTTATATTACAATCTATCCAATTAAACAAATAGTTAGAGACACTAATAGATGTATTAACGAAGACACAAAGTTTACATAGAAGTCCCGCCACCTGGTGTGGGGCTCATTGTTTACCATTAATAGATGACACCAATACATGTATTAATAACAATTATGCTACGTAGCTCGAATCCTTTCTTCCCCCGAATCCCCTGAACTCAAAAAGATGTCGTTTCATCGTTTTAAAATTTTTTTTTTTTTTTCAATCAGAAAAGAAGAAGAAAGAAATAATAAGAGAAGAAGAAAAAAGAGGCAGAGGCGGAGGCGGGGCTTACGATCGGCCGACGAGCTGCGATGACGAGCTACGATGATCGGCCGACGAGCTGCGACGAGCTACGACAATCGGCCGGGCGCTCTACGATCGATCGGCAAAGGCTGCGATCGATCGGCCGAAGCGGAGGGGCCATCTCTCTCTCTCCATTTCCTCTTCCCCTCCATTCCCTCTTCCCCTCCTCTTTCTCTTCTCCTCTCTTCTTCTCTCTTCTCTCCCTCTTTCTCTTTCTCTCCCTCTGTTTCAGACTTTCAGACTGCATAAGGAAAAAAAAAAAAAAGAAACTGCACAAAACGACGTCGTTTTGGGTAGTCAGGGGATTCGGGGGGACAAAATTCGGGAGAAAAATCATTTTCCTATTAATAATTCTAGAAGTATGCTTATTACATTTTTAGTGCCCCTGGAATTATTTCAATAAAGTGATTATTAAACTGAACACAAAATATATATGTACAAATAAGATTTTTGTGGCTTATCTTTTTTGTGATTAAAATCTATGCTTTGATGCCAAACTGGTTCTATTATCAAACTCTTATGATCAACATCTGGTTCACAGTGCAAGTTTTGCGTTTGAATATTTTCATAATTTTTCTCCTAGTATTTCTTTGTTGACTTTTACTTTGTATGATATAAGTTCATTTTGTTGGATGGACTCTTTCTGTAAGTGCCGTTCGGTTTATCTTAATAGAAATTTCTATTGTTAAAAAAAAAAAGGTGATTTTTTTGAAGTGGGCTCTACTAATAAATTATGTAAAATTATTTTTATTCATGTGTATTATATATTTATTTTTGTATTTAATTTATGTTTTCTACCAAAAATCAAACTTGATTTGTTATTATATCATCAATTGGATTTTTTATTTTTTGTGGGTCAATTGGAAAGTTGAATGGATGCGGTAATTTAAAATTAACTTGATTAAGAAGGCCAACTATAAGTTGCCCACTCTAGACAACCAAGGATCATAGATCAATTGATTATTTATTCGTATCATGGGATTTATTTATTTATTTATTTTTATTTATTTTATTTTATTTTATTTTTTTGTGGACTCTCTTTAACAATTGATTGTCTGATATAATTATACTATATTGACAAATAATAATAAATAAATAAATAATCATAATTAACTCGGTCAACTCTCTTGGTGTTAAATGATGGATTTTATTATATGAGATAAAATCACCAATAGGAAGGCTTAGACTAGCAAGATTGGAATTTTGGACCATGGAAATTAAAGCGTTGAATGGAGAATATATAATAATGGTGACAGCTAAGTTTAGTTGGTATCTTTGAATGAATACCAAAAGTCTAAAGATTAAAACGTGCATTTGATTCTTTAGTCCAAGTCCATGATCAACGTCATAGTAAAACATAAATATAATAAAAACAAAGTTGAATAATAAAAATACATTTTTAAATTAATGATATTTTTTATAAATATTAATATGTAAAATCATAATCTTTTTTATGATTTTGTAATTAAGTTTTGAAGACTACATTGACAATTAATTTCTCCTAATTTATATCTCCTCAAAAATTATTTTTTAATTTATTTAAATTATCTTTTCCAAATAAAAGGTACATCCTCATCCAATTTTTCAAAATTAAAAAGAAAATTCATAAATAAATCCAAAAGCTACAAGGAATTTATCCACCTAGCTTTTATTCTTTTAATTTTTTATTCATGTATAATATTACAATTAGCAGTTGACCCGTGCAATACATATGTTTTTTTTTTTAATAAATATTTGAAGGTACAATGTGTTATAAAAGAATAATTTTAATTTAAAGTAAAAATAAAATTAAAATATGATTTTAATTATTTATTTTGATAATATTAGCGCTATCGATCTATAAAATTATTACTTGAATACTTATATATATTAATTTTAGTTAAATTATTTTTGTATTTTGATAATTTTAGTTCAATCGTATTATAAAAATGTAATTATCGTATAATAATTTTGTATAATATATATTAAATTATAAAATAGTAAAATAAATATTCATTTTGATATTAAAAATAATAGTTAAATTAGAAGAAAAATTAGTAATAACTATTTAATTTTCTTTTATATTCATTTGGAAAATAAAAATATGTAGAAATAGAAATTATATGAAATTTATTAAAAAAATTAAATATAAGTATGTTGTAGTTGAGCCGTGCTTCCGACCCCAGCGGGGCGACCCCCACTGACAACCCCAGTGAGGTGTCGCCTCCCCATTGGCTGAAAACAAAAACCAAAAAAAAAAACAGTTTTTTTTTTGGGCCAATCAAACGCGACCCCCAGTACTCCCGCTGGGGGTCGGAGGCTTTTTCCGTTGTAGTTAGATTATCATATGATGATTTTATATGATATATATATATATAACATTATAAGATTGTAAAATAAACACTTTTAATTAAATTTAAATATTAACTATATAAAATAAATTCAATTACGACTAACCAAGAAAAAATCACATAACAATAAAAAGAAAAAAAAAATGAAGACATCCAAACCACATATACATCCCAGTGAATAAAGTGATTAATCATCTTTAATATGACATCAAAACATAAAAAAACTTACTGTTCAACAATTGAAAAAAGTAACTCAAGCAATAAATTCAAACTTTAGAGGTTCTTTGAGAGTATCATTATTTTGCAAATTTTCCTCCTGTGAGTTGTGATTATATAAAATAAAGTACAAAATGAAGTATACTTTCATATATAAAATCATTATAAAATTTAACGACAAATCCATGATATAATTTAATATAGAATTGGTATTTGGTACAGAATAATGCACGAAAAAATAAGACGAAAAAAAAAAGGCAATTTAACATTAAAAATTAAATCGTAATACCTTTGAAATAATTTTTAAAAAAATGTGAAATATAAAATTAGTATTGGATTTGTGGATTATCTCAATTTATGATGAAAAATATAATATATATATATATATTTGTCAAATAGAATCTATATAAAATAGATAAAGTTAATATAATTTAAATTATATTTGAGTTTGTGTAAAACTCTTTATGTAATTAAGAAAATACATCTTGACGTGGCTCTTTTTTTAAAAAAAAAGAAAAAAATAGTAAGTCTTTAAATGTGATATGTAAATATGAAAAAACACTACTTTTAATTATATATATATGATTGTTGGCTTTTTGGCTTTCGAAGGGTATTTTAGTAAATGCGAGCGTGCCAGCAAGGATCAATCAGTCCTTACAGAAATTATAATTGCCAATCAATTATCAGGCGACTATGTTTTAGTTCTTTCAGCCTCAATGAAGAGGACTTTTACTGGCGGCTTGACTTTAGGAGAAATTAAAAGAAACAACAATTAATATGAAGAACAATTGAAGTATTTCATTAACATAAATACTTACAATAGTCCAAACTCAGCCTCGAGGAGGTTTACAGCAACAGTCTACTTGAATCTACTTGAAACTACTCCTATGAATTGAAGTACAGTGCAGGTATTTAAAGAACAGGTATTTAAAGTACAGGAAAGGTAAAACTGGAAAGGAAAATATGAAGTAAAAACTAGTTTATATGATCTGAGTCTGGGGGTCTTTTCTGGGGACTTCCTTGCTATTTATACTTGTCAAGGATGACCTTCGAACTGTACTTCGAACCGTCGAACTGCTCCTCCATGATCGCTGATCATGCTGCCTTAGAAATAGTTCCACTACGCCATCACTTGCAATTGAACTTCCCTCCTGTATTTGAATTTGAATATAGGTAACCGTTGAAGCCACGTCACCTTGTATCTCATTACTGATCTAGTGCTACTCAGACCACTTGAGAACCAATATTTATTGCCACGTGTATGATTGAGATTGAAGGTTAAAATCATCTTCCCATAATACCCTCATTCTGCCACGTGTCGAATTGTAACTGGCTTTTACAAAATATGTAGCCAACAATGATATAACACAATAAATTATATTCATAATAATAAATATGAAATACAACATATAATTAATGTATATATAACATAAAATAAAAACTCAGGGAGAGAGCGAGATATAGAGAGAGAGAGAAACTTCACAAATATATATATAAATAAATAAAAAAATGGTAAATTACCTGGCACTTTTAGATATTTGATCCAATTATATTTCACCTATTGATTTTTTGAAATTACATTCTCATTCATGTGGTTAATAATCTTATTTCATAAACCCCCTACTTATATAAAAGGCAACAAATCCTAGTAAAAAATAGAGGAAATTACATTGGAAAAAAAAAAGTAAAGTAAAGGAATGGAAAAAAAAATAAAAGAAGTAAAGCAAAGTAATAAAAGAGAGGGTGTATAAGTTCAATATATTCATTTTATCGAAATAATTATAATGACAAGAAGGTTAATGTAATTTCTCAAACGTTAGGAGAAATATGCATTAAACTCAAATCTTAGATGGTGTAAGTGTAATTTATTAAAAAAAAATAAGATGCACAACGCAAATGAAAGTTTCAAACTACTAAGTGGTGTTTTGAAAAGTTGGTAAAAAGCTGACTTTTTGACTTTTTGGTGACTTTTTTGGCAAAAAACTGGATTATTTTGGGTAAAAAAATTGACTTTTTTGGTTAAAAAAAGTTAAAAGCTAAAAAATTGACTTTTTACCATTGTTCCCAAAAACCCCTAAGACTTGTTTTAAAAAGATGATTAAAAAATAATTTTTTAACTTTTTTTTAAAAAAATATATGAAAAATAATATGATACAAAATAATTAAAAACTAAATTCACTTCCAAAAAGCCCTACAAAGCCCTACACTTCTAGTGAGATGTAGGAGTCTGGTCCAATGAACTAGTATCGTTGGTTCTTAGCCCCAAAAAAAATCCAATCACACCATGTCCACGTGACAAATAGTATGACACGTCCAATGGTGCAAGTAACAAGTCATGGTTGAGTGAAATTTTTTTTGTTTCATTTAAATGAGTTTTTATATTTTTTTGAAAATGGCATTGTTTGGGAAGTGTTAAAGTGATTATTTTAGTCATAAAAAATAAAATATCACATCTAATTTATAATCATTACTCTTTTTTTACAAAAAAAATTAAAAAGTCCTTCCCAAATCAAGTTTTTTAGCCCAGGCTAAAATAGCTAAAAAAATCAAAAGCCCAAAAAGTCAACCCACTTCCCAAACGGAGGCAATATTTTTAGTTTAGAAAAATATTTGAAATGATATACATATACTAATGTATTTTTATAATATTACTGGTGTGTGTAGGAAATCATATGGAGAAAACAGTTATTGATTTAATGATTTTATTTTTTAGTCCTCATAGTAACTGTTAGGTAAGAAAAATATGTGAAACCCTTTGTTTGGTTTAGCTCACTTTTTTAGAAAATTGAGTTTTTTTTTTTCTAATATTTTACACAATTTTTTTATTTTTTAAATACATCTAAAAGTATATTATTTAAAAAAAAATTTAAAAAAAATTCACCAAATATAAAAAAAAAAAATAAAAAATAAAAAATAAATATTTGTTGTATCCTATATTTTTTAAAATTTTTTATACAAATTTTATATTTTTTAAATATATCAAGATTAGGTACATCTAAAAAGTAAAAAAAATAATTAAAATATTTTTCAAAATTACAAAAAATATAAAGGTACAAATTAAAAACTCATAAAATTATTTTTGAAAACTCCATTGTGCGATAAAATTGTTCATTCCAATTGAGTTGTATGCTTTTTATAATAGTACTAGTGATCTGTACATGCGATATGTGTGCAATTTAGAAAAAAATTAACATTATAAGAATAAAGACAAAGGAATATATATATATATATATGTATATATAATATGTTGCTCAAATGATAAGAGTCTTCATTATTAAACTCAATGTTATAGGTTCAATACTCGTCCTCTTCTTTGCATACTTTTTACGAAGGATTTAGCTTCTCTCATGTTAGGGATCCAACTTGAGAGAGTATTTAGGCTTAATGAGCCCATTATAAGTCAAATCTCAATTATCCAAATCGTTCACTTTTTAAAACTCATTGAGAAAAATATTCACATAAAAAAATCAAGATGATTGAATTTCGGTAGTTATATGTTTGAATCACATTTGTCTTTAAAAAATGGATGGTTATTCTTCAAATTATATTTGCCGTCCATTTTTTTTAAGATAAATGTTATTCAAACATGTAGGTACCGAAATCCAATTATTTTGATTTTTACATGAATATTCTTTTCAACGAGTAATAAAAAGAAAATGATTTAGATCACTGAGATTGGGCTCATAATGGGCCCACTAAGCTCAAATGCTTTCTCAAGTTGAATTGTGCGCATGAGAGAAGTCAAATTCTTTTTAGAAAAACTTCAAATATAGAGGTATTTTGGAAAATAAAATTGTGAGACAAAAAGTATCAACACCACCACAAACCTTCACTTTATATATTGGTATAGATGAACCACAATGATTTTTTAATTTTATTTTTATTTTTAAGGATAAATTACAAATACACCTCTTGAGATTTGCTTAAAATACGAATCACCTCCTATGATTCTGGAAATTACATTCCACCTCCTGAGATTTCTACTTTATAACAACTGATCCATTTTGTTAATAAATTATTAACTCAATTGACAGTTTTTAATGATGTCAGAAATACATTTCAATTAATGATTCATATAATTTTATTATTGTATAGGAGAACAGTTATGAATTTTATTTTTTAATTAATTCTATTAAATAAAAAATTCTAACAAGAGAGTATTTGTAATTTTCTAAATCACACGGAGCAATTTGTATTTTAAACAAATCTCAAGAAGTGAATTTGTAATTTATACATATTTTTTTTAATGAAGACTTCTATGTCGTCATTTGGCAAGGGAGTTAGGTTCAGGTTTGGACTAAAAAAATACAAAAAGACAAAATAAGCTAAATAATTCAATAAGATAAAATGTCACATCCAAACCATAATCATTTCATTTTTTATCTCACAAAAAATTTAAAAAAAAAATTCTTCTCAAATGCTAAATTAGCTAAAAAAATAAAATAGTTAAGCTAAAAAAGTTCTTCTCAAACGAACATGTATGCCATTAAAATATTTTATAATAAAAAATATTTGGTATCATAGGTATAACTATATTTAGGCTTCGTTTGAAAATTTGGTTATTTTAATTGATTTTTTTGTTTTTTGACTACAGCATTTTATAAGATGAAAAAAAAAATTTATTGATTGATTAATATATAGAATGTGATATTTTGCCTTATTAATTATTTTAATCTTTTTTTATCTTTACCGATTATTTTAGCCAAATTTTTTTTTTTCCAAAGCCTTAAATATGGTAAGTCCTTTTTTATTGTAAATTTGAAATTATAAACATATTACATAATAAATAGCATTTCTATTTTTGAATTTCAAATAAAGCCTTTGGGATCCTCTGTAAGGGCATCTCCAACGGTACATTACTTTTTTTACTAAATTTGAATAAAAATTTGGATAAAAACTCTCTTTGATATCACTTACTCCAACGGAAGGATTTGGCTTTTCATCAAACCACCGGTCAATCGGCCGAACGACCAAGCGGTTGACTGGCCAATGTAAAATTCTCATAATGGGACAAAGAACCACATCAGTGACCAAAATGATAAGGGGTCATCTGGAGGGTCGACCAGGAGGTCAACTTTCCAGTGTAAAATTTTACCTTGAGGTGGTCATCTAGGAGGACATCCGGGGAACATTCGGAGAGACATCCGATGGTTAAAATACAACAGTAATGAACAGTGATTTGATTAAAGGCACAAAGAATCCTCAGTTTGGTAAAATATTTTGTATATTCTCAATTTGATATAGATTTGATGAAACCATTGAAGTAATAAAAAAGAAACTTTTTTACCAAATTTAAGGATAAATTACAAATACACCCCCTGAAGTTTGCTTAAAGTACAGATTGTCTCATGTGGTTTTGAAAATTACAAATACACCCTTATCAAAAAAATTTATTTAACAGAATTAACTAAAAAAAATAAAATTCATAATTGCTCTTTAATACAATAATAAAATTACCTAAATTATTAATTGAAACATATTTCTAATATCATTAAAAACTATTAATTGACTTCATGATTTATTAATAAAATGGATAATTTGTTACAAAATTAGAAACCTCAATGGGTGAAATGTAATTTCCAAAATCACAGGAATAATTTGTATTTTAATTAAATCTTAAAGAGTATATTTATAATTTACCCCAAATTTAAATTTAATGATAAATTTAATGGAGCGTTAGCGGTGGCCTAATATCCAAAAAAATTATGTGTATTCATGTTAGGATTTGGTGTTGAGGAGGCCTCTTCGTTCCATTGGAATGAGTTGGTCACTCAAATTGGTGAAGGTTGCACTATGCTACCTGTCCTTACCCCCTTTGGTCGAGTGCCCTACTCGATTCACTAGACTAGCCTACTGTACGAGCACAGAAATAATTTTCTCGTATAATCCTGTTGATCAAATTTGCACTCCTCCAAACAACATTACTTTGTCACCTGAAAACACAAACGTGAGCTAACCAGCAGGTGTGTGCCGGAAACCCCTCCGATGCCTAAATCAACAACTAGACAATAGACAATAAGCTCTATGTATTCTAGAGTAAGAATTGGAATGCCTGTACATAGGTCCTGCTATGAGTTTTTATAGATTTTGCCTGGTACAATCCTAGTAGGATTCCAACTCTCCTTATAAGAGTCTTCCGAGGAATCACACTCTCAATGAAGAGTGTCTATCCTAATAACACTCTACTCACTATCAACCAAGTGAGATGGTATGTACAATCCTAGTAGGACTCTACTCTCCTTAGCAGAGTCCTCCTAGGAGTCTTAAGTCCAAGGATAATGCTTATCCTTAAAACACCCTTATCACTGCAAGCCAAGTAAGATGGCTAAACCCTTTACCTCAGCTGACACTGCGGTCAACAAAGTTACTTCGGCTCCGTGCTCAACATGGGCGAGCTGTGATGACCCTACCACCGGTTGGCATCCTGCTGAGCTACACCTAGTTCAGCCCATCACCCTGTTATCATCTCGGTCAGACCAAGGTTTGCCCCCAGATAGGTCCCAATTCCAGCAACACATCCAACCGTCCTAGTACCTACCTCGGCCCAAAGCCGAAATACAAAATATCTCCTTGGCCCATTGCACGGCTCAACTTTCAAAGAAGACTCGTCCTAGCTTGGCCTAATTTGTTCACAAATTACCCTCTCACCAAACACTTTCCCGCTGCTTTTGCCGCTACTTAAGTGGGTTAAAAGTCACTTTTTAATTTTTAACTCACTTCTCTCTCTTATAAAAAAGTTCAAAAAAATCAAAAAGTAACTTTTAATCATCTTTTCAAAACACTCATAAGGCAAAACGCTCATTATCATTACTTTTTCTCTATAGAAACTGTTTTTTAAATATAAAAAACTTTCTAGTGAGTTTGAGATCAGCATAAAAAGAGATTATTTTTTTGGAGTTGTTTGCCTCTAATATTTATTTTTTAAAATTTGTATTGAAATTTTATTTTGAGATCCATCATGTAAAATAATTTAAAGATTAAAAAAATCCCTATATTTTTCCATATATATTTTTTAAAATTTTCTAATCTATCTAATCAAGTAAAATCTAAATATAAAATTTTAGTCATCATTTTGGATTTACTTTTTTTTATATAAATTCTGCTTGTATAGTACTATTTTAAATTTTAAATTTTATATAATTTATGGTATAAAAATAAGTTTAAAATATTGACTACATTAAGGGGAAGAATGATTTGAAAATTACTAAACCATCTGATGTTTTTTTGAGATGTCTATTTTTGAGAATCTTATAGGGAGAAAACGGTGACCATACTAGGTTGTTATTAAGGGAGCACTACGTGTGGGTACGTAGCTAAGAGGGTGTTTGGAATGATATGTAATTTTTAAATTTTTATAAGAAGATGTATAAAAAATAAAAAAGATAATATAATCTAAATAAATATGCTAATAAAGCAAAAGGTGCTCAAGCCAAAAATTCAAATTTAAAATCTTTGTTGTCCGTAGGTCAAAGTACTAAAACACTTTTTTGTCCATAAGGACAAGCTAGTGTAAAAATATCAAGCTACCCATGTAAGACTTTGTACTTCTTGGAATAGTGGAATTATTTTTGACACTCTTATTATTGTACTTGGAGCCTCTTTGGTTCATTTTGGGACATTGATTGAGGTTGTACCATAATGGTAAAGTAAGATTGAACCAAAAATATTGATTCGGATAATTGTCCCATGAGTAGTTTTCACACTTTTGCCCATTTCTTTTTTCACACTTTGAATTTGGATGTGAGGTTAGAATCACTAGAAATCTTGTTTCCAAGGCTTCGATTTGGATACAAGAATGACCTAACACGGTGTGATAACCCTCTTCCATATTATGCTCATTAGTCTTAATTGTGATTGTGATTATGTGTTTGATATGATTTGGTGTGCTATTTGTGTGAAAATATGTGGTTTTGAATTTCTATCTGTTCACCGTAGGAACGTCTGTTTGATTATCTGCTTTGGAATTTAAATTGAAGGCCTTATCAGCCACAGAAACCGAAATTGACTGCGCCATTGTGATTGGCGTAATTTTTAGAGCCTACGATGAAATTTAATTAAAAATTAATTCGAATCAAATTAATTAGATTAAATTAATGCATGATGCCCAATTATTTAATATTAAAGAAATGTATTTGAAATGGAGCTTTTAAAGGGCCATTATACACCCTCACTTTGTTTCTTTTGAGCTCAACATCTGAAATTATGCTCTAAAGAGAGGGGGGAGCCGAAATTAGTGAGAAATGAAGCTCAAGGAAGAGATTTGGCTAGGGAACTTGGTAATCTTGAAGCTACACTCAAGAGTTAACCATAATTTGAAAGATTTGAGCCTCTAGGTAAGTAAATTCATGAGTTTAATGTTGTAATTTTGTGAATTTAAAGTTGATTGATGATCAAGAACAAGAATTGTGTTATAAGTGATGGAATTGAGTTGGTTTTGTTGAATTGGAAGTCAATATGCACATGCATGTGAGAAATTGCTTTGAAATTGCATGTTTGAGCACAAAATGTATAATCCATGTGAGATTTTAGTTGAAGCTCATATTTTTGACCATCTCTTCATCATCTAAGTTGAGAATAGAAGTTGTGTTTCACATGCATGTACCATCCATAAGAAAATGGGTTTGAAATACATGGAATTGTTATGATGGAAACAAGTTTGGTGCAATTTGGAACATGCATGCAAGTAATTCATGGAATTGAGCTTCATAATGTTGTAATTTGGTGTTTGTACCATGTTAGTATATGTATATGTGAAGTTTAAGCCATAATATGCAAGATATGTTGATTTGAATCTTGAATTTGAGCTCAAGAACAATTCTGGATTTTCCAGAATTTGGGATGTCCGCTCGAGCGGGAAATGCGAGCTCCCAGAACTTTTTGCAGACATGATGTCCGCTCGAGTGGGGAAGTTCACGCTCGAGCGGGGAGCTATGTAGGATGACCTTCAATTCGAGCATCCGATTTCACGCTTGAGCGTAAAAACGAGGCAACCAGTACTTTTGCAGACCTAATGGGTTCGCTCGAGCGGGCAAGTCCATGCTCGAGCGGGGACCTCTGTTTCTAAAATTTTCAAATGCGTTCTGTGTTTCATTTTTCGTTCCCTTTCGCTTTTAAGTACTCTTAGGCATGCATTAAGCATTGTAAATGAGTTAAAAGGATAAGAATGAAGCCTAAAGAGGAATATGTGAATTAAGGACGGATTGAATTGTTTGTGACCCATTGTGTTCATGGAATGTGTAGGGTCGAGCTCCAGGGCAAATCATCCAGCCGATCACTGTGAGTAATATCTTAATATCTTAACAAAGATATCTGAAATATGTTGTTTGTCCAATTGCTTACTCTTATGTAAGTCTTATAAGTTTGTTAATTTGAATGGTGGACAAATGTTTTTTATGCCAAATGAATAGGCCAGAGGCCAGTTTGACATGAATGAAAGTATGAATGAGCCAGAGGCCAGTTTGACATGAATGAAAGTATGAATGGGCCAGAGGCCAGTTTGATATTAATGAAAGTATGAATGGGCCAGAGGCCAGTTTGACATGAATGAAAGTATGAATGGGCCAAATGCCAGTTTGACATGAATGAAAGTATGAATGGGCCGAAGGCCAGTCTGACATGAATGAAAGAATGGTTGGGCCAAAGGCCAGTCCGACACGAATGAAAGAATTAATGGACCGAAGGCCAGTTTGACATGAATGGATTAGGCCCGAGGCCGTCCGATGTGTTTGGAACCGCAGTCACTTGATCTATATGTATATTTACACTAGATAGAAATATGAATTGGGCCCAAGGCCATCTGATGTATGTTGTTCTAGTGTATCTTCTTTATTTGATATTATTCACTGGGCTTTCGCTCACGCTCATTCGTGTGTTTGTAGGTGAGCCAAGAGAGGTCCAAACCCAGCCTCAGTGAAGTTTGTGTGGAACAACCAAGGTTTTGAAGAGTCAGCCCTTACGTCTCACACACGAGACCTGTTTTTGCCCTTTTGCTAGTTGCTATATTTTGTCATGTTGGCGAGAACTTTGGTTTATGGTTGTATATAGTTTTGACTGGCTGACTTAGACTTGAATGATCCTGTCTGTACAGAACTTTATGTTATTACATATTTGGATGTGAGTTATTAACATGTATATGTATGGATTGTTATGATGTGCTATGTAAGCACAGCTCTATGGATAAAGTTTTAAATTTTGCTTCCGTTTAGCCCCTTTATTCTGATGAGTTATGTCTGGTTTGGTTTGAAGTCGTAGGTAATCCATTGATTACTGGCCGGTTATGTCCTTAACCTATGGGGGCGGGTTCGGGTCATGACACACAGAGTTCGAACAAGGGAGTTATAGCCGTTTGAAATTTGGATATCTGTGTTGAAAGAAAGTCCGCTCGAGCGATCTGTGCGAATTTCAAAGATTCTATGAGCTATTTTTCACCGCTCGAGCCAAGTTTTGACCGCTCGAGTGGTCTGTTTGATATCAGGCACTTTAAAGTGAGTTTTTTGCCCAAATTTTTCATTCTTTCTTCCTCTCTTCTCTCCATCTCCTCCATATGCGAAACCCTAGAGCTCCAAACACTTGATTTCTCAAATTTTTACTTCAGAACCACCCTAGATTCTTCAAGGAGGTTGAAAAGGAAAGCTTAGATCAAGAGTTCTACAGATTGCTTCATAATTCCATCGAAGTTTCGAGTTGAGTTCTCATCCTTAGCTACCATTCTTAAGGTAGAGATATCTTTAACTTATTATATCTTTAATTTGAGAACCACATGTGATAATTTCATTAGATATTCACCTTTGTAGATATATATATATATGTATGTATATATGTATGGATTGTGTTTGCTAATAAATGATTTGGAATGATGTAGGCAATAATTCATGATTATGGATGGAATTATGTCTATTATTGAGGATTATTGTTGTTAATGATGAAAATTAGTCTCTAATTCATGAAAGAGAGAAAACCTATAATTTTTCACAAACCCTAGTTTTAAAACTTGTTCAATAAAGAGGGGTTTTGCTCAATTGATTTTTGAAACATGAAATTGGGCGTGTTTATTCGACTTTGAGATTGAAATATGAATTATTGGATTGTTGTGAATTGAAATTATTAATGTGTATGAATGGTTGGAAGAGTAAAAAGGAAGTTTTGCCCAATTGGCCTCTAGAACCTAAAATTAAGTGTATTTACTTGACTTTGATGTTGGAAAGTTAGACTTTGAGACTTTTACATCAAAACTGGAGATGATGATGGTTATGAATTAAAAAATCATCTCATTGTTGACATGTGAACTATTGAACTATTATGCATTGAAGTTATAGGGAAATTGAGATTTGGAAAATTCATGCATCATAAGCTTTTAAAATTTTATCTTGTGACTTTGAAAATGTTAGCGTATTGAAGGAGTTGAAAGGGGGTAAATAGTCTATGAGCTTGGGTAGTGAGTCGGGTGATTTTTCAAGTTGTGTATTGTATTTGGTACCCGCGCGAGGAGTCAAGGTGCCCAATTGCCCTGTCTGTGCATATCGCCGGACGAATGTAAGAAAATGATTTTTGGGTGTCCACGTCCCCGCTTTTCAGAGTCGGCAAATGTGAAAAAATGATTTTTGGGTGTCTACGTCCCCACCGTTTCAAGAGTTAGCAAATGTGGAAAAACATGGTTTTTGAAAAATGTTTTTGGGTGTCCATGTCCCCGCCGTTTCTGGAGTCGGCAAATGTGGAAGAGAAAAGGGTTTTTGGGTGCTCATCGCCCTGCCGTTTCCAGAGTCAGCAAATATGAGACTATTTTAAGTATATAAAATCTATATCTATGTATGTATTTTGAATTACGGCTCTTACTTGGAATGTCATAGTATATTTACCGCCCCTGTGAAATCAGGAAATGCTAATTTAACCTTTACATTTACTCATTTCATACTCATGCATAAAGGTATTTATACACATACATAATAAAATTTACTAAATGTTTGCATTGCATGATCATGCGTATTTCAATTTATTATATAATTTGTTAAATAGACTTCCTGCAGAGCATTCGCTCAACCCAAAAACTAACCATTTTCAGGAAATGAAGTTGACAAGCCTTTTTAATGATTTACTATGGAAAGCAATTTGAATGGAGCATGAATGATCACTTGTTTGATGTTTTGTGTTGAAGCCTTGAGGTTATTTTGTATAACTTCTTAGCTTTTGAACTGTTTCAATGTAACCGTGGATATAAACTGACTGTATTGAAATGTTTGAGAATAGTTCAATGGGGAAGAAGTGTTATGGAATTGTATTATTATTTCTTTATCTATGTTTGTATCTATGTGGATTGAGATAGGGAAGCAAGATTTGAGAGGTGTTTTCCCCGGGGCATTACAACCCATTATATATATGTGTTTGTGTGTGTGTGTTAATACGGTCATTCACACATAGTTTTCAACCCCCTCTCTCTACTCTCTCTCTTTTCCCTCTACTTTCTCTTTCTACCTCACTGTTACAGCAGAGTGCCTCTATCGTTTGCCTCTCCTCCATTTCTCATGGTCACTCCACCATCGCCTCCGCCACTCGCCTCCCCCCCTTTCTCACGACCGATTTACCACTGCCTCTGCCGTTCACTTCCCATCCTCCATCTCTCGTCGCCACTCACCTCTCCTCCCTCTTTCACAATCGATCCACCACCGTCTCCACCGTTCACCTCTCATCCCCTCTCTCTCGCCTTCACTCGCCTCGTCTCCCTCCAATTTCTCATGATCGATCCACCACCGCCTCTCATCTTCTCTCTCTCTCTCTCTCACAAAAATGGCTGTTAAGAAATGTTCATCATGACTTAGATAAGCTTTCTATCGCCAATCTCTCTCTACTTCACCACCACCACCACAACTCTGAGAATGCCTAGGTCGATCGATTTCAACAATCTCATCTCTGTTAATCTCTACAACCTCATTGTTTGGTTGGGGTTTTCAAACACTTGATGTTCCTGGCATTCTAATCAATCTCAGCATCCTTAGAAGCAATCGTAGTTTCGAGGATTAGTGCAGATTTGGTCGGCAACATGGAGATCTAGTCGGAATTTAAGCTCATTTCAATTCAACTTATGTAATGATAATTAATTTGTGCTTGATTTTTGAATTTGTAACGGTAAAAGCGAGAGCAATAAATCAGAGAAGAGCTTGGAGTTGAGTAACTCCAAGTCCTGTTCTTCGACTCTAACCAACGACAATTGTTCTTCTGCAGAGGCTCGACCTCATCCGCTTAGGATAGTCGCTGTTGTTGCTCGTTATGATAACCCTACCTCGTATATTGCTTTAATTCTTTTATTATTATGTGTGATTATATATTTGGTGTGAAATAGCATGTTTAATTGTGTGAATTATATGATTTGACTTCCTATCTATTGTTTGTTGAACAAATCTATTGAAATTTACAACTTTGAATTGAAAATTGAAGGCCTTAGAAGTGTCAGAAACCAAAATTGAGTTAATATATGTGATCAGCCTAATTTTTAAGACCTAGTGTGAGGTTTGGTAAAATTTTGATTCAGAACGAATTAATTTGATTTAATTAGATTAACCCGTAATTAGTTAAGTTTAAACTTGATTTAACTGTCATAACTTGTGGATAGACTAACCAAATTCGCTCACTTTTTGTCGGTGAAATCTAATTATAATGCGGATAAACTTGCCACGATGTATATAAATGAGATTGTTCGATTACATGGTGTTCTAGTTTCGATTGTCTCCAACAGAGATCATAAATTTGTATCGAGATTTTGGCAAAGTTTATAGGACATAATGGGAATAGAGTTAAGGTTCAGTACGACATTCCCACAAATTGATGGCCAGTCAGAAAGAACAATGCAAACATTGGAATACATGCTCTGCATGTGTGTTTTGGATTTTCAAGGAAATTGGGAGACTTACCTACCTTTGACAGAATTTGCATATAACAATAGTTTCCACTCAAGTACAAGGATGGTGCCATATGAAGCTTTGTACGAAAAGAAATGTCAGTCTCCAGTTTGATGGACCAAAGTTGGTGAACGAGCGTGTGTTTGGGCCTAAAATTGTACAAGTCACTACTAAGGAAATCAAGATCATTCAACAAAGGTTGAAAACCACCCAAAGTTGACAAAAGAGTTACGTAGACCAAAGGATGAGGGATTTGGAATGCGACGTTGGTGATCATGTTTTTATCAAAGTCACTCTGATGCAAGGGCAAACAGGATTTGGGAGAAAAGGAAAATTGGCACCTCGATACATACGGTCGTTCCAGATTTTGAAAAGATTAGGTCCGGTTGCCTATCGTGTTGCCTTGCCACCAGGTATGGAACAAATACATAATGTATTTCATGTGTTGATGTTGCGCAGTTACCTTCGGGATCCTTCTCATGTTATTGACCATCATCGAATTGCCTTGGATGATAATATAGTGTATGAAGAAAAGCCAATTCAAATTCTTGATCTACAAGTAAAACAGTTGAGGAACAAGATAATCCCAATGGTGAAGGTTGAATTAACAGAACATTATGGAAAGGAAGTCACGTAGGAAATGGAGGATGAAATGAAACGGCGATATCTAGATTTGTTTCCAACTTAAGGTAACACAAGTTTGGAGGACCAAACTTCCTAAAAGGAGAAGACTGTGATGACCCTACCCCGTATTTTGCTTTAATTCTTTTATTATTATGTGTGATTATATATTTGGTGTGAAATTGCATGTTTAATTGTGTAAATTATATTATTTGACTTCCTATCTGTTGTTGTAGAACAAATCTATTGAAATTTACAACTTTGAACTGAAATTTGAAGGAATTAGAGGCGTTAGAAACCAAAACTGAGTTAATATCTATGATCAGCCTAATTTTTAAGACCTAGTGTGAAGTTTGGTAAAAATTTGATTCATAATGAATTAATTTGATTTAATTAGATTAATCCATAATTAGTTAAGTTTAAACTTGATTTAACTAAGTTAAGTTAGAAATGTAAGGAGCTATGTATATATATAATGGAATAGACTTTACTTAAGCCTTGTAGTCAATATAACTCAACAAAAACCTTGTTGGAGAAAAACCTAAGGAAGAAAAGGAGAGAAGAAAAAGGGATTTAACCTAGAAGCTTGAAGACTTGAAGAATTGGTAGAGAATTCAAGGATCTAGCTCAAGGTATGTATGATCCAACAAAAACACGTGAATTTAATCTTCAATTACTCAAAATTAAGACTCAAAATAGAGCTTAAACACTCAAATGAGTTAGGGTTTTGAATCAAAGGTTTAAAATGAACTATATTCATGAATTTGAACTTTGATCCTTTGGATTTTCTTGATTTAAGGGTTAATTCCTTTGAATTTACTTGACTTGAGTTTGATGGTGAGAATTTGAGCCTTGATCTCTAGATTTGGTATGTTTTGAACACAAAAAGGTACATACAAGTAGAGATCTAGTTGAATTGGGAAGAAAATTAAGAAATCTTGGAAGCTAGGGTTAGGATGGTGGAATTTAAGCAAGTTTTAATTTAATTAAGATTGAGTTACACTTTAATTAGGCATATATATCATGTTTTTTAAGTGGATTTGCATGAAAAGAGGCTTGAAAATGAGTTTGGAAGCTTGGAATTGTTTACAGAGATTGTATTTGTGCCATGTTGTATAGGTAGTTTGCAAGAAGGATCACTGCGTGGCCAAGATCACTGTGAGCAATAGTATTGTAATTAGATTCTGATTAACTTATGATTGTTATATGTTTTGAAAGTTGTATTGGATACGTCATGATCGAACTACTTATGATTGCTATATATTCTGAAGTTGTATTGGATACATCATGATTGAAGATTACGAATTTGAATTGAAATTTGTTATAAGTGGGCCTAAGGCCATTCTGTTGCATGTGAGCCCGAGGTCGTTCTGTTATATATGGGCCCGAGGTCGTTCTGTTATATGCTGGGCCTAAAGCCATTTTATAAGTTGTGGTTCTGAGGCAGTTCTGTGAATATGAGATGGATAGTGAACTAAATGCTTCAACTTGAATAGTGTGGTATTATATTAACGTGTTTCCTTTAAATACAAGCCATCCATTTATGTTTCTCTGCTTTACTATTATTCACTGAACATCACTCACTTTTATGGTGTATGTATATAAGTGGGCAGCTGGAAGATCAGCCTCAGGGTTAGTACAAGATCTGCTTTTGTGAACCTGTCTTGTCAAGCCCACTTGATGGTGTTTTGGTCGTGTCTGTTGATGCTAAGTTTTATGTTAAGCCTTTTGCATGGTTTTTGTCAGGATGGTTTTGTGGTCTTGTAACTAAATGATAAAGATTTTATTGTATATAAGTTATGTTGGAAACCATGATATGTATTTTAAGGTATATAATCTGATCATCTAGGCATTGCTCAACGGACATTATGTTTATATTATTTGCTTTCGATTAGGCCTCATGATTAAAACTATTTTGTATTTAGTATGAGGCTGTAAGTAATCGAGGGATTGCTGGCCAGTTATGGTCCAAACTTTTAGAGGCTGGTTTGGGTCATGACACTCGTTGTCATTTGATGAATCTTAAGATGATCACAACTTTATGGATTTTGTATTGAATGGTAGTTGTGAATTGATTATTTTTTGTTCCGATCATATTTATGATTTGAGGCTCTATTTGCTTAGAATTTGATTTTGTGCTGGCAAGTCAAGTTTAATGCGATTCGTAACCTTTGTGTTTCTCAAATGATTTTCAAATTGCAATCAAAATGCATTTGGTAGTTTTTGAAGGTGCTATTGCAATTAGTTCACTTTTGATTAAAGCTCTGGTTTATTGCATTTTGAATTTGGTTTTGAGTTGCATGAAGGTCAATGTGAATTTCAATCACAAAGATTTAAATATCAACAGATAAAAAAATATCAAAGGACTTTTCACAAATAAAAAAATAAAAAAATAGATAGGAATTGAACAAATAAAAAATTTTGGTGGTGGCCATTGTTGAGAAGGGTTAAAACACACACACACACACAGAACGCAAAGATTTCAACAGATTCAAAAAAATTAAACAGATATTTTCAACAGATAAAAAATTTGAACAAATAAAAAAATTCAAAATATAAAAAATTTAAATAGATAAAAAAATTTGAACTGATAGGAATTTTAAAAAATAAAAAATTTCAATTGATAAAAATAATTTCAACAGATAATCAACAAAAAGTCAAACAGATAAAAAAAGTCAAGGGGTAAAATTAAAAACAAAATGTTCTATAGGATTTTTCACAAAATTATTTCACAAAGTGTGAACTTGTCATAAATAAATAAATAAATAAATAAATCTCTTAAATTTAGGCCCTGTTTGATTCAGGATATAAAGGGTGAGATTGGATATTATATACTGTGGGGTCCATATATCTCATGTTTGCAATTTTTTTTTAGAGAGGATATACTATACTATGGGATTGTATATCCTCCAAAATTGGTGGATATACAATACCACCCCTCCCCCCTCATTATATCATATCCCCTGGGCTGGGATATGAATTAAAATTCCAATTTACCCTCTCGTCTATCTAATATGCACACACTAGGGTTCAACAAAACATATGCTACTCAATATATCCAGCAGAGAAGAAGAGCTCTGATTTTGTGCAAGTGTAGATCTACTCGATTTTCTGGCCGTTTTTTCGTTGGCAAAGCTTTTTTTCGATGATAATCATTGCTTCCCTCTACTTTGCTCTCTTTTTTTGATTTTCTGGTTTTGGGTTTTCCTTGTATGATTTTTATCTAAAGCATTTGTAGCCTTTCCATTGATTTTTGTTCAATCTAAACTTTCTAAACCCTTTTATAATTTATACAAAGGGTTTGTTCAATCTGGTCCTTTTTATAATCTTTGACAAAACAGTGGGTATGTTAATTTGTCTCTATTTTATTGTTTGTGGATATATTTATATTGATTATGTCTCTTTTTTTTTAGGGGGAGGGGGGGGGAGGGGCTTTGATTCAAGCAATAATAATAATAATAATATCTTTTTAGGTTTTATTTGGGTTGTTGTTTAAAATCAAAGGATTGAGAGAGGTTGCATATAACTAATTTGCTTTAATTTTTTCCCCATTCTTGTACATCTATGACTTGTGTTTGATAGTGTTCATTTATAGGAGACAATAAAAATTTGTTTGTTTTGTATGTAAAAATCTAGGGATTTGATTGAATCAAACTCTTCACATAAAAAATAAATAAATAAAAATAATCTATGAAAAGCTTGATTTTTTCACATAATCAGATTTTTATATATTGGGAAAGGTAGTTTAAAGATTGATTTTTGTTGTAGTTGAATAACCCTTCTTCTTCAATGCTTTTTGTTTTTATATGTTCTTGATCTAGAAAACAATTATATATCTATATACAAACAAAAAATATTAATCTATAAATATAGCATAAACAAACAAAAAATTAGTTCTCAGATTTTTTTAAAATTTTTTTGTTATAGCTTGATAATCTGATTGTATGCTTCTTGTGGGTATGCTTCTTGTGGATTATTAAAATATAACATAAACAGTGGGTATGCTTCTTGTGGATTTTTAAAATTAGCTTGATAATCCTTCTAATTGAATGCTTCTTGTGGATAAGATTATTTTCTATCAAATCTGATTATTTAAATAAAGCTGCTGTGAATAGTAGTTAGCATTGATTGCTTTAGTTATTTAATTTACTATTGCACTATTTATTTTCATAGATTGCAAATAATAAAGGATTTGATGGCATGAGGGACCTCATTGAGGCCTATGTTGCCCTGTAACATATTGTATCATCCATGAATTATACTTGTGGAGTTTATATTGTCATTTTGCATGCTGCACTACAAAGGTTTGAGGCTACAAGGAAAATAAGTAGAAATCCTAATCCTTTCAAACAACAAATTGACCACCTAAATAGGTTGGTAAAAGATAATGACATAGATTGCCATGAACAACTACGAATGAATATGCATACCTTTATGCGATTGTGTGGGCTTATTAGAACAAGGGGTGTGTCAGATTCAAAATATGTTGTGTTAGAGGAAAAGGTTGCTATGTTCTTGACTGTGCTTGGGCACTACTATAAAAATTGAAATGTCAAATTCAATTTTATGAGGTCTGGTCAAACAGTTAGTAAGTATTTCAATGATGTCCTTAAGGCTGTGCTTCGACTGCAAGGTGTCTTACTATAGACACCTGAACCAATAACTGTTGGGTGCACAGATGATAGGTGGAGGTGGTTTCAAGTAAATGCTAGTTTTAGTAATGCTTCATTTTTTATAAGTTATAATATTCATAATTACAATTTAATAAGTAATCATTTATTTTTGATATTTTTTGGTAGAATAGTTTTGGTGCACTTGATGGCACTTATGTTAGAGTGCTAGCTCCTGCAGTAGATAAAGCAAGGTATAGATCAAGAAAGGGTGAAATTGCAACTAATGTCTTAGGTGTTTACTCCCATGACATGCAGTTCATATATGTCTTACTTGGATGGAAAGGTTCCGCTGCAGATTCTAGAGTACTTAGAGATGCCATAAGTAGACCAAATGGGTTGAGAGTGCCAACGGGTACAACTACATTTCATAATATCTTTACTATGTATAACCTTTGGCCTTGTACTTAAATTATGTAATTGTATAATCCTACATTATAGGTTCCTACTATCTAGTTGATGCGAGCTATACTAATGGGGAGGGCTTTTTATCACCTTATAGAGGATAACGTTACTACTTGTCCACTTGGAGAGAAGGGGGTACCCCAACTAATCCAGAGGAGTTCTTCAATATGAAGCACTCTATGGCTCGTAACATAATAAAGAGATGTTTAGGTCTTCTGAAGCTTAGATGTGCAATATTGAGGACATATTCCTACTTTCCAATCAAGACCTAATGTCGAATTATCACAACTGTTGTCTTCTACACAATCTCATCAAACGTGAGATGCCTATAGACCCATTGGAGGTAGACTTAGATGGTACATTGCCAAATAATCAAGAAACAGGGGATGAGTACATTGACACAATTGAGGGATCTGACCAATGGACTAATTGGAGGGACACTCTAACTAACCAAATGTATAATGAGTGGTTAGCTAATAGGATGCAAAATTAATAAGTACTATTTTCATTGGATATAATGTTTTTCAATAATTATGTTGTGTAGTGAGTTGGCGACTTGTAACTTATTTATGTTTGATTTATTTGTTGAAGACATAACTTTTTCATGTGTTTGGTTAGTTGTCTTAATAATATTATTGTTGTGTTACAAATGGTTGCATGTTAGGTATGGATGACACAACTGTTACTAGTGGATGTCGAAAGAAGGATGAAAGGAAGGCAACTGCTTCCTTTTCAAGTCGTAAAGTGTAGACCCTGAAAGAGTGTGATGTGTTGATCCGAGCCATGAGGGATCTGTTCAGTGAAAAATGGAAGGCTGACAATAGTCAATTCAAGTGTGGATTTTATTCTGAGTTGGAGAAGCTTATCATATTGGCTTTTCCTAGAACTGATCTTCGTGCATCCCCTCTTATCGAGTCAAAGATCAAATTTTGGAGAAGACAATACAATTTGCTTATTGACATGTTTCGCTTGAGTGGCTTTGGGTGGGATGACTCTGATAAGATGATTTTAGTCAACAGTGAGCAAGTTTGGCAAAACTATGTCAATGTACCTTTTCCTTACTACAAGGATTGGGTAATTCTCTTTGGCAAGGATAGAGCCATTGGAGTCTTGGCTGAGGGACTCGCTGACATAGTTGATGCCTTAAAAAAATAGGACCAAACTATTGAGGAGTGTTACACTCCAATTGTTAATCTTCCTAATTGTTCCTTATTAGCATCTGGGACTCCATGCAACCAAGATGGCTCAAGCACAACTTCTAAGAAAAGAGCTAGGGAAGCTGAAGGTATTGCAAAGGGTCTTACTGATATGGTTGTTGAGTTTGGTTCCTTCTTTGAGAAAACCAACACTACCGTGGAAGAAATTGCTCATAGGATTGGTTATGCCCATGACTTATGTAGACACCCCCATTTTTGACCGACCTTAAGACTTAGACGTCATCGATTGAGCGCTCGGTGATTGCGCATATTGTGCTCGTTCGGAGGTCTCGGAGTTTCGGCTAAGGGCCTTGCCTCCGGACTTCGGGACTCTTTTGTGCTTTGCCTCGGTTTGCGAACCAGGTTCTGTTTTCTCTTCCCGAAGGGAGGGAGAGGTCTCGTAGACCATCTCTCAGTGGCCGTAGGCTACTTTTTGTGGTCGCAGACCACTGTTCCTGTTTGGAGACCAGTTTTCGATTTTCGGAGCCGTCGGTCGTGTGCCTCGGTTCGGGACCGCTTAACTTTCTCCGTTTGCTCCGGTTTTTGGCACACACCTTGTTTCCTCTCTCTAGAGGGACACTGTGGCCCGGGAGACCACCTTTGTGGTCGTACGCCACCTCTGGTGCTTAACAATCAGTTTTCGAGGCCTCCGGCCGCGCGTTTTGACCCCCGAACCCTCGTTTTGCATCGGTGTGGGTTCATTTTTTGCATGGACCCTAGTTTCATTGTTAAGAAGGTGGTACAGGGGTGGGAGACCAGCAATTCTCTTGGAGACCACCTCTTCTCCCGCTGGCCGATTTTCTTGTCAGGAAATTGGTCTCCTTGATTTTTGAGCCACATTTTCTGGTCTCCCATACCACCACTGAGTTGCATGCACTTGGGAGACCACCAATATGGGCTGGCCAACCACCTTTTGAGCTTGAACCTTTTGACCCTGGTCGGCCGACCAGGGGAGGTGGTCGGCCGACCACTTGAACTGGTCGGCCAGCCTTCTACTTTTTTGTCTCTTTGAGTGCTATCCTGCTGTGCCAGCTGGGAGGCATTTGCCCCATCCTCCGAGGATTGACCCTCTTGTTTTGGCTTCTAAGAGAAGCTTGACCTTTTGTTGAGCTTCTTGAGGAAGCTTGACCTCTTTGGTCTAGCTTCCTCAAGAAGCTTGACCCTTTTGGTTTTAGCTTCCTTTAGAAGCTTGGCCTCTTTGCTCCAAGCTTCTAAGAGAAGCCTTGGACCTCTTCTTCTATAAGAGAGACCCTCCTCTCCACTTGCAAAGGTTGAGAAGTTTTGGCTAAGGCATATACATACACCTCTCTCTATCTCTCTACATCCAAGCTCCATTGTTCTTGCACCAATGCACTACACCTCCTATCCTAACACCTCCACCATTACTCTAAGCACCTTGGAGCTGGTTTCCAGAGGTTGAAGGCTTACTATTTTGGTCCAGAAGCTGCTGGCTCTTTTGACTACAAGGGTAACTCTCATTTTTCCCCTTTTTAGCATTGTTTTGCTTCATATCTTAGCCTAGTTTGCAAGCATATTTGGGCTTTGTCATAAACTGAAAAAAGTCTTGTTTTGAGTTTCTAAACATGTTTGTTTAAGACTATTTTTCTATTGGGGGTCATCTACCCCCTTGCATGCTTCATTTCCTCTTGTTTTAGGCCATGCATTAAGGCCTTTGTGTTGAGATTTGTTGGCCCTTTTGACCACTGAAATCTAGTGGATTTTCAGTGGTTATTATGTGTTTTTGAGCATCAAAATCCGAGAGGGGTGACCCTCTCACCCCTTGTCTTGTTTTCTAGTATTATTGGCCTTACAAAGGATACAAAGGAGCCCATATTTTTTCACACTTCTTGAGCATATTTCAGGCCATTATTTGTGAGTTTTATGACCTGCATGAACTCTGTCCAGAGTTGTTTTTTCCATATTAGGTGTCTATCTTGCATGTGTAGAGTAATCCTCTTCGTGGCCTTTCAAAGGAGCCTTCATTTACATGCTTCCTAGTCTCATTTCAGGCCCTTTTCAGTGAGTTTTAGGGCCCTCACAACCTCTTTACAGAGGTGGTTTTGCCATTTTGTATGTCCATTATACATGTGTAGAATAACCCTCTTATTGGCCTTTCAAAGGGACATATCATTCTTGCATGCATTGACTGAGTTTCAGTGGGTTTTTGGTCATATTTTGGCATAGCATACTTCTATTTTTGGTTGGTTTGGTGACCTCTCATGTGCTTCATATATTTGTAGTGCAAATCATGGTTCACTAGCTTGTTTTGCATGATGTTTTGGCCGCCTTTCTTGGCATATTTTTGGCCATGCCTTAAACTAATTTTGTGCATGTTTTGGACTGCCTTAGCTCTATTTTTGGGTATCATGGTCCGAATGATGTTTGTTTTGCATGCCTATAGTTCAATATTCATCCTTAACTTTGAGTTTTGAGGTCCATCGCATGCATATACTGAGGTGTTTTCATGTTTTGGGCCATTTCACATCATATTTCAGAGCTTATATGCATGCCATATTCCCATGATTTCCACTCTTTAAGTGCATTAGAGAGTCGGGCCTGTATGCCTCATTTACCGACCATTGCGTGGGCTTCATTTGAATGCATTCCGAGCCATCATTTTAGACCAATTTCCCACTATCTTGGACCTGCCTAGGGTCTGCTTGGGGTTAGTTTTTCCATTTGTGCATTACTTTGTGTATCTCTAGTGTAACGCACTTCACTAGTTTCGGTATTTGAGCCATTTAGCATGCATACGTGTAAGTGTTTGCATGATCCGGGACCATTTGTGTATCATGTTTCAGAGCTGGAGAATGTGTGTCTCCATGCCGTATTTCATCCTTTGCCATGCTTAGTTAGAGTTGCATGTTGTGCCTTAGGATCAGTCCTTTGTATTCGTGCATGTTTGTATGTATTTCGGTTGTCTCATTTTCATCATATGGCCACTAATTTGAGTGTGGCTGAGGTCCACTCATATTGGTTTAAGTCCACCGTGCATTGTGTATGCCATATAGCTCATGTGCATTGTGTATACCATTTCAGTCCATAGCATTGCGTATGCTAGGTTGTATGTGTGCATATCATCCCCTGGCATGCCGGCATGATTAGGTTGCATTGCATTTAGGGTTGCATGTTAGTCGCATTGTGTATGCCATCTCATTGCATTGTGTTTGGAGTAGGGTTAGTCCAAACACGGGAAACGAGGGCGTTTCGTACTCAAAGTGACGAAACGTGTCTCAAATTCCGGTCGCCGACACTCCGGATTACCCATGATGGAGTTTAGGCCCTTGTTGTGTTTATGTGTGCATCCATTTCATATTGAGTCGTGCAATTCGATTCCTTGGCTATCATGCATCGAGATGCTTGATTGATGGCACGAGGATTGAGGACTACACTCCCTAGAGCTTGTGCAATGACGGGGAGAGTGGCCATGCACACATGTGTTGAAAATACTTTGCCATGCCCCTTTCTTGCTCTCTGTTGCAGCAAATCGGAATCTAGTAGCAAAAACTAGTCAGCAGCCTTCGGAAGCTTTGTATAGTGTTCTAGAACAAATTGCAAAACAGAGGCAAATCGGACATCGCAAGGAATTTCCCGACAAAGCGACTCGAGCACGCATGCATCTTTCATCATTCGGAACAAGAGCTGAGGCAGTCCATTTTATGGCTTGCATGCTAGTTTATTCGCTTTCCTAGTTAATTTGTTAATTAATTAGGGGTTTTGTAATATTTAATTAGTTAGGGTAGTTAATTATTTATTCAGTCTGTATTATTTATTCGGACCCTCTGCGAGAGGGCAATGTTGTAATAAGTGTGCGTGTGTGTGATGCATGTCTTCCAACCCCACGTCTTTCTCCCTTTTATTTACCGGCTTATGATGGTTAGTTTAGGGCATGTTTCAATTAGCATCTATATGTTCGCATGTTTGCATTCATTCATCCTTATTGCACGCACCGGGCTCGGCGCATCATACTAACTGCATTGTATTTCAATTCCAAGTTGAATACATGTTTCCTGTTGCATTTCATATGTCATGTTTAGAATAGCCGAGCCTATCTAGTTGCATTTTGCATGTGTTGCATTAGCCATCTTAACATGAACTAGGATCATGCATTGATTGCTAACTAGTTTCTGTTTTGGGTTGGAGTACTCGGTAAGCTATTCTATGCATTGGCAAGTCACTTGACACTGCCATGATAGCATGCTTACCATGAGGCTAACTGCTTATGTAATATACCTGCCTGAACGCCTGTGGGTGAAAGTTGGATTATCTGAATTGGAATAATGCATTGACTGTGAGTTTTAAGCCCACTAGATAGTGGCAAATCACCATGTTTTCTAAGCCCACCTGAGGGTGGCAAATCCATATTTTAGCCTACTTACGAGTAGCAAACCGCTTTCAAAAACAAGCATGAGATGTTTTGTTCCAATTTAGGCGATCCGGTCTATATTTGTATACTGCGCGCATCACAAAGTAATTCTAGGCTAATAAACCGGAATAAGAGCACATCATGTTTTCAAAACTCGATATCATGGTTAGTAGAGGCCGATCTTTGATTGGGCGAGCGGGGGTGCTCACGAAGTGACCTTCCCCAATCGTACTCAAGTTCCCGAGCCGAGGCAACTTTGGTGATGACAGACACGTGGCCTTAGGCACGAGTCAGGGTTTCCTAAATTCCCCCAAAATAAATATTTAGGTGGCGACTCTGTATCTGGCAAAGCAGTCCATGTTTGGCACTTCTTTCAAAAAAATCTGTTTTCAAAAACGATTTGTCGGATTTAGACTCTTTGATGATTCATCGGTCTTACATTGCACTCTGCGAGATTAGATACAGGACCGTGACATTGAGTCTGGAACTGTAGTTAGCCCAATGAACAAAACGGGATTCCCTCCCGGGACGTTCGAGGACGTCTACAGTTTCTGGCGACTCTGTTGGGGAGTTAGTGAACTTGACTTGAACTCATGATATCTTGTTTTGATTACACTTATGTGTTTCTTTGCATTGCATTTATATTGGTGCGCCTAGGACACCGTGTTTGCCGTATGCTATTCCTGAACGGTTTGCCGGAGGCTCGCTTTGCGAAGCGTGCCATAAGGCTGACCGGTTGCGGGCTCTGCCACGACGGGAACACAAACCCCAATTTTTACCGGGGCACCCTTTTTGACCATTCGACCTAGTGCATATTCGGAATCCATAGTGACCATTCCAAGCTAGGACAGGTTGCTTACCCGATTATAGGTTATTTGAAACCGCTGCGTGCATAGTGAAACCCTAGCTCCTGACAAAATAGGATAGGGAAACCTTACCCCTCCATAGGGGTGTTTTCGCTCTCACTTGCTTGCTATGTGCTTTTAGAGTGCGTCTCTACAGGAATGCATGTATCAGTTTGCTAGTCTGGGCATCAGGCCTGCAGGCATCAGCATCAGTGTTTTGAGAATCAGTTTTACCTGAGAGTATCAGTTTACAGGCAGAACTTGTGGCAGAATTCTGTAAGGGGGGCACAGTCATTCAGCTTTGCTTATTTTGGTTTTGGTGAAATCAGGCTGAGGTGCTGTCTATTTTCTCTTTTGCAAGGTAGTCTTGGAACCATAGCTTCAGAAGGCTCCGATATCTCCCAGGTTCATTGGACTCGTGTCAATAGACTTTGTCAGGTCAGAGATTCCGTTCAAGGGCAAATCAGTGTTCCTTCGCCAGAGGCAGGGTAAAAAGGCCAGTCAGGCACAGATCATCAGTTCAACAGTCTTCGGATCAGAAGTCATTATCCATCTCACCTGTGTGCAGTTGGGTTGAGATATCTGCTTTTGCTTCAGAGATAGACATACCGGTAGTCCAGATAGATCAGGGCAGTATGGCAGGGATGGAGGAGATGGTGCACCAACTCCAAGAAAGTATGAAAATCATGCAGCAGGACGCTGTCCGCCAAGCGGAAATTGCCAAACAGCAGGCCGAGGTCATGGCCCAGTAAGCAGAGCTAATCACCAGACTCCAGCAGCAAGCCGGAGCATCAGCTTCACACCAAGCTCCTCCCCCACCAAGAGTTCCAATACCCAGGGAGACGGCGAATATCCAGAATGTCCAGGAGGATACAAACATCCCAACAGGGCCGGCTCCGCCCCCCGATTCTACCTCAACTATCCAAGGCACCCACTCCTATCAATCAACCGGACTCTCCTTTTGAGTTTGAGGTGGACCCTACAGCGTTGAAGTTGAGCAAGCTTGAAAAGTTGTTCAAGAAATCCCAAGGGGTAAAGTCCATCCCAGACATTGAGGATGGGTATACCGACGCAGCTGTGACGCTGCCAGATAGGTTCAAAATGCCACAAATCGACCGCTTTGACGAATCCGGGGATCCCATGGTGCATCTACGTTTGTTTTCAGACATATTAAGGCCGATGGGCCTCACCAGACTACAGAAGCTTTCTTTATTCGGCCGGACCCTATCGGGTGTGGCGGCCATCTGGTACGCGAAACTGGAAGACGATGTTAAGAGGAATTGGGATGAGATAGCCGAGGCTTTTGTCGCTCAGTACTCCTATATTACACAGATCGAGATCATGACCCGTGATCTCAAGATGACTAGGCAGGAGCCTAAGGAGAGTTTTTCTGACTTCGTAACCCGATGGAGGGCCAAGGCCTCAACGATGACCACTAGACCCACTGACAAAGATCAGATTCGGATGATTGTGCGCAATCTCCAACCCAAGCTTATGCAGAAAATGATTGTTCTCCCATTCCCCACCTTTTCAGATTTACATGAGAGGGGGGTACAAATTGAGGATGCTATGAAACAGGGCCTGATTGACCAAGACAGAGAGCAGCCCAGGAGGGCGTTTTCCCACAGTTCGAATGCGACCACCAGTGGTGATGTAGCTGCAAGATCTTTTGAAGTGGGCATGGTCACCACACTATATCAAAAATAGCTACCCCATTCACCGGTGCGTCCAGAAGTAGCTCACAAAAAACCAAATATCCACCTCGAGTCAAGAGGGTTTTTATCCCACTTTATATGCCTTTGTCAAAGGCTCTAGAGGCCTTACTCCGGAAAGGATATCTGAAACCGTTAGAACAACGGCCTCTACCCGATCCCCTCCCTCCAAAGCATGACCAGACTAAGTACTGTGCCTACCATCAACAGACCGGTCATGACACTGATAGTTGCTTTCGTCTGCACCATGATGTACAGGATCTGTTTGACAACAAGGTCATCGCTGCACCAGCTCAGCAAAGTTTATCGCCACTAGATCAGTGAATTTGGGGGATAGTACAAGTATGTGATCAGGGGATGAACCACCTGCGGGCGGCACTCAGTTTACTCCGGATGTGGCGTATGGCACGCACTATTTTGAGCATTTGCGAATGCTGATTTTTGTACTTTCTGACTTGGGTATTGAGTCAGTCTTGTTGTGTTGTATTGAGTCAGTCTTTTTGTACAGAGTCAGTCTTTTCTTACTGAGTCAGTTGGGTCTGTCTTGTTGTACCGAGTCAGTCCTGCTTTGTTAGAGTCGGGTGATCCTGGGGGCGTTGCCTCGAATATCACTATTTTGTTTTGTGTTTGTCTTTTCGCTTTATTTTGAGTCTGTTTCTGCCGGGGAGCCAGTTACACCAGAAGATCTAATTGAAACAACTGTGGTTTTCATGCTTTTGTGCTTGTTTCTGCTTTGAGCCTATTGTGCCAGCAAACTTGAATGAAACGGCAGTACATTTCACCTGCTCTTCTGTGCCTTGAAATCATTGCATTGACCTAAGTTTTTCAAAACTTTTCGAATAATGTGTTGAAAACGAAGAGGAAGGAATTCCTCGGGATTTGCAAAAATTTGATCAAGTGAGAGAAAGAGAGGCATGCTAAGCCCTTAATGAATAAGATCATGCTTGTTAGTGTGAGTACTGGGAAGGATCCTGGCTTGATCCAGATTGGTTCCGCAACTGTCTTCAACGCGAACGATTTGTCGTTTTCTTAAAAGATTTCAAAAAATGTTTTGCGCTGTCCTGCGAAGACCCGTGTGGAATCGCTTTTGAGATTGTGCAGCCTAGGATCGCTCTCAACCTCGAGACTCGACCCCTCACTTTTAAACCTTGAACTGGGATTCAGAATGTTCAATGGCCAACCATAACATAAGGCCTGTGTGGCCAGATCAGAAGCAACCCTTGAACTAGGGGCAAGAAAGTCAGATCAAGAAGGTCGGACGTCGTCAAAAGAAGCTTGCAAAGCTAGATCAGAAGCACCCCTCGAACTAGGGGCAAAAGATGCCAGATTGTGCTCGAAAAGCCGAAGATGGATCATTCCACAAATCAATAAAGATCGGCAAGAATGCCAAACCCCAGAAGGGAGGAAAGAAGAAGACATTGCTGAAGGACAACCGAGTTCCTATCCACAACACTAGGGGCAAATTCACCCTCCATTGGATGGACTTCTACATCATTAGCGAACAACAGCGATTCTCCTAGATTCAGATGACTTCAAGATCTCAAAACCATTTGACATGGACAAAGCTACACTTTTACCCTTGAGAGGCTCGCTGGGCCGAAAACCCGGAAGGGCGACCCAGGCAAAAGTTAGAGCAAGAAAAAGAAGAAAAAGAAAAAAAGAGAAAAATGCAAAAAAAAAAAGAAAAAAAGAAAAAATGAGGAAAATGAAAAGAAAAGATGAAAAAGAAAAGAAATGAAAAGAATTGAAAAGAAAAGAAGAACATAGCTCGCAAGGTTGAAAACCCAGAAAGGGCGGCCTTGGCAAAAGTTAGAGCGCAAAAGGAGAGGTTAATACCCGAGTGTACCTACCTCGAACTACGTAAGGCTTGATTCCCATCTTTGGGATACGTAGGCAACTTCATTCTAAAGTCCAGCCGTAAAACACTTCAAATTCGATTGTGTCCATGTGATGGTTTTGGTCATCTTTGTCTTCTCTGTATCCGAGAGTTCGGTTGTGATCGTCACTCTGAAGACTGATTACAATGCGCTGCAGTGCCATTCAAACAAGGGGCAACTTTCCGTTGCCATACAATGTGCTGCAGTGCAATTCAGACTAGGGGCAACTTTCAGTTACCATGCAGTGTCCTTCAGACAAGGGGCAATTTTTCATTATTTTGGATCTGAGGTTGTGCATCTCAAGAGTAAATTCTGCGCTCGTTGAGCAGTGGCCATTTGTAAAAACAGTTTTGAGGATTTTTAATGAAGTTGACTAATTTTCTCGAAAATTACTCCATTTTTCCAAAACTGGACCATTTCTTGGACCCAAAAAAGGAAATTTTTCAGTGCTCATAACCTGACTTGCATGATTTTGAAATCAGAAAATCGAACAAGCATGTTAATCTAACTCTCATTTTGGTCAAAATTGTTTTAGTAGAAAGCTAAAAACAAAAAATGGTCAAAATGATGAACTAGGGGCACAGTTGAGTCAGGTTTTCTGTCTTTTCCCCTTTATCAACGCACTTGCCAGAAAGGGCATCATACCTGCTGGAAAAGGGCACCACTGAAGCTGACCGCAAAAGGGCAAAAAGCTCTCACATCCTTCGAGCAACGAGGTATCAAGCCAAGTGCGAAGCACGAACTGGAATGGGGCAGGATATTCCATTCCCTCATCCGGACAGATCTAATCACATCCAAACTCCCCAGTAGAGCATCGTCAACCAATGTCAATTGCAGATCTGCTGCACATCCAGCTGCATCACAACCCCTCTGTGGGGGGAGTTCACTGTTGTGAGCAGAAGAAAGAGAACCTAGCAGAATGCTAGGGGCAAGAGCCCGCTACTTCTTATTTATCCATCAACCACCCAGGGGAGGGATAAAAAATGAGAGATTGAAGAATAGAGAGATGTGCGCTGAGAGAAAAGTGAGAAAAGGGCTTTTTAGAAAAACAGAGCCTGAGGGCCGAGTGATGTGAGAATCACAAATGAGAAAGGATGGGAAATAATACCCAGAGAAATAGACTCCCTGTGCACGTCTGAGTGTCGTGTCTTTTTGTTTTATCTAGATTCTTGTTTTGAGTCGTTTCGAGTGTTACTCAATGTGTTTAGGTTGTTTACCTTTTGTTTTCCGTTGTTGAGTCGTAGTGCGCTGTGTTCAGTCGTAGGCTCAATACCCCGGTCAAGAACTCATCTCTCAATTTCAAAAATAAAATCATTTTGTGCTTCGAGTGCTGTGCTATTCTCTACATTTGTGCAAAACACGATCTGTTCTTTCATAAAACTGCAGGGTTCAACCCAGGTCACATGAGAACAGTAAAACCAGGACCTATCTGAAGCTATATAGGTTCCAGACTGCAAAGCAAAAGAAAAGAGGGAAAATGTCGAGTATCTGAGTTTGTTTCAACTTCAGTAAGTTCCGAGATTGCATTCCGTGTATACCTCTTCAGGTCTTGCCAATGCTCCGAAGTATGAGTGTGCCTCTACCTCAAGCTCAAGATCAAGTCTGCTTCAAGCCAGAATGGCGATCAAAAGTGCTCTCCCTGAGTACCATTCCCTGTAAGAGGCATCTTGGCTGTGTTCGCAATGAGTTCCTAGGAGACCAACTGCGACGGTGGACACTAGAGTTCGAATAGCTATTGCCTAGAACGCAAAGGTTCGGGATTTCCGAAACTAAAGTCTGGTTTAAATACCCAGAGGCGTGTCCTCGGCTTGAAATCTGTATGGAAGCCCCATAGGTTGAGATAGCATGTATACACCTCAATTCTGGATACTGAACCAACCTAGTCTGTCACCTCATTGGAGAATAGGGAAAGTTGTGAATATGATCAGGAAGAAAGACAGCATTCAAAGTGTTCTACGTAAAGAACCTTGTCAGTATTTCAGAGCCTTTGTACTGCGAGTTGAAGGTAAGTGTTCGAAGAGCACGAGCGGAGATCCCCGTCAGAGTAGAGCGGTTTATCGCCACTCACCCCATGAGGTGCTTTCTAAAGTGCCGCTATGCTTGTTTATTGCGTTCCTTAAACATCATGCATTGTATTGCATTTTACCTATCAAGTTTCTTTCTCATTCATGCACGATATTGTATGTACAGTTCATTCAAAGAAGTTCCGTTTGAGATCATTTACTTAGTGTATCTATCACACTTTCTTCATTCGCTTAGTGTATCAATCACACTTCATTTATTTAGTGTATCAATCACACTCTCTTTACTTAGTGTATCAATCACACTTCTTTCATTTTCTGTATCTATCACACATATTCTCATTTTCTATATCTATCATGCTCATTTCGTGTATCTATCATGCACATATTCACTTCATTTACCTTAGTGTATCCATCACACTTTATTATCTTTTGTATATCTATCATACTCTGTTCACATAATGCATCTATCACACTTTGTGTTCACCTTTTGTATATCTATCATACTCTGTTCACATAGTGCATCTATCACACTTTGTGTTCATTTTTAGTGTATCTATCATACTTTGTTCACATAGTGCATCTATCACACTTTGTGTTTACTTTTAGTGTATCAATCACACTCTGTTCACATAGTGCATCTATCACACTTTGTGTTCACTTTTAGTGTATCAATCACACTCTGTTCACATAGTGCATCTATCACACTTTGTGTTCACTTTTAGTGTATCAATCACACTCTGTTCACTTAGTGCATCTATCACACTTTGTGTTCGCTTTTAGTGTATCAATCATACTCTGTTCACTTAATGCATCTATCACACTTTGTGTTCGCTTTTAGTGTATCTAGCATACTCTATTCACTTAGTGCATCTATCACACTTTGTGTTCACCATTTGTGTATCCATCACACACTCACATTGTGTATCCATCACATGTTTACTCTGTGTATCTATCATACGCTCCTTTTGTGTATCTATCACACACTCAGATTGTGTATCCATCACACGTTTGCTTTGTGTATCTATCACACGTTTGCTTTGTGTATCTATCACACTTCGTTTGTTTCGTGTATCCATCACACGTTCACTTTTGTGTATCTATCGCACATGCTCGCTAAGATTGCATAATCTTCTTACATCCTTTCTGCATGTAATGTAGTTTGGTTTTTCTTCATTTGCTTAAAATTGTTGCATTTATTGTGTATAAATTGCTTCATTACAGCTTTTCTTTGCATGATCATGAGTTATGTTCAGCTTCTTGCATTGTCAGTTGCATTTTGCCCCTGCCTGCGGGCACATCTCTTTGATTTTCTTGCCAGTTTGTCTAAGTCTTCGGCCTCATCAAAAATGGGTCGTCTCTGGGCTTTGACATTCACTCCCGTCAGTTTTATGACATTCGAGTTCTGTCAAAGAGGGGCAACTGTAGACACCCCATTTTTGACCGACCTTAAGACTTAGACGTCATCGATTGAGCGCTCGGTGATTGTGCATGTTGTGCTCGTTCAGAGGTCTCGTAGTTTCGGCTGAGAGCCTTGCCTCCGGACTTCAGGACTCTTTTGTGCTTTGCCTCAGTTTGCGAACCAGGTTCTGTTTTCTCTTCCCGAAGGGAGGGAGAGGTCTCGTAGACCATCTCTTAGTGGCCGTAGGCTACTTTTTATGGTCGCAGACCACTGTTCTCGTTTGGAGACCAGTTTCCGGTTTTCGTGCGCCTCGGTTCGGGACCGCTTAACTTTCTCCGTCTGCTCTGATTTTTGGCACACACCTTGTTTCCTCTCTCTAGAGGGACACTGTGGCCCGGGAGACCACCTTTGTGGTCGCACGCCACCTCCGGTGCTTCACAGTCAGTTTTCGGGGCCTTCGGCTGCGCGTTTTGACCCCCGAACCCTCGTTTTGCATCGGTGTGGGTTCATTTTTGGCATGGACCCTAGTTTCATTGTTAGGAAGGTGGTACGGGGGTGGGAGACCAGCAATTCTCTTGGAGACCACCTCTTCTCCCGCCGGCCGGTTTTCTTGTCAGGAAGCTGGTCTCCTTGACTTTTGAGCCACATTTTCTGGTCTCCCATACCACCACTGAGTTGCATTCACTTGGGAGACCACCAATATGGGCTGGCCAACCACCTTTTGAGCTTGAACCTTTTGACCCTGGTCGGCCGACCAGGGGAGGTGGTCGGCCGACCACTTGAATTGGTCGGCCAGCCTTCTGTTTTTTTGTCTCTTTGAGTGCTATCCTGCTGTGCCAGCTGGGAGGCATTTGCCCCATCCTCCGAGGATTGACCCTCTTGTTTTGGCTTCTAAGAGAAACTTGACCTTTTGTTGAGCTTCTTGAGGAAGCTTGGCCCCTTTGGTCTAGCTTTCTCAAGAAGCTTGACCCTTTTGGTTTAGCTTCCTTTAGAAGCTTGGCCTCTTTGCTCCAAGCTTCTAAGAGAAGCCTTGGACCTCTTCTTCTATAAGAGAGACCCTCCTCTCCACTTGCAAAGGTTGAGAAGTTTTGGCTAAGGCATATACATACACCTCTCTCTATCTCTGTACATCCAAGCTCCAAAGCTCCATTGTTCTTGCACCATTGCACTACACCTCCTATCCTAACACCTCCACCATCACTCTAAGCAACTTGGAGCTGGTTTTCAGAGGTTGAAGGCTTACTATTTTGGTCCAGAAGCTGCTGGCTCTTTTGACTACAAGGGTAACTCTCATTTTCCTCCTTTTTAGCATTGTTTTGCTTCATATCTTAGCCTAGCTTGCAAGCATATTTGGGCTTTGTCATAAACTGAAAAAAGTCTTGTTTTGAGCTTCTAAACATGTTTGTTTAAGACTATTTTTCCGTTGGGGGTCATCTACCCCCTTGCATGCTTCATTTCCTCTTGTTTTAGGCCATGCATTAGGGCTTTTGTGTTGAACTTTGTTGGCCCTTTTGACCACTGAAATCCAGTGGATTTTCAGTGGTTATTATGTGTTTTTGAGTATCAAAATCAGAGAGGGGTGACCCTCTCACCCCTTGTCTTGTTTTCTAGCATTATTGGCCTTACAAAGGAGCCCATATTTTCACACTTCTTGAGCATATTTCAGGCCATTATTTGTGAGTTTTATGACCTGCATGAACTATTTCCAGAGTTTTTTTTGCCATATTAGGTGTCTATCTTGCATGTGTAGAGTAATCCTCTTCATGGCCTTTCAAAGGAGCCTTCATTTGCATGCTTCCTAGCCTCATTTCAGGCCATTTTCAGTGAGTTTTAGGGCTCTCATAACCTCTTTATAGAGGTGGTTTTGCCATTTTGTATGTCCATTATACATGTGTAAAATAACCCTCTTATTGGCCTTTCAAAGGGACATATCATTCTTGCATGCATTGACTGAGTTTCAGTGGGTTTTTGGTCATATTTTGGCATAGCATACTTCTATTTTTGGTTGGTTTGGTGACCTCTCATGTGCTTCATATAGTTGTAGTGCAAATCATGGTTCACTAGCTTGTTTTGCATGATGTTTTGGCCGCCTTTCCTGGCATATTTTGGCCATGCCTTAAACTAATTTTGTGCATGTTTTGGACTGCCTTAGCTCTGTTTTTGGGTATCATGGTCGAATGATGTTTGTTTTGCATGCCTATAGTTCAATATCCATGCTTAACTTTGAGTTTTGAGGTCCATCGCATGCATATACTGAGGTGTTTTTATATTTTGGGGCCATTGCACATCATATTTCAGAGCTTATATGCATGTCATATTCCTATGATTTCCACTCTTTAAGTGCATTAGAGAGTCGGGCTTGTATGTCTCATTTACCGACCATTGCATGGGCTTCATTTGAATGCATTCCGAGCCATCATTTTAAACCAATTTCCCACTATCTTGGACCTGCCTAGGGTCTGCTTGGGGTTAGTTTTTCCATTTGTGCATTACTTTGTGTACCTCTAGTGTAACGCACTTCACTAGTTTCGGTATTTGAGCCATTTAGCATGCATCGTGTAAGTGTTTGCATGATCCGGGACCATTGTGTATCATGTTTCAGAGCTGGAGAATGTGTGTCTCCATGCCGTATTTCATCCTTTGCCATGCTTAGTTAGAGTTGCATGTTGTGCCTTAGGATCGATCCTTTGTATTCGTGCATGTTTGTATGTATTTCGGTTATCTCATTTTCATCATATGGCCACTGATTTGAATGTGGCTGAGGTCCACTCATATTGGTTTAAGTCCACCGTGCATTGTGTATGCCATATAGCTCATGTGCATTGTGTATGCCATTTCAGTCCATAGCATTGCGTATGCTAGGTTGCGTGTGTGCATATCATCCCTGGCATGCCGGCATGATTAGGTTGCATTGCATTTAGGGTTGCATGTTAGTCGCATTGTGTATGCCATCTCATTGCATTGTGTTTTGGAGTAGGGTTAGTCCAAACACGGGAAACGAGGGGCGTTTCGTACTCAAAGTGACGAAACGTGTCTCAAATTCCGGTCGCCGACACTCCGGATTACCCATGATGGAGTTTAGGCCTTGTTATGTTTATGTGTGCATCCATTTCATATTGAGTCGTGCAATTCGACTCCTCGGCCATTATGCATCGAGATGCGTGATTGATGGCACGAGGATCGAGGACTACACTCCCTAGAGCTTGTGCAATGACGGGGAGAGTGGTCATGCACACATGTGTTGAAAATACTTTGACATGCCCTTTTCTTGCTCTCTGTTGCAGCAAATCAGAATCCAGCAGCAAAAACTAGTCAGCAGCCTTCGGAAGTTTTGTACAGTGTTCTAGGACCAATTGAAAAACAGAGGCAAATCGGGGTATCGCAAGGAATTTCCCGACAAAGCGACTCGAGCACGCATGCATCTTTCATCATTCGGAACAAGAGCTGAGGCAGTCCATTTTATAGCTTGCATGATAGTTTATTCGCTTTCCTAGTTAATTTGTTAATTAATTAGGGTTTTGTAATATTTAATTAGCTAGGGTAGTTAATTATTTATTCGGTCTGTATTATTTATTCGGACCCTCTGCGAGAGGGCAATGTTGTAATAAGTGTGCGTGTGTGTGATGCATGTCTTCCAACCCCACGTCTTTCTCCCTTTTATTTACCAGCTTATGATGGTTAGTTTAGGGCATGTTTCAATTAGCATCTATATGTTCGCATGTTTGCATTCATTCATCCTTATTGCACGCACCGGGCTCGGCGCATCATACTAACTGCATTGTATTTCAATTCCAAGTTGAATACATGTTTCTTGTTGCATTTCATATGTCATGTTTAGAATAGCCGAGTCTATCTTAGTTGCATTTTGCATGTGTTGCATTAGCCATCTTAACATGAACTAGGATCATGCATTGATTGCTAATTAGTTTCTGTTTTAGCTTGGAGTACTCGGTAAGTACTTATGCTTTAGTATCCTTGCATGTGTGTGAGTGACTGCCATGATAGCATGCTTACTATGAGCCTAACTGCTTATGTGATATACCTGCCTGAATGCCTGTGGGTGAAGGTTGGATTATCTAAATTGGAATAATGCATTGACTGTGAGTTTTAAGCCCACTAGATAATGGCAAATCACATTGTTTTCTAAGCCCACCTAAGGGTGGCAAATCCACATTTTAGCCTACTTACGAGTAGCAAACCGCTTTCAAAAACAAACATGAGATGTTTTGTTCTAATTCAGGCGATCCGGTCTATATTTGTATGCTACGCGCATCACATAGTAATTCTAGGCTAATAAACCGGAATAAGAGCACATAATGTTTTCAAAACTCGATATCATGGTTAGTAGAGGCCGATCTTTGATCGGGCGAGCAGGAGTGCTCACGAAGTGACCTTCCCCAATCGTACCCAAGTTCCCGAGCCGAGACAACTTTGGTGATGACGGACACGTGGCCTTAGGCACGAGTCAGGGTTTCCTAAATTTTTCCAAAATAAATATCTAGGTGGCGACTCTGTATCTGGCAAAGCAGTCCATGTTTGGCACTTCTTTCAAAAAAATCTGTTTTCAAAAACGATTTGCCGGATTTGAACTCTTTGATGATTCCTCGGTCTTGCATTGCACTCTGTGAGATTAGATACAGGACCGTGACATTGAGTCCTGAACTGCAGTTAGCCCAATGAACAAAACGGGATTCCCTCCCGGGACGTTCGAGGACGTCTACAACTTGTCTCAAGCTATGAAGCTGGTTAATGGGGAACTAGTCAAGTTGCCATTGAACACGAATGAGAGGTTGAGAGCAGCTATCCTTATTGTGAAGGATGCTAAAAGGATTGATTTGTTCTTTAGCTTGCCTGAAGAAGACAAAATGGAATGGGTATGTTTGTTGTTGGCTGGGTATGTTTAGGAGGATGTGTTTGATGTAGGCTAGTGAAAGATGTCTGTCTATATATTATAATATTTAGTTTAGCTATTCCTCTTGAGGCACATGTGTAGTGCCTATTTTGCATAGTAATTATGTAACAACTCGAAAATTTAAGTTGTCCCTTAAATTTTATACTAGTATTATGGTTATATGTGATGATATATTATTAAATAAATAATAAATACAAAATCTAATTTCGCATTGGATTATCAAATATGAGATTAATTAGGGATTATTATTTGGGGCCAAATTAATAGAAATATGGAATTATAATACTAGTTGGGCTAAATTAAAGTTAAAGATAGTAAATAAATAAATATAAAGGTAAGAGTAAATAAATAATAAAATTAATAACAATAATAATAATAATAATAATGGGTGTGGTAGTACAATAAATAATTAATTTTTTGTTAGTATACGATAGAGTGTAATTTAATTAGGGATTAATTTATTTATATAGTTATATTAGAAAATTGGGTCAAAGTGTAATTATCTTAAATATTTATTAAAGATAAGTATAAATTCATATAATTTATGATCAAATTTGTGGGAGGATTCGCTGGCCACGCGTTGGGTTGTCAATGTTCTTATCTTCCTAGGGAGGAGGTGCTCCTGTGGGTGGAAAGAAATGGACAAAAAGAGAGAATGAAAGGAAAGGAAAAAAAGAGAGAATGAAAGGAGAGGCAATGAAAGGAAAAGGAACTAAGAAAAGAGGAAGAAAATGAAGAAAAAATAATGGAAGTCGAGAGAGTCTTTGATAATAGAAAGAAAATGTGAGATATTAAAGTTAAGGTGAGTTATATTATACCTTGAGTCATCATAATATATTTTACGTATATTTTGACTTACCATAATTTATTTTATACAAGTTTACGTTTTATAAATTATATTAATATTTCAATTACGTGGGTTATTTTCTGAACTTTATTTGTATAAAACGAAACCCATGGATATGTTTGTTTAACTTTTAAAGAATATTTTACTATAATCTTATAAACAATTATGTTTTGTAAGTACCACCACGGGAGTCTCACGCCTTAGGGGACTTTAATAACCATTGGCCTTTGTTTGGTCACTTTATGGCCCTCTGTTGTCATTGATCTATTGACCTCTATTCTGTGTGGAACAAAGTACTGTACGGAGCTAAGTGCTACACTATTGTGTGAGCCACCTCTAAAGTTCGTACGAGCCACCTCTTGAGTCCATGCATCTGTTCTGTTCTGTTCGGTACCATGGTTATGATTATTTATTTACATAATCTCAGTTTTGCTACTTAAATGATTATTTATTCAAACTAAGTTATTTTAAATATTTTAATTACATAACTATTCATGGTTGTTTTGTGTCCCTTATACTCTTGGTATAATATTTCTCACTCTACCATGTGCTTATAGCTGTTTATCAATTTTCAGGAAACAATGCACTTCAGAAATAGCTTTTGGAAAGTCTTAGACGCGGGGCTGCGGAATAGACACACACAGCACTTTTATGATATTTTTATATGTAAATATCGGCCTATTGGTCAATAAATTTTGTAATAAAAATAGAAGTTCCGATAATTATTTTGGTACCCTCACTTAAATATTACTTCCGCTCACATTTATTAATTTGTTCAAGAATTGGCCAGAGGTAACTTCAATTACTGGCCATCACGATACTTAACCCTTGGGTACAGAGAGTGGGTCATGACAAATTTGAAGGTTTAGACATATTTTGACAAACTAACTGGTATACATCCCCCACAAATGGCTTTTGTGCCTAATTTTGTTGTAATTGTTGGGGTTGTAAGTATGCTTGTGGACATGCATATATTAATGTATCGTGACAATCATGATGCTTAATATATTAATTTGTCTTTTGTAAAAAAATATTATAATATGCTTAGAATTAATGATGGTTATTTTTAATTATAATGGCTTGGATTATTTTATAAGAATGATGATGCGCGATGAATGAATGAATGAAAATGTTTTTTTTTTTTCATTCAATGGTGATTATTTTTGTATGATAGAATTTTTTATAATGAATATTAGTTTTTATATTAATGTCAAATAATTTATTTTCTTGGGTTTTTTTTTTTGTAAGAATGATGGATGTGGGGTGATAAATGAGTGATGGTTATTTTTAAAATCAAAATACTTATTTAAAATGATTTTGTGGTTTTTTTTTTTTTTTTTATCATTATCAGGTTGACATTAATATAATATTTATATATATATTTTTTTTTTGTTTGGGAAAATTATTGGATTTATGAATCTTTAATTTGTTCAAATAAAAATAATATGAATTTTTAATTTGTTTATTTGCATTAGTTTTGCCGGTGCTGTTATTTTTTCCTACACTGAACAGTGTCCCTTTTGATAGGCATAAGGGCAATATGGGTATTAAAATATATTATAAGGGCAATCGTGGAAATTATTTGTTTATATCCCACAATATATTTTGTACAACAAATATGGATAATATATATCCAGTCTTATATATCAAGTCAACAAACATGAATTGAGGGATATTTATCCAATACATATATCATATTCATTATATATCCTGACTAGATCTCACATTATATTATATTCTCCATTTTATATCTAGTGAAACAACCAGGAAGTTTCTAACCCACAAGTTTTGTGGGAGCTCTAATATCTCAATCTTATTTTTTTAATTTTTTGATTTAAAAAAAAAACCTCAGCATTTATTGACTTCTCTCAACTCACAAGCCTTTTTGACTTCTCTTATACCTATTGCTATACCCTTTTCAACTTCTCCGATACACTATGGTTAGTGATGGAATTATTAAATTATTTTTATAAAAAATCTAAAACAAATATAAATTCTTATTAAATCTATCTATCTATCGATATATCTATACTATATATTAAGCAAAAGGGGGTCTTTAACCCCAAGTTTTGTGAGAGCTCCAATCTCCCAATCTAAATTTTCTGATTTTTTTATTTAAAAAAAAAATCTTAGCATTTATTAACTTCTCCCAACTCTCAAGTTTTACCCTCATAATAACACTTTGCCTCCGTTTGGCAAGTTGGGTTACGGGCTTTTTTGGCTATTTTAGCCACAAAAAACAAAATAGGCTATTTTAGCTACAATAAGCAAAACATCAGATCCAACTCATAATCATTACACTCTTCTCTCACAAAAAAAGTCAAAAAAGTCAAAAAGCCAAAAAGCCCTTCCCAAACCAAACTTTTTAGTCCAGGCTAAAATAGCCAAAAAAGCCAAAAAGTCAAAAAGTCAACCCACTTCCCAAACGAAGCATAAAAAAAATTCTTTGAAGTCCAACACATGAATTCCTTGAAAAGTCTCAATACATATGATTATTATCCCTCATAATAATACTTTAATGTATTTAGAACAAACATAAAAAAAATTCTTGAAAAGTCCAACACATATGATTATTATCAAAATATTAAACTTTAATTTATATTTTCTCTATATTAAGGAAAAGGGGGTTTCTAATCCCAAGCCTTGTGGGAGCTCCAATATTCCAATCTAAATTTCCTGATTTTTTGATTTAAAAAAAAAAAAAAAAAACTTTGCATTTATTGATTTGGTCAAAATCTCTTGATCAACATTTATTAACTTTTTTCAATCCACATGTCTTTCCACATGCCTGCATATATTAATTTGATCAAAATCCCTTAATTAGCATTTAAAATCCCCTCATACAAATAATTATAGATACAATCTTTACATAGTTATTGCAGTACCTTTTTCAACTTCTCTTAGACACTATGGTTAGTGATAAGATTGTTAAATTATTTTTATAAAAAATCTTTAAAAACATAATTTATATATTAAAAAAATCTAAAACAAATATAAATATCTATAATTATTCCGTGCATAGCACGGGTGATAGGCTAGTTATTATATAAGTAAAAGAAGGTTTCTAACCATAAGTCTTGTATGAGTTCCAATATCAAATTTGAAGGGTACTAAATATGAAAAACATTCCATTAATTTAAATTTAAAATTATAATGATTTATCCCATAATATATAAGTTTTAAATAATGATCTATTCCATAATTTATCTATATATCTATATACTATTGCAACTGCAAAATATTTTCATTTCATTAAGATTGAAAGTTATAATTCTTTCTTCTCATTTTTTTTATTTTGTTTAATTTTTGGTTAATACGTGTTACAATATGATTGGTCTATAAATTAATTTTATATTCTTAAAATAAAATTTCAAATTTGAATTCTTACTTAAATTATGTTACTATAATTGGAATGAGATCAATATTCATCCCTTAAATTTTGCATCCTTTATTAAATTATAAAGTAAAATTTTAAATTTAAATTCTTATTCAAATTATATTACTACAACTAGAATGAGATCAATATTCACATATGTCATAATATTATTGGTCTAAATATAATTTGTTTTAAATGCATGTGTTCAAATTATTAATCGCTATTTTTTTTTTCTTTTTTTGTTTTAAATTTTGTAAACAAAAAAATTATATACTTCTAAATTATAAGGACTTGAACAATAATATTCTTTAATATAATTTTTTTTTTTTAACAAAAGAACAAAACATAACTTTTTTTTAGTACTTACCAAACATGGTGGATTTTGTTAGATTATATATATATATATATTATCTTAATTGTCAATTAAAAAAATTAAAATAAAGAATAAAGATATTTTTTGCTCAAATTGTTAAAAGTTACTTTTGCTAAAATAAATTAAAAAGAAACGTTAATTTTTTTTATTAAAAGTGATAGTTCGTTAAACTGCTTTTTATTTTTAAAAAAGGGGTTATAGGTGATAATTTATATTTCATCTAGAATTGGTTAAATGAAAATACCTTATTAAATTTTCTTCTTGCATTTTTTTATTCAAATACTTTTATTTTGGAAGAAATTTATTTTTATTCTATTTAATATTTTATTGTAATTTTTAAATTAAAAAGAATTTCTAAAAAAATCATATTTAAATTATTTATTTTATTTTATTTTATTTTTTTTGATACCTAGAACACTCCCAAGGCAGGACCCTTAGGATCCACCCTTACAAGCCAAACTAGGGAAAGCTAACCGATCCACCTAAACCGTCGGACTTCCACTTGAGTAGTAGGGGATTCGAACCCTGATCAGTAAGGAGAGGAGCATACTTAGGGGTTGTTTGGGATAAACTAAATAAGTACACTTTTTGGCTTTTTATGAAATATGGGTTGGATATGGGTTGGGTTTGAAGTGATGTGGTAGAGAGGTGATGTGATTTAAATAAGATGATATGACTTAAATAGGATAGTGACTTTTTGACTTTTTAACTTTTTTAGGTTGAGCCAAACCAAGCCTTAGTAGTAGTTTGAGAAGTGCTAAATAAGTATAATTTTTTACTTTTTACGAAAATATGTACAAAAAAGTAGAGATATGATATGACCTAAAAAAATAATTAATTATACTTTTTTAATTTTTACGAAAAGATGTGTAGAAAAGTAGAAATGTGATATGACCTAAAAAAAGATAAAAAGATAAAAAAGTGAGCTAACATGGCACTTCTCAAACAACTTTTTATTCGATGATCTCTTTCTAAAATGTGTATTTTTTAAATATTTTCAAGAAATATTCTATTGAAAATCTTAAGCGTATTGCTTTTTTTTTGTTCATTAATATTAATTTTTTAATTAATTTTATTTATTATTTTAAAAAATAAATTAGCAAATAATTTATATATTTATATATATAATTTTGTTTTGGTTGCTAAGGTTATTTGGTATGTCTGCCCAAATCTGTTTAATTTAATTTGAATTTTTAAATTTCTGTATAGGTTCTTACTTAATTAAAAACTATGTTATTCAATTTTTACTTAAATTGCTTTAGTTAAGCTCACCTAAATTTACAATTCTAGCAAGGGGATTAAAAGTTACATAATTAAATTTGTAACAAATGAAAAATAATATATAAATTGTCATAAAATTATGAGACTTAAATTGTAAATTTTAATTTTCTTTATTTTCATATAAAAATGTAGCTATTTATATTATTTTATATAAAAATATATTATTAACATTTTCACATACCGTGGATCGCACGGTTACCACTTGTGCCAAATAATGCATAAGTCACCGGTAGAAACTTCCCTTCGCATCAAACCAAACCCAAATTCGGTGTTGTGTGAACTCAACTTCACAAGTGAGAGAGAAAAAATAAAATAAAATAAAATGAAACCTTCTAGAATTCCAATCACTTGTTTCGTTCTAATTTTTAAATTTAAGTATTTAATTTTTTTTATTTTTGTGTATTTTTTGTTTTTAATAATTTTTTTAATATAATTATATATTTATTTTTACTTTTTAGATACACTTAATTTAGATATATTCAAATAATAAAATATTTAAAAAAATTAATAAATTACCAAGAATACAAAAATATAATGATTTTTTATTTTTTTATTTTTGTATTTTTGGTATTTAATAAATTTTTTAAAAAAAATTTCACAAATATTATACTTTTAATTATATTTATACTAGCCTATCACCCGTGCTATGCACGGGATAATTATAGATATTTATATTTGTTTTAATTTTTTTTAATATATAAATTAAATACATGGGGTTTGACCGAGGAGTTTGAAAGAATTTAATAAGTGTTTATTTATTTGTTTTTTCAAAAAACAAAACAAAAAAATTAAGAGGGAAAAAAATTAAGAGTCATTTACACAATAATTACATGGGTCTCTTGGGGATGTAAAAAGTAAGGAAATTAGGATTTCATTTATTGCGTTATTCAATAGTGTAATTATTATAATCTTTGAACCAATCACCAAGTCAATTTTTTTTTTAAAAAAAATAAAAAATTAGGAAATTAAGATTGGCATGTTGGAGCTTCCACAAGCCTTGGGGTTTAAAAGACCCTTTTGTTTAAAACGAAACAAAAAAATTAAGAGGGAAAAAAATTAAGAGCCATTTACACAATAATTACATGAGTCTCTTGGGGATGTAAAAAGTAAGGAAATTAGGATTTCATTTATTGCGTTATTCAATAGTGTAATTATTATAATCTTCGAACCAATCACCAAGTCAATTTTTTTTTTTTAAAAATAAAAAATTAGGAAATTAGGATTGGCATGTTGGAACTTCCACAAGCCTTGGGGTTTAAAAGACCCTTTTACTTAATATATAGTATAGATTAAGTGTATCTAAAATGTAAAAAAATTATTTAAAATATTTTAAAAAATCACTAAAAAAAATCTCAATCCTCAAAAAATTGAAATTAAATAAGGCAATATCACAGAAAAATTATTGGTTGATCCAAGGGATCACGTAGATATATTCCTAACCAATCACAAATTATCATATCCCTTACGATGTGTTTGGTTAAAAGATTTGGGGAAAGATTTAAAAAGAAAAAGAGAAAAAGTGTATAAAATTAGGTAAAATATAGATATATTATATTCACATTTTACCTATCTTTTTCAGATTAAGGGTCACTGTTGTGCTCTTTAGCACAACAATGATTGTTGTGTTTCCATTTGAGGTGTATTATAAGCTTATTTTTATAATCCAAACCGTTTATTTTGTAAAGTTTATTGAGCACTTCGTGCCTACCAAAAATCATATTAATAAGATATTAATAACTATATAATCGATAATCAAAAAAATAAACAATTAGTTTTTCTTTTGAGAAATAGCATAAAAAATATACAATTCGATCATATAATTATTAATATCCGATTAATATGATTTTTGATATACATGAAATACTCAATAAATCTTACAAAATGAACAATTTAGATCACAAAAATAAACTCATAATACATCTCAAATTAAAACACAACATTAGTGACCCTTAATCCTCTTTTTTTCTTTTCTCTTTTTAAATTTTTTTTTAAATCCCCTAATTAAACACAGTATTAAATTCTCTATTCACCCAACATAAAGAACACGCACTCCCCTGAACCAACTAATAATTTCTCCCAACCCCACCACAACATCAGACTCAACCTCCCCCCACCGCCACACTCGCCCCCACTCACACTCTCTCTCTCTCTCTATCTGTCTTCATAAACAAACACATCTCTGGCACATTCTCATTCGCTCAACTTCATCACTACCTATACATTTTTCCACACTGCTTTTTGACAAATCTACACGCTTCCTTTCTCTTTTTAACTTTCCTTAATCCAGTCTCTTTGTTCCTCACTACACCAGCTCTCATCTTTTCATAAAACTCGCTCCTCTTTCTCTCTTTTCCACTACTACACATATAGATTGGTGTGAGAGATTTTGAACATTACCCCCATCATGGAAAACAATAATCAACAGTCATTCTGGCAATTCAGCGATCAACTTAGGCACCAGACAAACAATTTGGCCAATCTCTCTCTCAACGATTCCATATGGAGCAATTCGTATGTGTCCAAGAGGCCTCAGGAGAGGCGTAACTTTGATGTCAATGTTGGCGGTGAATTCAATTCAGTCAATTCGTCCAACAGTTTGAAGGCAAATGAGTCGGATTTTAATGGGTTCAACCATGGTTGGAAGATTGGTGGTGGGTCTGATTTTAATGGGTTAGGCTCTTCTTCTAGTTTGGGATCAATTGGGCTTAATGGTGGCTTCAACAAAGGGATTATTTACTCCAAACCTTCTTTGAATTTCAATCACCACAACAACAACAACAACAACAATAATAATGTTAATGTTGTTGTGAATACTAAAAGCAATAAGAATGGTAGTGGTAAGGGCGAGGATGATTATTATTATCAAAATCACCATGGAAGCAAGAGTGGGAAGAAGAACAAGAACAACAATAACAGCAATAAGGATAGCAACAACAACAGTGACAACAACAATAATAGTAATAAGAACAGTGTGGATAAGAGGTTCAAGACACTTCCGCCATCTGAGTCTCTACCCAGAAATGAAACTGTTGGTGGGTACATCTTTGTCTGCAACAATGAAACCATGGAAGAGAATCTCAATAGGCAGCTCTTTGGTATGTCTCTCTCTCTCTCTCTCTCTCTCTCTCCTCATTTTTATATAAATTGAATCTTATCACTAACTTGATCTACCTAAAGGAGTTATATATACTGTTAGCATGATGACTGATTGATTGATATTTTGGCCTTTGGATGATTTGGGCATACAATACTTTGCTATGGAACAATAAATTGTGGATTGGGCAATTTGGGTCATTGAATCATTGAGTTAACAATTCCAATTTCTTCTTATGTGTATATAGTTTCTGTGGGTATATTCTTGGGGGTATGGATTGGTGATTAGATTGATTATCCAAGTATATCCCCTTTAAGATTATTTATTTATTTATTTTTATTTATTTTTTGATAATTATTATTTTTTTTTTTTTTTATTAACACTGAAATAATATGAATATTGATATAATTGTTTCCAAATTGTCTTTTTACATAATACCTAGGCTATATGTCAATTAATATATATATATATATTTCATATAAAACAAATTGTGGAGATATGGATGAAGCTTCCAAATCAACATATGACTTCATTTTGATGACTGCCAAAAACATGCTGCGGTATTGTAGTTTTTTTGATTTATTTCCCTCTTAAGATTTGGGGTGTCAGTGGCATTTCTTCTTGGAACCCCAATATCACCAGCCTCCATAAATTTTTGTGTGTCATTTGTTGATTTATTTCTATATAACTTAATGAGGGTAGTTTCAATAAGGTATAAATTTCTTAAATGCACTTTATCCCATCCATGTAAAAGAGAGAGGAGAGCTTTTTTCTTTTTTCTTTTTCCTTTTTTGCTTTTTGTGTGTGTGGAACCCCAATATCACACTGCCTCATTAATTTTTGTTTGTCATATGTTGTTAATTTGTGTGTTTCTTTAATGAATTTTACAGGCTTGCCTCCACGCTACCGTGATTCAGTCAGGGCAATAACCCCAGGATTGCCCCTTTTCCTCTACAACTACTCCACCCACCAACTTCATGGAATTTTTGAGGTTCGTGTTTCTTTCTTTCCCTAAAATATACTTAAATTACAAGTATTTAATTTTGGTTGGCGAGGACTCTATTCAAAGTCTTCTTTTTTTGGTAGGTTCTATTCAAAGTCTAGAAACTTGAATCCTGGTTTGTTGTAAAACCCGGACTTCAATTTTGGCTTGGTATCATCACAACAGATTTGGCTATGGCAACTTCGAAAATCAAAATCATAAAATGAATTTACATTTTTACCTGAATTTGGATGTTTCAAAAGTTCCATGGCTTTGTTAGTATCAAGCATGGTTACTAGGCTTTGCATTTTGGGATTCATGTTTATCATTGTTTGGGATAGATTGCTTGGGTTAACTTGTTCATCTTCCAATCGGAGATCTGTGTCTTCTTGAATTTGCTTTGTCAAGTATTTATTGAGTGTTTATTTCAAGATTGGGGAGGACCTTAGTAAATTGAAAATGCTCTCTTCAGGCTGCAAGCTTTGGAGGAACAAACATCGATCCAAAAGCGTGGGAGGACAAAAAGAACCCTGGTGAATCTCGTTTTCCGGCTCAGGTATGTTAAGTTGATTATCATGAGTTGATATCAAGGATAATAAAGAATCAAAGTTTTCTTGTGCTCATTGTAGTGCAAATGCTGTTTTGCTGAGAATATGCTAACTTTTCAAATGAACTCGCTGCAAAGTGGTTAACTTGCTTCATTATTTAAAATTACAATATGGGATTTACGGCTGCTTGTATGGCAGGTACGCGTTGTGACAAGGAAAGTCTGTGAACCATTGGAGGAGGATTCTTTCAGACCAATTCTTCATCATTATGATGGCCCCAAGTTCCGCCTTGAACTTAACATTCCTGAGGTAATAACAATCATATGAGTTTGAGTTTAAATTTCACGAGAAGATCTTTTTGGAAGCGCATCGAGAAGATCTTTTTGGAAGCGCATCGAGTGCTTTGATACCCTCAATTGAAGGTATTTGATCATGTTATCTTTTCAATCTTGCAGGCACTCTCTCTTTTGGATATATTTGCGGAGAACGACCCTTAAACAACATTCAGATACAAAGAAACAACAATGCTACAGAATTAAATACTATAGAGTTGTTTGGCTAAAATAATATATATCGGGGTTGAGCTTGAAGAGTTTGGAAGTTGAAAAATAGCCGTGGTCTCTGTACTTGTGTGTGATGTGTTACTTTGTTTTGTATGAAGGGTTTGGTGGTTTATATAATGAATAATAGAAAATATAAATGAGGATTTAAAGGGGTTTTACTAGACATGAGATATAAAAAGAATTGTTCTTCAAGAACTCTCAAAACCTTAAAATATATCTTCAGGATGTCTCATTCTAATGTTTCTTCTCATTCAATTACTATGGTTTTTTTTTTTTTTTTTTTTTTTTTTTTTTTTTTTTTTTTTGTCTATGTGATGTATTACTTGGGCTTCAATATATGTGGGAACTGTATAATAATCCTCATTTCCATTTGATGAAAAAGCAGATTTTACTGATCGAGTTTTCTTGACACACATAGGCTTATTTTAGGAAGATGGTAAAAAGTAATTTTTTGACTTTTAATTAACTTTGTGATTTTTTTAGACAAATGATTTGAAAAGTCAGTAAAAAGTTACTTTTGGTTTTTTTAATTAATATTTGTTTATGATGTTAAATTATAATAAAATGATTAAATTATTCCCATTCAATTTAAAATATTTATAACTTCAACCATTTAGCACATTTTAACATATGAGGGATAGAATTATAATTTCATCAGTGACTGGAAATCAATTTCTCAAATAAAAAAAATATAAAAAAAGTTAACTTTTACTTTTGTTACAAATTTAAAAAAGTAGTTAAAAGCCAAGGTTACAAAACATCCCAAAATGGATTTACATATTATATACACGAGAACTATATTATCCCAGTCTGGTTTTTGGCCAATCTCGAGACAAGATTAGTTATTTCGTGTAGTGTGAATATAGCTTCTCTGATTGGGAGAGGATACTAATCGTCTAATTTGGGTACTATGAAGCATGGTATTTTGAAAAATATATCGTAGTATTTATCGGGATATGATATTTCGTATGGTATTTTTGTATGTGTACTAAGTATATAAAATATGTACCTAAGTTTTTCTTCTTAATTTTTAACATATTCGGACGTACCTAGTATATATCCAAGCCATATTGTACCGTATTATATCTCAGTTGAAAAAATATTTTCTTCTCTTACAGAGATAAAATTCATTTCACTAATTTTTTTTTTTTTTACTTAGTATGATTTTAAAATTAAACTACGGTTTGTAAGTTATTTAATATATTGATATTTAATTTTGATTTATATCTTTACTTTTGGCATTAAATGTTAATTATAGGTTGGATCTTAACAAATTAAACCATTTAATTAATTTTTACATTACTCTAAATTAAAAATAAATATTTTTTACAAGTGTATCAAACCGTACCCATACTTTAATTTTTTTTTTAATTTTACCATATCGACGTACCCGTATCATACTAGCACTCGTACCTGTACCCGTGCTTCATTCTTTGGGTATTATAAACTAGTCTCATTTTTTATGGCAAACTAAACCGTCCAATTTAAATCTAATGAACTTTATAACATTTTTTTGTCGATCATTCAGTCGGTCAATTTTTAAAATTATTGATCCCAATTATTGGAAATAGTGGTTCTAGTGAACAAAGACTTCTGAAAAATGACTTGGGGGTGGTTAGGAATTGGATGTAATTTACCCAAAGTCATGCCTACCATTCCTCCAAGGTGATGTGTATTTTTTAAATGACTAGTTTGGCTGTCAAATATGAAAATTAGAATTCTAGAAGTTTCTAAGGTTGACAGAATGGTTTTTTGTCAACTTCAATAGGCTGATCATCTACTGGATGGACTCCAAATAAGGGTTCGACCAGTGTTAAATTTCCCCAATCTTTGGTGCACTCCAATAATAGTAATTTTTTATGTAAAAATATATGAGTAATGTTACAATCATCATTTATTTTTACCATCTTCGTTTACTATATAAAAGTAGATGCATTTTATATTATAAAAGTAGATCCATTTGTTTTTTACATATGAAAATGGAATGGGAGATGTTTGGATCACATGGTTATCAGAATGACACAGTATTTCTATAAAAGAATTTAGTGCAGTCTATTAATTATTTTATTTTATTTTATTTATTAAATGGGATCTGTGAACACAAATTTGAATTCTGGTTTGCAGTCTGGGCTACAGCATACAGAGCAAGTGCATGAGGGCCCAAATTTGAATTATTAGATCTTTGCATGTATTGTTAATGCTATTCTAATTGAAAGCAAATGCTATCCATCATAAATTTGTCTTAGAAATTTATCTCAAATATGGAGTGTATAATGTAGATTTAAAATTTGTAAGATGTTTGTGGTCCATAACTGACTATTTTTTTGGTAATTTTCTAGCTAATTTTCCTAGGTATGTAATATTATTGATCAATTCTGAATTGTATCAAACCCATCAGATCCAAAACTAGTTGATATAACAACCTTATTCAAGTGCCCACCTAATAATAAGGGCATGTCACTATTTTTTAAAGGAATAAAAAAAAAAAGTAGAAATAATGTGAAAATTAGAACGCATATTATTAGATGGGCATGCCATCACGTTAATATTTCCAATCCACCTAATAATTTCTTCCTCGACATATAGTCTAATAATTTTAGTCTTATTATCTCCTCAAAACAAGATGTTGATTGCGTGTTCCCACCCTATTACAAGGACTAAGTGCTTATGTGGTTTGAAAAATAAGAATGATGATTCACAAATCACAAAGGGATTGTTTCACTCTGTTAGGCCGTGGGGGCCTACCACGGGTCTTGTTTTTATAATTCGAATCGTTCAATGTGTAGAATTCGTTGAGTACTATATAACTGTAAAAAATCATATTAATCAGGTATTATAGCTATTTCATCAGATTAGATTTTTGTCAACTATTTATTTTTTCACCGTCCATTTTTTTTTATATAAAAAATTGATTTGATCACATAGCTATTGATATCCAATCAACATGATTGTGTACATACTCGACGAATTTTACACATTGAATGATTTAGATTATTAAAATGGGACCTGTGATGTGCCCCGACGGACCCAATCACGAACTGGAGCGAAGCCAAACCCAATCACAAAATACCATTTGTAAGACAGATAACCACATGATATTCGGGACCCTAATTGATAACTTGTGCTAATTTAACCGAGGGCAGAAGATGTGATGATGGGAACTTCTGTCTAAATCAACACCACATCTCTGCTTGGTTTCTTGCTTAATTTTTGCAAATTAAATAAAAATCAGTGAAGACCGACCGTTTGATGAATAAAATTTTCAATTTTACTTGATGCTTATACACTGAAACTTCTGGGAAACATGCATAGTTTTATTTTTTATAATTTTTCAAACAGTTTAAGACCATATAACATGGCATTGGAATCCAACAAATGCATACCCCCTAGCACAGTTTACGTTGCATTGGGCCGCGGCTGAGATGTCGTTATGCTGCATTAATTTAATTTATCGCTCTCTTATCTATCGTTTATTCTATTCCCCCTCTGCCTAGGATCGCATCAAAGCCTCCTTAACGGTCTCATTTCACTAATACACATTGATTCAAATTTTCAAATCCAACACATAAACAAATTTTCATATATATATAGAAGAGAAACAATTCAAGTTTTATAGAAATTATTGCAATGGGAAATTGTACACTAAAAGGTGTTGCTGCAGCTGAAGCTGCAGCTCCCAACTCTTCTATCCGGATTATGACAGATTCTGGTGAAATCATAGAGTTCAAAGCCCCTAAAATTGTTGGAGAAGTCCTCAATGACTTCCCCGGCTATGGAATTTTTGGGTCAAGCCACGTATCATCGCCATTACTCAACCACGAAAAGCTTCATTTTGAGAAATTTTACTATCTCCTCCCCCTCGGAGAAAAGGATACATTGGCTCAGCACGATGAATCAGTAAAAGAAGCCGAACCAGTAAGGATGTCGACCAGTGCAGCTGCTGTGGAGGTCTTGCCACCACCGCAAAAGGGTGTTTGGAGAGTGAAATTGGTGATTGATACGAAACAGTTGGAGGAAATTTTGTCGGAAGAGGTTAATACAGAGGCCTTGATTGAGCAAATGAGATTGGCTGCAAGCTCAGCTAGTGTAACACCCAAGCGAACAAAGATCAATTGGGGTCAATGGGGTGTAAATTTGAAGCCAATTCTCACAAATGTGTTCAAGGGGTCTATTGATCAACAGAGTAGAGTAGCACGGTCATCGAATTTCTCTATCAGCGGTCCAATTCAGGGGAAGGCAGCCGATGAGCTCATTTTGGGAACATGAAATTTCACATTGTTGTACTCTGACTGATACATTCCTCTTGTATCTTAATATATATCAATGTTGATTTTAAATAAGGTTTAACATGAGTGATTTTATAGTTAACTATTAATATAAATAAATATATTAATTATTTAGATTTTAATTTTTTTTTATTTAAAATCCATTTTCCTTGCTCTATTATTATAATAAAGTTCAGTTCTTCTTAATAGCATGTTTTATTCCAAATCTACCATTCTAATTAAAAATATAGATAAAAAAAATTGTATAAACAATTTTAAATTACTTAAAATTATATTTCTAATTGTAAAAATTTTAAAAATTACATCAAACATCATAAACAATAATTTAATCAAAAGAACTATAGCATAAGATTCATCATTTTTCGTTATCTCGTATTATGAAAAATATATGTGGTACACAATTCAAAAGGCTTAATTTTATTAATATTCCATTAAAAAAATTGTGGAAAATAATATCATAGTAAATTCATATATTTTATGGCTACACTTTTATTTAAAAGAATTTGCATATTTCTTAAAATTTTAAAAAGATTTTTTAGGTTTGAAAAAAATATTTAACCTATAGAGCCGAGCTTGATAGAGATTTTGAGCCCATTTAATTTGCAAGCTGGGCTTCAGACAAATAATCTAACCCAATCGGCTCGGCCATTTACAAAATTTTAATTTTTCTATTATTTAGTTAATAAAGTAGAAAAATAATAAAAGATCAAAGAAAAGTTTCTTGTGCTTAAATCAAAACATTTGTTAAACGGTCATATTTAATTTACAATTGACTTTTATTAATGTTCCAAATCCAAAGAATTGTTAAAATTGTCTAAATAAATTAATATCCCTTCAAAATATTAAAATAAAAATAAGAAAATGTTCATATCTATTGAGTTAAATGGACAAGACTTTTCTTTAGAGCCAAACTTAAGATGACTAGATTAAACTCGATATCAAACCGTGTTAAGCTTAAAATAACATAGTTAATTCTATTTGTATCCAAATAATAACTCAGTATAGTCAACTAAAATTTTAAAATTTTAATTCTTAGTATACCCTAATGTAAATTTACTAATAAGAACAATATACGTTTAATCCTGAAATAATTTTTTTTCTTATGGTACACTCAAACTACGTATACATATTTTTCATATTCAACTCTTTTCATCTTCTTTTTCAAGTTTTAATTATTTTTTCTCCATCTTTTTCTCACTCCAAAACTCTAATCTATCCCACCAATGGTTTAGAATGCTTCTACAAGATCCTTTAGAATGGCTTCTAACCCAATAGCCATGGTCGCAGTTTCAAAATCCCTTTTGATCTGCTACCCATCACTGTCTTCTTCTACAATTGTCTTATTTCTTACCTTTACCAATAATGCATATATATATACCATTGTGTGTGCTGTTTTCTGACCACACTGTCAATCAGGTACTCAGCTGAAGAACACTGGCAGAATAGGTTGCGCCCAAACGACCTGTCACAGAAAGAAAAGACTCCGGCGGTGGTTCGTCCACCTGGGAGCACTCCGATGATCAAGTCAATTATCTCTCAAAGATAGCAAAAGTGCTTAACTCACTATTCAGAATACAAAAAGCGTACCTTAGACCCACAAGGGTGCCTTATTTTTATAGCCAACACTGACCTGATCCTTGTCGAAGCCTAACTTTAATGGACTCTGGCTCAATGCCTATCTTGGACTCCCAGTTTGATAGAGATAAACTCCTTAAGAGCTTTATCCTTATCCAGACTGAGGTCCTCTCCCATTCTAGGACTCTTGTCCCTTATCTGCTCATCTCGGATTCCGGTATCTTCGCAGATAACCTCGGCCTATCCGAGAGCACCTCGGCGTCAAGTCAAGAACACGTGGCACCTCGGCTAGCATTTCGGTACCACCTTGGCCACGTGTTGCTATCCAAAAATATGTCCCCACAATTGCCCCTTAGGTTCTATTACCTCGGCATCCTGAGGTGATGGAACCTATATCTTCAAACCATATAGCATGTCAGCTAAGCTGGCTCTATCCTTAATTACCGAGGTCATCATTTGTCGACTCCATATGACCAAGACCTGTAATCTGTCTTCACCAATGCTTTAGAACAAACAACCAAGTTTGTTCAAGTTACTTAGCCGAGATCGTCCCCCAAGCCGAGGTCTTTGCTTCATTAAATCAAGAACTCCAAGAGTTTCTACACGCGTATGAGCTGTCATGCACAACAACTCAACCGTTTTTGCCACGAGTCTCTTCCCCATTGAATCGTACCTGACACGCACCATTAAGTCGTATCGTTCTTGCGTACGCCGTCTAACAAGCACGTCGTCTTAGGCAAACTAATTGCGATTTGTCGCCTTTTCGTGTTTTGACAAAATCATTTCCCTCTCTCTCTCTGTCTTTTCACTTTTACAAACATAATTTCTCTCTCCGCTCTGAGCCTTTCTCTCTAGAAATTTTGCAAACCGCCATTTTCGTTCCTTTGAAGCTCTCTACAATCACTCCATTCGTCTCCTCCGGCGAAGCTCTCTTCACTTTACTCTACCTTTTTCCACCGCCAGACTCCGGCGAATCTTATATCGGCGTCAATCTTCCTGGTAAGCCACTGCATCCCTTCGTTTCAATTTAAAACTCTGTTGCCTCTACTTACTTGCCATGACGAATACATTCATGTTCTTCAGTCTCTGTCTGTGATTAAAACTTTATCATTCCCATGTTTGAGCATGTTCTGTCTTGCAATTTTGTGTTTGTTCAATCTGCTTTTGATTCATGACCTTTATGCACACATCGCTCATACACTTTGTTTATTTTGCCACTGTTCTTGGCCTTGCTCACTTGCACAAATTTTACTTAGTGTTCTTTGAATTCTTGCTTGTCTTTTTAAGTCTGAATCATGTTCTTGTTTCTGTTTTCTTGTTGTTTTTCTCCAGATTCTTGCCTTTAATCCTCCTGTTTTAGCAACTCTAGGATTGGGATTTGCCTTAGAACTCCAAACTGTAGGAAAAATTGAAACAAATTCCATTTAGATCTTAAAAAACTCTTGCCCCAGCATACGTTTAGGTTTTTCCGAGGTCCTTTAAACCCTAGACAAAAAACACTTCTTCTGAAATCCAACATCTAATCCCTCTAGCCGACATCATGGGTATGTTCAAGTGGAGGGTAAACACCCCAACTAAGTTAGAATACTTTAGGCAGGAGTTTGTCATCCCTGCCGACGTTCATCTTAAGTTGGGAGGGAGGAGGACTCCATCATGCCCAAAGACGACTCCATGCCCTTCCCAGTGGTAGTCTTCATAGAGTGTGGACTTAGGTTCCCTCTTGACACCCTTTTTCGAGAAGTCCTTCACTACTACAAACTAAACCCAATGCAGCTTGCCATTAACTCCTATTGAGTTATCAATGGTATAATTGCCTTAGCCAAAAAAGAGAATGCTAGGGTTACCCTTGCCGACATCCAATACTGTTACACCATGTGCGGCCTGAAGTCAGAAAAGGGCTATATCAATTACCTTAAGCCGAGATCCACGGAATACAAACTTGTCGCCGACCTCCCAGACTCCAACAAGGGTGCTGGAGACGATTACTTCATCGTCTCGGGCAACTGGGAGTTTCAACCAGATGATGACCTTCACCTCTATCCCCTAAACCGAACAGTTTTCAAAGATGGGGATGGTAAGAGTCAAGTGTCATCTTTACTTGCTTTCAAGTCTTTCTTACTTTGATATTTTTGTATGTGCTAATGTCTGTTCATTTTGTCTTTGCAGCTCTTCCCCAGCCCCCGAAGGAATTTCGCAAAAACTTCTATCCCAGTAAAGATTTCAAGAAGCTACTGGACTTGCCTGTTAATCAGTGCAAGGCTCCTCTGCTTCTGAATTTCATCCCAACCTACAAATCAATGTTGCCCGACGTCCCGAAGAAGAGCAAATCCCCTCCTTCCACAACAACTCCTCAAGCTGAATCATCAAGGCCTGACCAAGGATTAACATCTGATCTAGCAGAACAGCCATCTACTTCAGCTCCACAACTAATTCCACCCTCTCAGCGCCAATGCCGACGTCGGGCTCCACTTTTTGCACCGGCAGGAAGGACTCGAAGCCGAAGCCGCCGAAGCGCTGAGTCGTCAGCCTACGACCCATCAAATCCACCGATAGCTCTACCAGCAATTCACTTCGGCACCAAAGTCACAGTTGCCGCGACCTCCGACAAGATGGAACGCAAGAAAACTGTTGCCGAAGACCTCTTGGCCGACATCCCAGGTGTCGTTACAGTCCAATCTTCCCCATCGCAATCCCAGCCAAAGCCAAAGAGGCTGAAGAAAGCCCAAGCAAAGGCAACGGTAACTCAGATCGATTCTGAGGATACCTTGCCGATCTCAAAGATTGCCGAGGCGAAAAAAAGTGCCTCTGCCGCCAAAAAGAGGCCTGTAGAGGCTGCTCCCTCTGAATCCACCTGGTCAAAGAAGCCGAGGTCAGAGTCTGCGACAACCTCGGGGTCTATGAAATCAGATGCCCCCTAGGCCCTTCCAATCACCATTGAGGACAAGCCAGTAAGAGTCGGCGACAGCGCGACTGACATCGAAGTCAGCATTGCCCTCTCCACTGCCTTGCTCCTTCCAAAAGACCTCAAACGCAACGCTGGGGTCAGCGAATATGAAAACTTCACTCTGATGTTGCAGCACTCCGTACAAGTAAGCCCTTTAACACTTAGTACTTTTCATTCTCTGTTTTTCCATACTTGGTGTTTTATTAACTTTTGTTTTGTTCATCTCTTCTAGGCGATCCAGCACACCCACTCCTTCGCGATGCAGGCTTTTGACATCAAGAAGGAGTTGGTCAACAAAACCAAGGAGGCTGCTGGCTTACTGAAGACCGTTAATAAGGCCGAGGCCAAGATAAGGACTTTGATAGATGAGGCCAACACAGCCAAGAAAGCTCAAGACGAGGCTGAGGAGAGGGCAGGAGCTGCTAAGGCCATTGCTAAGATCTTTGAAGCCGAGAAGAAAGAGGCCGAAACAAAGACTGCCGAAGCCCAAGTCGAGCTCATTGTTGCCTTGGCCACAAAGGACGCCGAGATCAAAGCGGCGGACGAGAAAGCATACGCCGAGGGGGCAGCCGACGTCTGCGAGGACTACAAGAAACAAGTGAAACAAGCATGCAACAAGGGTTTCACCCTTGGTTGGATGGCTGCCTTAAAGGAGTTGGCTGTCCCCGAGGACTCAACTCTCCGAGATAACAGTCTCCTCGTCCTGCCATTTCCCCCTACTCCAAGCCAATCCGACGACGAGGCTGAGTCCGAGGAAGATGTCGAGGCCGACAAGTCCGAAAAGGCCGACGCTGCTGGGACCAAATCCCTAACTCAGAATGAACAGGTTTTAGACTTTACTCAGGATGAGGAGGACAAGGTCTCAAAAGAAGATGCCTCCTTTGGAAAGAGAACATCCAAGGCCCCTATCGCCGAGAAGAGCATCGACCAGACTCTTGAAGAGATCGATGCTGAGCTCGCAGCTGAGAAGGCTACCGAGAAGAGTTCCCAGATGTCTTCAGAGAACCAAACCCTTCTAGCTGATGACGCCAAATAGTCCTGCTATTAACTCTTTCTTTGTACTTAGTAATTTTCTGAACAATGTTTTCAGTTTTCATAGTTAGTCGACGTGCCACTTTTGTAATCAGAACAAGTAGTCTTTTTGTAGGTCGAAGTGCCCTTATTCCCTTTTGAATGCAAGTCTTCTTTTTTGACTAAGTGTTTGAATACTTGTCTTTTCTTTATTGTCTTGTATGATTCCATAATTAGAATATTCTGCATGTCTTCAAAGTACACCTTAACTGTGTAATTTCCTCGGGGTAAAATACTTCGGGTATAACTGTTGATTGTTTATCTCAGCTATGGCTTAATACTTGAAAACATTTGTAAAAAATTTTCATAAATGTTTATCAAGACTTCTGTCTTCCACTATTTTCCAAGTCTTGGTAACATGGTAATCTCGGCAAGTACGTAGATACTTCTTTCGACATAATCTTGGTTTAACTTCAACTTGTAAATTTTTCTTAAAATTTTAACAAGTGTTAAACCAACTTTAGCTTGTAAATTCAAACTTTCCAAGCATTATTCTCCAGCTCTCTACCCCCTAATGTGAACTTAAGTTCCACTTGGGTTCTTATTAAGCATGTCAACCTCGGTCTCTGTTAATCTAACTGTTACGTATTTAGTGTCATTCAAAGTTTCCATTCTGGCAACACAGCAAATCTAGGTTAATTCAACTTAGTTCAACTTGATTATATACAAGTATAATTCAACTCGATTATATGCAAGTATAATTCAACTCTGCCATATAATAAGTCTAAGTTACTCGTTATGTTTTAATTAGAAAGATCGCCAACTTAGTTCAACTCTATTATATGCAAGTATAATTCAACTCTGACATATAACAAGTCTAAGTTATTCGTCAATGTTTCAATCAGAAACATCGCCAACTTAGTTCAACTTTATTATATGCAAGTATAATTCAACTCTGTCATATAATAAGTCTAAGTTATTCGTCATGTTTCAATCAGAAATATCGCCAACTTAGTTCAACCTTCATTATATGCAAGTATAATTCAACTCTGCCATATAATAAGTATAAGTTATTCGTCATGTTTCAATCAGAAACATCGCTAGGTGACTGGTCAATCATTTTACACAAAGTTTGAAAAAATCAAGCTAAAATTTTTATTAATTACTTTGGTTAATAACAGAAAATAAAAAAAATCTAATGATAGAAAAACTTCAGGTTGCAAGTATTCCAAGGTCTTGGCAACTCTTTGCCTTCACTGCCTTCAAGCCGATATGCCCCATTACCCAGGACGAGACGATTCTGTAAGGTCCCTCCTAGTTTGGGCCAAGCTTGCCCTCTTTGGGATCTTTCTTATTGCCGACGACCTTTCTCAGGACGAGGTCCCCAACTTGAAACTCTCGTGGGTTGACCTTTTTATTGTAAGCCCTGGCAAGCTGCTGCTGGTATGCCCCCGCTGGATTGCTGTTTTCTCCCTTCTTTCTTCCAATAGGTCCAGATCTCGGGCTAAAAATGCATCATTAGTCCCATTCTCTACTCCTTGGGTTCTGATCCCTGGAATGCCGATCTCCAGTGGAATAACTACTTCTGTACCATAAACCATGGCAAATGGGGACTCCCCAGTTGATCTTCTCGGCGTGGTCCGATATACCCAAAGTACACTAGGCAATTCATCCACCCACTTTCCCTTTACTGCTTCCAGCCTCTTCTTGATCCCATCCAAGATAACTTTATTAGATGCTTCTGCTTAACCATTACTCTGAGGGAACCTTGGAGTGGAATAGTAGTTCTTGATTTTGTATTTTGCATAGAAGCTTTTGATCAGCTTGCTATCAAAACTATGTTCCATTGTCTACTACTATTGCCCTTGGGATCCAAAACCTGGTGATGATGTTCTTTCATATGAAGCTCTTCACATCAATATCTCGAATCTTTGCAAGGGGTTCAATTTTCCACCCACTTGGTGAAGTAATCTGTTGCCACTAGTAAGAACTTCATTTGTCCAATCGTTTGAGGCAGTTGTCCAACAAGATCCATGCCTTATTGGGCAAAGGGCCAAGGGCTGGACACTGGGTTCAAATCTGCTACTGGTTGGTGTATCAAAGGTGCAAACCTCTGACATTTCTCATACTTCCTGATATAAGCTTCAGCATCTTTCTGCATATAAGGCCACCAGTACCCCTGGGTAATGGCCCTATGAGCAAGTGACCTGCCCCTAGTGTGGCTTCCACATACCCCTTCATGTATCTCATACAAGAAGTCTTTAACTTGTAAAGGATGCACACATCTCAAAGGGGACCAGTAAAAGATCTTCTGTAAAGATGCCCTCTACTGTCAGACTGAATCTTGCCGACTTCAGTTTGATCTTGTGTGCTTCTTTATGATCGTCTGGCAGTTTTCCATCTCTGAGGAATACTATTATTGCATCCATCCAGCTTGGTCCCATCTCCACACACATTGCCTCTTGCTCTGTGTTCAGTGGTTCCACACTTGGACCTGGCAAGTAGTCAACCATTATAGTCCTTACCTCTCCTGGTTTCATTGCACTAGCCAGGTTGGCCAAGGCATCAGCATAGCTATTGTCATCTCAGCTACCTTACTGTAGTCATCAATTTTGAAACAATGCTATCAGTCTGCCCACCTCCTTTACATAGGCTGACATCCTTTCATCTCGGGCTGCATATTCGCATGTTGCCTGGTTGACAATAAGTTAGGAGTTACAGAAGACTATTACCTCGTCAACTTTCATTGCTACTGCCAATTTTAATCCTACGATCAGTGCTTTATACTCTGCTTCGTTGTTTGAGGCCTTAAATCCCAAACGAATGGATTGTTGCAGTAATCTGCCCATCTAGCGATACTAGCACTACTTTTGCCCTTGCTCCTTGTCGGTTTGAACTCCCATCAACAAATAGCCGGAAGGAGTTGCCGATGTAAATACTGCAGGGCCTGAGCTTCTCTTTTTTCCTCTGTCCAGTTGTTCCCAGCAGGGTTTCTCCTTGTTCACCTGGACATCGTACACCTCAGCTCAACGGAGCCCGATGTATGATGGCGCCTAGTGTGAACTCGGCCATGAAATCGGCCAAAACTTGGCTTTTGATTGCTGTTCTGGGTCTAAATTCCAAGTTATATTGGCCCAACACGACTACCCATTTGGCTATCCTGCCTGTCAGATCTCTTTGCTGCAACAGGGATTTCAAAGGATGCTCAGTTAACACCACAATCTTGTGGGCTTGAAAGTAATGATTCAGCTTCTTGGAGGCCATTACTAAAGCCAGTGTTAGTTTCTCCAAGGGTAGGTATCTGGTCTCTGCATCTGCTAGGGTTTTACTCACGTGGTAAACAACCCTTTGGTCCCCATTTTCTTCCATGATTACCACTGCACTTACTGCATGCTCTGACACCGCTAAGTATAGGAACAGCTCTTCTCTAAGTACTGGATTTGAAAGAACTGGAGCTGTGATCAAGTATTTCTTCAAGTCGGCCAAGGCACCTTCGCACTCCTCTGTCCATAAGAAGTCTGTGGCTTTCTTCACTAAATTAAAGAAATGTTTGCATTTGTCAGAGTTTCTGCTTATGAATCTGTTTAGGGCTGCAGCCCTTCCAGTCAACATTTGCACTTATTTTGGCGACGTTGGGCTCTTCAACTCCAGGATCGCCTTGATTTGATCCGAGCTTGCCTCAATTCCCTTTCTGGTGACCAAATATCCTAAGAACTTTCTTGACCTAACTCCAAATGTGCACTTTGATGCATTGAGTCAGAGCCAAAATGTCCTTAGGATATCAAAAACCGTCTTCAGGTCGGCCAGATAATCCTCAGGTTCCTTGGTCTTCATGAACATGTCATCAATGTATACCTCCACTGTTTTGCCTATCAGATGTCTGAATATCTTAGTCACCAATCTTTGGTAAATTGCTCCTACATTTTTCAACCCAAAATGCATCACTCTATAGCAATACAGCCCTTTTGGGGTGATAAATGCAATTTTCTCCTCATCTAGGGGGTACATGGCTATTTGATGGTATCCTCTGTAAGCATCCAGGAAGCTCATCCTTCCACGCCCTGAAGTGACATCCACCAATTGGTCAATCTTGGGTAGTAGAAAACTGTCTTTGGGACAAGCCTTGTTCAGGCTGGTGAAGTCCACGCAGACCCTCCACTTCCCATTCTTTTTCTTCACAACAATCGTGTTTGATAACCATGTCGGGTAGTTTACCTCTCAAATGGCTCTAGTCTCTAGAAGTTTATCCACTTCCTCTTCTACGGCCTCGACATGCATCAACGTCGGCCTCCTTGCTCTCTGGATGACTGGTTTGGCCGACCTGTCCACATTCAGTCTATGGCAAGTGACCTCAGGGTCAATGCCAAGCATCTCGTATAGTGTCCAGGCAAACACCTCAAGGTTTGCTCTCAAAAATGCCTCTAATTCCTTTTCTTCCTCCTTGGCCAAGCTTGAGCCGAGAAGGAAGAAGCGCTCTTTATCCCCTTGCTGGACCAATACCTTCTTCAGAGCTTCCTCACTTTTCTCGACTGGTTCTTTGCCGACGTCCTCAAGGACCTCTATGTCCTCATCTTCAATCTCCGCTGCTTCTGCTTCTCGTATATTGCAGGTGGATTTCATTGCTGCCATGGAGCAATTCTTTACCTGCACCTGATCTCCTCTAACCTCCTCAATCCCATGTTCTGTTGGGAACCGCAACAACTGGTGCAATGTTGAGAGAACAACCCCCATTGCATGAAGCCATGGCCTTCCCAAGATAGCATTGTAAGGGGAGGGGGTGTCAATTATTGTAAACTCTGTTTTTACCTTTTTGGTGCCAGCCTGCACCTCCAAACTTATTGCTCCCAGGGGCCACGTCGGCATTCTATTGAACCCAACCATCGGACCATTGGATTGCTCCAAATCATCTTAGTGAAGGCCTAGCTCCTTGTAACACCTGACATACATAATGTCACAAGAGCTGCCCTGGTCGATCAGAATTTACTTTACCTGGAATTCTCCAATCTGGAGGGATATTACCAAGGCATCGTTGTATGGATGCTGCACCATCCCTAGGTCATCTTCAGTAAAGGACACCATTGGTCCCTGGCACTTGTCTGCCCTAGGTCTCTTCTGTTGGACCTGATACACATGATGTAAGTGTTTTACCTTCTGAGTTTCTTCACGTATCTCGTTCTCATTGACCTTTAAGTGAATCACATTGATCACTCGAGGTCCGCCTGCTTGCGGTTGTGGTGCTGCCGGTACCTAAGGCAGTCTCGCTTGCTCTTCCCTTATCCTGGTCTCATCTACCAGGTCCCTTAGGTGACCTTGTCTTACCAGTCTTCCAGATATGCCTTTAGGGCTCTGCACCCTTGAGTTAGATGCCCATCCTCATTGTGGTAGGCATAGTGTTTCCCCATACTTCTTTCCATAAATTCACCAGGAATCTTCTCTGTTGCTCTATGATAGGGCTGATTCCGAATTCTTTCCAGCACTTTGTAAACCGGAATTCGGAATACGGTTGTGACTGCTTGTGCAACCCTTAGTCCTGTCTCTTGTTTATTGTATCCCCAATTACTTCAGCCTCGCTTCGGCGAGCCGTTTCTCTTCTCTTGTTTCGACGTCCTTGTTCCCAGCGTGTCTTCCTCGGCCCTGGCATACTTTTCTATCCTGGCCATGAATTCCTCCATACTTTTTGGTAGTATCTTTGCTAGTGATTTTCGAAGCAGACAATCATCTTTCAGGCCGTTCTTAAAAGACACGACCGCTACTTCTTGGTTGCACCCTAGTATCCGGTTGAACACCTCGTAATGCCTTTTGGCATAAGCCCTAAGGCTTTCATCCTCGCCAATTCTTAGAGCCATCAGGGAGTCCACCCTCAATGGCTGGAGTTTGTTTGTCACAAACTTGGCCACAAATATCTTGGCCAGGCCTTCCCAGCTTTTCACAGTTCCTTTCGGTAACTTGTGAAACCAGTCTGATGTGATTTTCCCAAAGGATAAGAGGAACACCTTGCAGAGCAACGGCTCGTTCCCGGTGTATAATGCCATTGAGTTCAGGTACAAGCTGACGTGAAAGTTAGGGTCTGATTTACCGTCGTATATCTAGAATCTCAGCATGTGGAACCTCTTCGGGGCTTCAAATTTATCCAATTCTACCGAAAATGGTGTTCTCGGCTTGACTAGAGAGGTTACCTCGGCATCTTGTCGCTTCCTCTGGAGGTAATCCCTCCGATCTTCCTTGGTCCATCCAGGAGCTCGGCTATCTCCGAATTTTAGCATTTTCGGCGCACTACTTCCGGTGTCATTGTGAGTCCTCTTGGACCTCTCTCCGTTAGTTGCGTCGAAATAGAGTTCCTTCCCTTGAACATGCCGATGTTCTCTGGGGTCAACTTTTTTGGTACGATGCGTCCTTCGTGAATCTCCCTTCATAGACTCTCCTCGCCCGACCTCCCTTGAAGGCCGGTGAGAGTGTTCCTTGGCTGTTTTATGCCCCTTTTTCTGGGCATCTTTTTTGGCTGTTGGAATCGGCGTGTCTTGTAATGGAAACGGTGGTTGCATGACATTGTTCTACATCATGAAATTGATGACCGATTGCAGGTCTGCGAATTTGTTCGCCATTCCCTTCATCTCGCCATCCCTCCGCAGGCATCTATCTTTCCATCCCTGGAGGTCGTCCTCGTTATAATACCCACCTCGATCTGCCTTCTTTGGTACGTCTCCCTCCTGGCCGACGTCCTTCTCTTTGGGATTCTGATCCTGAGTTTCTTTGTTGCAGTTATCATCCTCCACGTTAGGGTCAATGTGCTTACCACTCCCAGTAGGGATATCATCCCCAACCTTTTCTTTTTGTTCATCATTGGCCATCCATTCTCCTTTCTTTCCCACAGACGGTGCCAAATTGTGTGTGCTGTTTTCTGACCACACTGTCAATCAGGAACTCAGCTGGAAAACACCGGCAGAAGAGATTGTGCCCGAACGACCTGTCATAGAAAGAAAAGACTCCGGTGGTGGTTCGTCCACCCGGAGGCACTCCGATGATCAAGTCAGTTATCTCTCAAAGATAGTAAAAATGCTTAACTCACTATTCAGAATACAAAAAGCGTACCTTAGACCCATGAAGGTGCCTTATTTTTATAGCCAACACTGACCTGATCCTTGTAGAAGCCTAGCTTCAATGGACTCTGGCTCAATGCCTATCTTGGACTCCCAGTTTGATAGAGATAAACTCTCTGAGAGATTTATCCTTATCCAGACTGAGGTCCTCTCCCATTCTAGGACTCTTGTCCCTTATCCTCTCATCTCGGATTCCGGTATCTTCGCAGATAACCTCGGCCTATCCGAGAGTACCTCGGCGTCAAGTCAAGGACACGTGGCATCTCGACTGGTACTTCGGTGTCACCTTGACCACGTGTTGCTATCCAAAAAATATGTCCCCACAACCATATAGATATATTCAACTAAGAGATAAAAAAGACTAAAGATTTTGTCCCAAAATATACCAGAAATGTGGAGATTTGATGTATCTTTTAGGATTTAATAATTTTGAATACACTTATATGATTAAAATTTTAATTTTATGGTTTTTAAAAATTTCAATTAGTTCCTGAATACTGTTGTATAATTGTTAAATAAAATGAATAGTTGTAATGAGAAATTTGTTTAAAAAATTTTGAAAGAGTTTTTTAAAGTGGTGTAATTTGATGTTTTTGATTTGTTTATTATTTGGGAGTACCTTGAAGAGTGATTTAGGGGAAAAAAACGCAGACTATATTGAGATGGGAGTAAATTATAATTCTAAATAATTTAATAAAATATATTGAGAAATTAGATATATTTAATAATTTTTATGGTGCAAATACAGTCCCCAAATAAAACATGCCTTCACTAAACCCAGTCCAAGCCTAATCTAAACCTAGCCGGACTCAATATTAGTCCACCCCTACTTATTAATAATTTTTTCTAGTATTTATTTATTGGTGAAATATTAGGGTAAACTACCAATAGGCCCTAATAGTTAGACTTAATTCTCATTAAATCCTATTAAAAATAAATCTTGGTAAAATTATCGCTAAAAATAATTTTTTTGTGACAATTTTTTACATACGTCGCTAAAAATTGACAATTAGTGACTTTTTTTTGTCATGATTTTTATAAATTGTCGCTAAAACTTACAATTAGTGACTTTTTTTATGACAAATTTTTTTCATAGGACCTATTAGATAATAAGTTTACTTATTAAGATTTACACGTAAGTACCTGAAATGTAAATATTACACATATTAGGAAGTTTCTATGTTAGTTTTAAAGTAGAGGTGGCAAATTCATTCCAAACTTAAACTCACCTAACTCATAAACTCACCTAACTATAGGGGTGGGCGCGGGTCGGTTGCGGCCACGAAACCTCCAATCCGCCATCCGTCCGCCAGATTGGCGGATTGGAGAAAATCAATCCGCATCCGTCCGCCAATCCGGCGGATGCGGATTGAACGGATTGGCGGTTTGGCGGATGGATGCGAATCGGTTTGGCGGTTTGAAATTTTATAAATTTTCAACATAGTTCAACTTGTGCACTTCCTAAAAAAAAAAAAAAAAAGTATTACAGTCAATGACTTAAAAAAGTATTATAATTACTGCATGCCTCATCCAAAGAAAGAAAATTTGAAATTTTAGATTATCACAATCATTGCATGATTTATCTACATAAAGTATTACGATCTATGGTTCTTAAAATATAAAAACAATTTAAACCCCCAAAACCATGAACAGAGCAATAGTAGAGATTGTATGTCTCTGTATTGTTACATTTATATATGTTTTTGAAAACAAAAACCAACAAACATATATCATATTTTCTATTTATTACTTTTAGAGTTAGATTTAAAAAGAAAAAAATATAGATAAATAATACGTTTATTTTTTTCAATTCAAAAAATATATTCAAGTTAAAAACTTTTTTTCAATAGAATATTTGAACTCTTTTTCAATTGAAAATACAAACAAAATATTTAAACCATTGAAAACACAAAATCTTATAAATTACTAAGGGTGCTCGTGGTTTGGTGGTTCGGTTGCGGCCAAAGAAACCTCAAATCCGCCATCCGTCCGCCAAATTGGCGGATTGGAGAAAATCAATCCACAACCGTCCGGTCGTCATCACGCATCCGTCCAAAATGAGACGGATCGGTTTGGTTCGGTCGGTTTTGGCGGATCGGGATATCCGCTGCTCACCCCTACCTAACTATATCCATTTAAAATTCACATAAATCGATTCAAATTAATAAATGAGTTTAAATAGGTTGCTCATGGTTAATCCAATTAAAATTAAACACCGTTTGGTTTTTCTCTTAGGCTAAAAAATCATAAAAATGCAAAAAATAAAAAAATAAAAATAAAATAAAAAAGTCAAAAAGTCAAAAATCACAAAAGGACCAAAAAAAATTGTCATTCCAAAGCCAAAAAGTCCAAAAAAGCCAAACAATAAAACTAAACAAAGAAAAAGTCTCAAGTTAAAAAAGTCAAAAAAATCAAAAAGCCAACTAAAAAAGTTATTGCCAAACGATCTCTAAATTTACATGAGTTAGATATGTGGATTCATTTAAACCCATTTAAATAAGCACCACTTCTACCACCAATTTATCACTACCACCGTTGCCACTCCACCACCACTATCTCCTTCACCACAACTACTCGCTACTACCATCACTACAACCGATGCACCACCACAACCACCACCACCACCTTATCCACCACTGCCACTCTATCACTACCACTACCACTACCACTCCTTCACCACTACCACTGACGACACACTACGATCTCCTCCACCACCATCGCCACTGCCGATACACTACCAACACCACCTCATTCTCCCTACCGCCACTCCACCACCATCACCACCACATTTTCCACAACTACCACGTCCACTGCTACTCCACCGCCACATCTTCCATCGCTACCACACCGCATCCTTCTCCACCACCACCACCTCCTCCACCGCCACCACACCACACCACATCATTCTCCACTAACGCCACTCCACCACCACCACTTCCTCCACCATCGCCATGCCACCACCATTACTTTGTCACCACCACCTCTACCACCATCATCGTCATTATAAAATAAAAAATAAAAAAATTTAAAAATTAATAAATTCATTTTAAAAAAGAAAAAAGAAAAAGAAAAAAGAAAAAGTAAGAGTTGGTTGAGTTCATTTGTTCAACCCATATCCAATTCAACCCAACCCATGTAAGCCAATTTATTAGATGGGCGAGTTTGGGTTAAGTTGCTTTAAATGCATAACCTATTTTGACTTGCCCATTTGCCACCACTAGTTTTAAGTAACAGTATAAGAGTAATGACAAAAAGGAATGCACTCATTACATGTGTTGCTCAGGTCTTTTTCTTAAATCTATGATCTTGTTTTCAAATCTTATCCTTCACTTAATATAATTTTTTGGATTATTTACACGAACACTTCCTAAACCATTGAAAGTTTTACTTTGACCCCCTAAACTATAAAAGCGTATAAATTGACCCCCTAAACTATTAAGAAGTATCACTAGCCCCATAGACTATAAAAGCGTACAAATGAACCCTCTAAATTATTGATAAGTATCACTCTGTCCCATAGACTACAAAAGCATATAAATGGACTCCCTCTAAACTATTGGCACGTTCTATTTTAACCTCCTGTTAAGAGGATCCAATTTGTATGATTTTATAATTTAGGAAGTTTACTTATACACTATAAAACCCCTTTCGTTAAGGGGTCCAATTTGTATGAATTTAAAACTTAGAAGGGTCTATTTGTACGTTTTTATAATTTATAGAACAAAGGGGCAAAATGATACTTTTTAATAATTTAGGGGGTGATACTTCTCAATAGTTTAAGGAGTTAATTTTACGATTTTATAACTTAGAGAGTGAAAGTGATACTTTAGTTAAAGGGGCGTATGTGTAAATTAGGGGTGTTCGCGAATCGGTTTTTGATGGTTGGGTTTGCAGTTGGGACTTACCCGCATATTTGCGATTTAGAAAAAATTGAACCCGCAACCGCCCGCAGTACGGATTGCGATTTGTACGGATAGGGTTCGTGGATGTACGGACAATTTGCAAATTGAATTTTCGTTTAAAATTTTATTTTTGGGCTTGTTTTTCCCTATTTTTTAAATATTTTTTTGGGACTTATTCCCTCATTTTTAAAATATTATTTTGGACCTTAAAATCACATATTTCTTATCATGATATCATTATTTTTCAAATGATTTATTCTAAATAAATTATAGCTTATTTATCCAATTTACTTTCAAAAGAAAACAGACCATACGTGCAGGTCAAGATCAGTCAATTGACTCATATTCACTTTGCTAAAAAATGTATAAGCTAAACAATGTATACATATGCAGGTGGGTGAGTGTGAATGCGGACAAAACTTGCAACTCGCCCACAACCCGTAAAATAGAAAAATCCTAACCTGCATCCAATCCTAACAATTATGCAAAACTGCTCAAATAAGTGTGAATGGTTCAAATTAGGTAAATTTTAGGAGACAGGTAATCCTATACCCAACCCTAGTGTAAATAATCCCACCACCTCAACACTTCGGGTGTGTTTATTTGGACGGACTGGATAAGGGGGGATTGTAATCCATCGGATTGTTAGTCCCGGGATACATTGTCCCGGGACTATTTGGTTGGATTGGATTTGTATCCTATAAAAAAAAAAAAAAAAATGAGATTAGATGTCTGGATTGGACTATTTTTAATAAATTCAATGTTTGGTTAAACGGACTGGATAAGGATAAATATTCAAAAGACTATTTTACCCTTATAATCTATAATTTATAATTTAACAACACTAAAAAAATTTAATTTATAAGGCCACAATTTTTAATTTATTATTTTCAATTAAATTAAATTTATAATTTATAATTTATATTTTTATTTAATATATAATTTTAAATAACGACAATAAAAAAATAATTTTATTTAATATATAAATTAAATTTTCAACAACACTAAAAAAATTTAATTTATAAGGCTATAATTTATAATTTATTATTTTTAAATAAATTTAATTTATAATTTATATTTTTTATTTAATATATAATTTTAAATTAACAATACTAAAAAAATTTTTATTTAATATGTAAATTTAATTTTTTAACAACACTAAAAAAATTTAATTTATAAGGCCATAATTTATAATTTATTATTTTTAATTAAATTTAATTTATAATTTATAATTAAAATTTTTTATTTATTATATAGTTTTAAATTAACAACACTAAAAAAATAATTTATAAATGTTCAAAAGATTATTTTATCCTTTTCTAATTGTTTACTAAGTAATAGCATGAAGGGTAAAATAGACATTTCACAAAATAATCCCATGGGATACCAATCCCATGGTTTCTATCCCACACCCCCCATGGGATAGGATAGTCCCATATTTGTGAGACTAATAGTCTGGGAAGACTATTAGTCTGAAGCAAAATTTTTTAAACAAACAATAAACTATTAATCCGGTGGAACTAATAGTCCAATCTCACCTCTTTATCCCTCAAAACAAACATGCTCTTCGCGTATATAAAGCAAAGAGCAATTGTATCTTCCGAAGAAGTGTTCTACCAGAACGCGGAATTGTGATCTTTCTCGATTCCTTTCGCTAAAACATATACAAGTCAGTACTTATATCTGAAATTTCTGTCTCTGTTTTTGCTAATTTTAGGGTTCTTTAGGCTGAGTTCTGTTTGACACTGACCATGGATGATAGGTATGTTTTTCCTCTTTCACTGCTGTTTATGGGTTTTCACTTGCTCTTAGTTTTTTTTTTTTAAATAAATTTATTTATTTTAAATATGGTTTCTTGTTAAAATTTTGATTTCTCTTTTGTTTTTTAAGATTACGACACACTACTTGTCTACATCTTGTATTTGATCACTATTGATCTACATCTTGTATTTGATCACTATTGATTGCTCCTCAATAATTTTTTGATCATGCCATAAACAAACTAAATTTGAGGGATTTGTTTGACTAAAAGATTTTATTTTATTTTATTTTTGTTGGGTTATACAAATTGCAAACCATATAATATGTCATAGGGTTATTCATTTGTGTTAAATGAATGATCATACTATCTAGATGTGTTTATTGTCCTATGATGAGTAGGTATTGAAAGTTTTTTCAATCTTTTTTTTCCTCCACCCTAGAACAGAATTTATTCAGAAAAACTGAGTCTAAAGGCAAAACTATTTAGTATTCCAATCCTCTTATGATTTTTCATTCCCTGTTTCGGTTCAAATCACGTTAAAGAAGCTTGAAGATGGTTTGTGGAGCTTTCTATATACCAAAGGACGATCCTTCAAACCCTCAAGGGGACGATGCCCATTTTATTTGCTCAGAAAAACAGACAATTGGCGTCGCGGATGGTGTTGGAGGGTGGAGCAAGTATGGAGTGGATGCTGGACAATATGCTCGCCAACTCATGGCTAACTCTGTTGACGCAATCCAAAATGCACAAAAGTGTTATCTTCATCCTAGTAAAATTTTGTCTCAAGCTTACTCAAAAACCAATGTTCAAGGATCATCCACAGCTTGCATACTTGCTCTAAAAAACAATGCAAGTGCTCTTTTTCTTATTTTCCCCCATGTTTTGTGTCTGGTTCTGTGACTGTTTTCTATGTTTTAGCATTAATCTTTTCTTGTTACAGTGTTTGCGTGTTGCTAACATTGGAGATAGCGGATTTATGTTGATTAGAAAGGGAGAAAATGTATACCAATCAAGCATTCAACAACACAGTTTCAATTGCCCATACCAGCTTGGAAATCGAAAATCAGCAGATCGCCCAACTGCAGCACAGACTTGCAAGATTCCGGTAAAATCAGGGGACGTAATCGTTTTGGGTACCGATGGGTTGTTTGATAACATGTTTGAATATGACATTCGACAAGTTGCCAAAATGACCATTGGCAATGATTCAGAACCAGAACAGGTTGCTTGGGCAATAGCTCAACATGCTTATTACAACTCGGTCGATAAACATGTAGCAACTCCATTCACTCAGGCTTCTTTGAAGGCCGGAAAAAAACATCTTGGTGGCAAAGTAGATGATATAACCGTCATTGTTGCTTACGTTGTTGAAAAATAGATCGATGTTCTTTGAGCTGTCAATTGTTCATGTCATTGATTGATTTAGCTGTGAAGAGTTCAGTGCATGTGTTGAACAATTTTTTTTAAGAATTCTATTTTGTTAGCAAGCAGTTAATTGAAGAATATTGAATACTCTACTCCTCTGCACTGCACCAAAACACTCATAACTGCTAAATCTTGTAAGAAATTTGAGATACGATAATCTCAAGACATAATCCAACATATGTAAGAAACTTGGTGCAGAAAATCCCTTGCCAACTTGTACCAATTCAAAGATGTATGGTTTTATTCTCAGCAAAAATAAAAAATAAAAAATAACAAACAGATGTATGGTTTAGGGCTTGCTTGACCAAAATTTCAAGAACACAAATTGAGAGTATCAATCATCTACGAAAACAGAAAATTTATTGGGCATATACAATAGCCACCAAATAGTTCCAAGAAAATTCAGGCGAACCATTGCTCTGTCCATATCAGCTATTAATGGGGTCATCTGCTCTAACATAAAGCACTGATCAACAACTACTTGGTACTTCCCAAGTTCTAGAGAGAATTATACAGAACACACACAAAAAAATAAAATAAAATAAAATGGATAAAGAAAAAGACAGAGCCATTGGCATAATCACTACCATGAACAATTTCAATCCTCAACAGATAACATAACATTCATATGGCCTCCAAGTCTTAGATATCAATAAAAGTTTCAATGCAACCTTGATTCCATCTTCTGGATAGCTTTCTCTATTGCAGGTACATTCTTCTTGAAGATTGACCACTGCTCAGCTGTCAAGCTTATTCCTATGGAAACAACATAGAGGCAAACATATTAGCATAAACCACTAACAACAGCATACTGAATAAGGAATTTAACCACACACACACACACACACACGATTTTTGGAGTATGAATTCGTATTGTGAAGGGTTATAAAGGTCACCCTATCAGACTACATTGGTCCCATTAAAGTAATAAAAACAGTATCCCTCTCCTTATTTGAGAGAGATATATAATATGAATACAATAAAAGCAATGTACTGATTAGTTTTATTCAGTTGACGCAATAATACAAGCACACACTAGTTGCAGCTGATGACTTGATGGGGACTGTTACTACCGTCTCATGTTTTCTCTAATTTCATGTGTTGAAGAACATCTTGTCCTTATTTCCATCCTTTAATTTTTGCTTGATAATAATAACAATAAAATATGGGGGTTACGATAAAAAACAAAACCAAATAAGCTGGTAACTCCAAAGACGAACCAGACAACAACTGGAGAACAGCTGTTTTACATAAACTCAAGGAGGTTTTGTAAAACTACTTACATCTAAAACATCCAAGGGTTTTGCACAAGTTGAAACTCGCATCAGAAGATAAGTTTCTCAGAAAAAATAAAAAGGAAAAACGAAGGCCAAGTAATACTAGAAAATCAGTTGGGAAGAAACGATCCTTAAACTTTTCACACAAATGCAATATGAGAAAGCATAGGACACTTGACCAAGCCAAAAGACAGAAAACAAAGAAGACAAACCAGATTACTAGGTCACAAAATCATAGAAGCATGAACATGCAACAACTTAAGGTCTAGCAATTTCAGCAAAACTAAATTTTACAACTTACAACTTGAATGCACATTCAATTACCAGAACATAATCCCAAGATAATGTTGGCAACAGTTTTAATATCCTGGAGCTATTCTTTGAGGAAACATTAATCAAACTGAAACCAAGAATTGGTCTTTAAAGTTCAAACCATTTTAGTAAAACCTAGAACACTTAAGGAAGCACATGTCCAAATGACTTAATAACAGAAAATCCAAGTACAAGCACGCTGAGAGTTAAAATGTAGCACGTTATGTTCTGTGGCACCAAATGCCAAAATTCTATTTGCTAAAAGCCAATTTGATCTCAAAAAAGGGAAAAAGAAGGATGAGGAAAGAGAGATAAAAGAATAGGATTTAAAATTCCATTCTCCAATGTCAATTTTGAAATGAATCTTCAAAGTGATCTTTTACATCCCTCTCCATTTTTTAAGGGAAAATTAGTGAAAATCCCATGGCATTAACTTGTTCCCATGACTTCTTGTTAATCTGTAAAGTCCCATTTTACAAATTGTTTGGAAGCTTAAATAGGTCCCATTTTGTAAATTTTTGGAAGTTGGAATCACTTTCTTTGTTTGTTAGGTATATCAAATTCATGATGGTACAATTGGAAACCCAGAAAAAATAACAAAAAAAGAAAAAGTTGTTAAAGCTTGGACTATTTACATCATCACATGACAACCAACGAGGGACGCACTGGATACCCTTTTTGTTTGACATAACTCTTCATATGAATATTCATACAAAAGGGATGAACGCATTATCAGACAAAGTACGTTACAATAAGAATAGAACAGTTGCTGAAATCGAACAAAGTATCGTCAGACAATTTCTTCTCTTTAATACTGTATACCCCTTTTGAATCACGTGACAGTAGGTGTCTCATAGTCATAGTTACAGTGATAGCATCTAAAACACTGGCCAGTTATTATGGCATCATCCTGGCATCATGAATAGACATACATGTATATATATCATTGACCCAACAAATAAGAGGTATAGTTTTGGAAGAGTATGCATACACACACACACACATACACATATACATAGATATACTGGTCTTGACAATGATGGAGTCGTCCAGGATAGTCTCCAGACATTGTTGACTATGGAGGTGAAAGATTTTTTGGAGGAAAGAGATTCATTAGGGTTCTGGACTATCTGAAATTAGTTCAATATATTGATGGGTATTATGGTCTTCTAGGATTTCACAGATTATAAGAATATAAATGTGATTTAATAGTATATATGTCTTATTCCCTCTATTTTTTTGATGCCATGCCAAATGGACACTAAATGTTTACTTACAAGAATATTACTCTTTAGAATTCAAAATACACACACACATATATTATTTATTATATTCATGGCAATTCTCTGTCTATTGATTGTTTGATCAAATTGCAAATTGATCTTTAACTTATCCCTGTCTTCTATATCACAAATCCGCTAGTTATTCACAAATAAATTACAAAAGCTTAGCCAAGTTGTTGATTCTCATCAAGTATATTTCCCAATATAAAAGAGGATCCTTAAATATCCATTAAAGAAAGTAAGAAAAGAAATAAAACACTTCAAGGGAACATCACAGATTGGGGGACTTCACAAAGAACAGCTTGAAATCCTATTATCGACATATCCCAGCAGCTTGCCAATCCAATTAAAGCAAAAATCCAGCATATTATTCCTAATTGTTCAACCAATTAGTTACAGCAAGTTTCATAACAAGCAAAAACAATGAGCGTAACAATTGGAGGGTATATTTGATACACCTTACTAAAAGAAAAAGTTTTAGCAAATAAGGGAACAACATGGGAAATTTGTGTTCCTGTTCCTCTTGAAATTGATCAGGTCAAGCTCACCTCCGACATGTGTGTTTGACCTTCATTCCACATCTCTCTCTCTTTCTAGAGTGAATGGAAGTAAGGAAGTGAATGATTTTCTAGAATAAAACATTCCAGATTACTAAACAAACCGATCTCAAATTTTAAATTTTATTTTTATTCAACCAATTAGCAATTTTCTGAAATTCATTTTGCATTAATGCACAACTAATTGAGTAGTTGAAGTTACAAATTCTAACCTTTTGCAGTAGGAAGGTCTTTGCCGTCTTTTCTAAAGTATTCCCTCATTGACACCAAAGTCTTCCCTCTGAAATCCTGAATTGTCACCTTTCTCTTCTGAGATAGCTACAAAAACAAAAAACAAATAAATATCAAAACTAGTAAATCAATTAAAAACCACAGTCTCTCTCCCATCTTAAAACATAAAAATAAGACAAAACAAAATGAAAAGAAACACTTACACACAATTTGGTAAGCATAGAAAGAGAAAGCCCAAGAAAAGAAAAGAAATTAAAACTCCTACAAACCAATTGATCAATTCTCCAAAAAAATAAGTTCCACACAACTTAAGGGCCTCTCCAATCCTTACTCTTTACCCATATATCAAATTTAAATTTGAGTTTAAAAAAATGCTCAATTTTCTCTCCACTCCTTTACTTAAAGTCATACCAAAATGAGTTTTACTCAAATTTTGACCCAATTCAAAGGAGACCCTTTCTTCTAACTCAAATTTCTAAAGATAATTTGGGGTGATATAATAGCTTTTAAGTTTACAATTGTGAAATTTGAGTGTGCCATTGGAGTACTCTATATCAAAAATGATATTTTCACTCGAACAAATCAAAGACACTGTCAGGATCATTGATGAAATAAATAATTACACATATATACATACATACACACACACATTTAGATTTATATGCAATACTTGTGGATTAGGGTTTACTTTCAGTTCAAACCACATCAAATTCTCTCTCACAGCTAAACAAACAAGTACTTAATTGAAAGGGTTTTTAAGCTGACTAACCCTACAAATGATGAGATCGCCATCGTCATCGTACTCTTTAGCACCGCCTCTCTTCCTCTTGCGCTGATCATCATCATCATCACCTTCTTCTTCTTCTTCTTCTGCAGGTTCTTCGTTTTCGGGCTGTTCTGGTTCGGGCTTGGACTGTTGTTCGGTGAGATAGGACTCAACGATTTGCCTGACGAAACGCTTGCGGTCCAAGGCAGAGAGGTCGAGACCGAGCTTCTCGGAGGCCATTTCGCGGACCTTGTACTCGGTGGTCTCGTCCATGTTGGAGCTCTTCAGGATTTCCAACACCGTCTCTTCGATTCTGTGTTGAATTTCGGGTTCCATGATTTTCTCTGTGTCTCAGAAAAGCTAGGAGATTCAACTGGCTATTGAGATGAAATGTATAGGAGTTAGAGAACTAATAAATATCAAATTAAAACTAGGAATCAGAATTTTCCCCCAAAAAGTTAGAGAACTAATAAATATATCAAAATAAATTAAATTACCCACATTCATATGAATAATGGTTGGAATCCCTAATTTTAGATGTAACTTTTGTACAATGTGACTCATAGTTGAAATAGGTTTTCTTTTCTTTTCTTTTTTTTGGTTATTTATGTTAGGTGAGTGTGATGCTATGAAATATAATTTGAGAATAAAACTAAGGACTATTTTAAGAAGATAGTTAAAAGTTATTTTTTAATTTTTAATTTATTTTGAGTCACATTATTTCTTACATATTTTATATGTTTTTTAAAAAAAATTAAAAATATAATTTTTAACTATCTTCTCGTTCTAAATTTAAATTATAAATGGCAGATTAATAAATTTGTTATCCGTAATTCATTGAAATCTGATGGTAGCGAAAGTGGAAAGTGATGGTTGGGAGACACTACACATGGGGCTGCAAATAAACTGAGTTGTTCATGAACAAGCTCGGCTCGACTCGACTCATTTAGGGTGTGTTTGGTAACGTTTACGTTTTCAGTTTATATTTACAAAAATTTTATAAACTGATTTTTGTTTATTTTTTGTTTATTTTTAGAAAAACATAAACTACAAACGTGTTTGGTAATTGACAAAATGTTTAAAAAAATTTAAAAATATAAAAAAGAGTTAGAAATGGCAAGTGGTAGTAAGTGGCGGCGGAAGACGGTGGTGGAAAGTGGTGACGGTGGGTGGTGGGTAGCTGGTGGCGGTGGGTGGGTGGGTGACGGTGGCGAGTGGTGGGTGGTGGTGATGGTGGTGGTGGTGGCGGTGGAGGGTGGTGGTGGCAGGTGGGTGGCGAATGGCGGGTAGTGGTGGCGGGTAGGTGGTGGGTGGTGGTGGTGGTGGGTGAGTGGATAACGGTGGCGGGTGGTGGGTGGTAGCGAGTGGTTGGTGGTGGCAGGTAGGTGGCGGATGGCGGGTGGTGACAAGTAGGTGGTGATGGTTGGTGGGTGGGTGACGGTGACGGGTGGTGGGTGGTAGGGAGTGGGTGGTGGTGGTGGTGGGGGTGGTGGTGGTGGCAGGTGGTGGGTGGTGGTGGCAGGTGGGTGGCGGATGGCGGGTGCTGGTGGGTGGTGGGTGGCGGGTGGCGGATGGCGGGTGGTGGTGGATGGTGGGTGGGTGGGTGACGGTGGCGGGTGGTAGGTGGTAGCGAGTGGGTGGTGGTGGTGGTGGTGGTGGTGGGTGGCGGGTAGTGGCGGCGGGTGAGTGGCAAGTGGCTTGTGGTGGTGGGTGGCTGGTGGTGGCAGGTGGTGGATTGTGGTGGCAGGTGGGTGGTGAGTGGTGGTGGCAAGTAGGTGGTGGGTGGTGGTGGCGGGTGGTGGTGGCGGGCGGTGGATGGTAGTGGCGGGTGGTGGGTGGTAACGGGTGGATGGCAGGTGGGTGGTAGTGACGAGTAGGTGGTAGGTGGGTGGTGGCTGGTAGGTGGTAGTGGCGGGTGGTGGCTGGTGGTGAGTGGTGGTGGCAGGTGGTGATGGGGGTGGCTGGTAGTGGCGGGTGGTGGCTGGTGGTGGCTGGTGGGTGGTGACTGGTGGTGGCTGGTGGGTGGTGAGTGGTGGTGGCAGGTGGTGGTGGAGGTGGGTGGTGGTGGCGGAAGACGGTAGTGGAAAATGGTGACGGGTGGTGGCTAGTGTTAGGTGGTAAAAAAAAAAAAACTGAAAACTCAAAATGGAAACACATTTTTTGTATTTTCATTTTTTGGCTAAATTTATAAACTGAGACCACTGATTTATAAATCAAAAATTTTACCAAACAAGTTTTTATTTGAATTTTTAAAATTTTTGTAAATATAAACAGAAAACTGAAAACGTAAGTGTTACCAAACGGCACCTTAGTAAACGAACCGAGCTCGAGCTCGAATATTAGGCTCGTTTATCTATATTTAAATTATATAATAAATATATTATTTATATATTAAATAATATATAAATAATTGTATAAATATATTATTTATATATTAAATAATATATAAATATATATAAATAATTGTATAAACACATTATTTATATATTAAATAATATAAATAATATTTTTTATTTAAATAATATAAATAATATTTTTAAAAAAATTATCAAGCCGAGCCGAGCCGAGCCCGAACCCAATTTCTTATCGAGCCAAACTCGAGTTCAATAAACGAGCTCGATAAGTAAACAAGCCGAGCTCAAGCTCAGTAAAATTCAATTCGACTCGACTCGATTCATTTGCAACCTTAACTATGTTGGAAATTGTTATAAAATTCTAGGTAAAACCAGAATTTTTTCCTAAGTTTAGTCTAATTTTTAGGTGGGCCCCGTGCATCAATTTACACGGGTCAAAGTGGTAACGCGTTCTATGCCGCGTTGTGATTCACGTAGTATATTTGGTTGCTCAAAACCATTACCGAGTGAATGGAAAATTGAAGTCAAAGTATACTCCATGGAAATGGTGTTTTGGTGGAAATTCCTTAAAGTTTTGAATAAGGCTTGTCCCACATTGATTTGGTGGGAGGTTTTGAAAGGGTTTATAAGGCATGGGTTTGGTACTTGGGGTGTGCCCCAAGGGGTACCCAAGTGTTTTAGAGGGAGAGGTTATGGGCAAAATGGGCTAGACCCATTGGACCCAAAAATCACCGCCGCCGTCCGGTCGATCGGGCGGGCTGGGCTGGGCCTGGGCGCGGGTGCATGGTGTGAGGTTGGGCTTGTTCGGCCTAATACTAATCTTTTTGGGCCAAAAACATTTGAATTTAATTCAAATAAACTGGTTTGGATTTTTTGTTCATCCAAACAGGGCCCTTCCCGTTTTCAAACAGAAAGAAACTGGGTTTGGTTTTTTCTGTACATCCAAACAGGGCCCTTCCCGAAATAAACTAGTTTGGTATTATTGCACACCCAAACAAGGCCCTTCCCGTTTTTGTTATCTGTTTGAATTGTAACCCAACAGATTCAAATCTGTTTGAATACAAAACCAACAGGTATCATACCTGTTCAATTCAAAACCAAGAGCCACCATTCCATCTATAAATAGGACAGCCCTCATTTGGATTTAGTAATCTTTAATTTTCGTCCTTCATAATTCTGCAAACATCCTCTTCATTTTGCTGCATTATTTTCTTGTCAGAGAGAGTATAAACACTTAGTGTGTTCGTTAGGCAAACAATTTGTAGTGCTGCTATTATTTGTAGTAGATCATTTTATCCTGGGAGATAGACGTCCACATTCTGAAAGTACCGTGGAGAGGACGAATCTGTCTTAAGGACACAGTGTCAAACACTGGACTTGATTAGATTATAATTCGAAGAAATTAAATCAAGTAAGTTATTTAATTAATTCTTTATGTTATTGTTGTTATTTAAATTAGATTTTAATTTTGTTTTTGTAACAAAATAAAATCTGTTTTTATTTATTTATTTATTATTTCGAGTTTGATTTTTGTAATCAAACAAATTCTCTTCTTTTCTTTATTTCTTTAAATTCTAATTGTTGTTTTGTATACAATAGAATTAAATCTTTTAAATACAGTGAAGATTGCCCAACAATCTTAAGACAGATCCGTATTTGGTATCTTCATCGTATTTAATTTTCTGTGTTTTCAAAATTAATATTCTGGTTGGAAAAACAAATAGTGATTTATGCTATTTGACAGATAGTAGTAATATACTGTCTCTTTTCTTTGACAACTAGTAGTAATATACTGGTATCATTAACAATTGCAGAATATTATTTGGTGTTACAGAAAATTATTTTGGTATTTTATTTTTCTAGTTTTAGTAACAAGGAAAATAAAATTATTTTGGGTTATCATTTATTTTCTGATTTTAGTAATTAGAATTTATTTTCTGGTTTTGGTAACTAGAAAATTATTTTGTGTTTTTCTGATTTTTGTAATCAGATATTTTTGTGATATTTTATATTCTAGTTTTAGTAACAAGAAAAAATAAAATTATATTATTTTCTAGTTTTGGTAACAAGAAAAATAAAATTATTTTGTGTTATAATTTATTTTCTGGTTTAAGTAACTAGAAAATTAATTTGTGGTTTGGTTTTCTGATTTTTGTAATTAGATATTATTTCGGTATTTTATTTTACCAGTTTTAATAACAAGGAAAATAAAATTATTTTGTATTGTAATTTATTTTCTGGTTTTAGTAACTAGAAAATTAATTTTGTTAATCAATCATGTAACTTTGTGACTCGGTCACAATATGTTAATTTTGTAAGTGACTTATGGTTTTGTTTGATAGACCACTTATTTTTGAACCATTTGTGAAAAAGGTGTTAATTCTTTTGATTTTATCATAGTTCATCGTGAGTATACATGGAAGAATTTGTTTCTAGAGTAAAATATTAGTTTTACAAACTAATTTTATTTTTATTACAATGTGGATTCATAGTCTTGAATTGTTTCTGCACTTGAGTCGGAAAAATATATATATATATATTCACAAGAACATTTTAATGCATATTTAATTTGTTTATTTATGTACAAATCAAACTTATTAAATGAAAGTATGTTTTTTTTTTTTTTTTAAGTTTAAAGTTTAAATGCGTTGGATTTTATTTATGAGTTGAGAATCCTTTTATTTCATGATGCAAGTGATAGGATCATGCATGATTAATTTATTTTGTTAATTCATTATTTTTAGTTGATGCGTTTGATATGCATGTATGATATCAACTCAAGTTATCTCTTAACAATAATTTCAAGTGATTTGGAATGATAAATTGTTATGTCGACTTTGGACATAAGTAGGTTAATTTGAATATTTTTAATCAAGTTTGAATGGGTGTTTAAATACCAGAGAAATTTAAACATGAAGATGTATATAATTATATCGTTTCGTTTAATTGGGAAGTAATTTAAGAAATCTTTTATGCTGATTATTGGTTTATTTTGAATTATGTGACATGAAATGTCGTTAATAATTATTTTACTTGTGTAGTAAAAATTGTTAAACCATAAACCATTTTATTAATATGGGGGTGTATCTCTTGCATTAGTTGAGATAATTTAATTTTCTTCTGTCACAAATATTTTTATGACAGTGACATTTATTTATAAATGAGTTGCAAGAATGTATACAATCAATTGGATTTTTGGATTTGGAATTTATGAATCAAGCACATCATAGACAACAAATGATGAATGGCATGTTACTAAATTCAGGCTTACCACAGGACTTGTGAGGGGAAGCAATATTGTCTACTAATTATGTTCTTAATAGTATACCCCACAAGAAAACCAATAGCATTTCTTATGAATTGTGGAAAGGTCGACCACCTTCCTACAAATACTTAAAAGTGTGGGGGTGTTTGGCAAAAGTTGAAGTTCCTGTTCCTAAAAAGACTAAGATTGGACCAAAAACAGTAGATTGTGTGTTTATTGGTTATGCTCAGAATAGTAGTGCATATCGGTTTCTGACTTATAAATCAGAAATACTGATATAAATGTGAACACTATTATAGAGTCAAGGAATGCTGTGTTTTTTGAACATGTCTTTCCTTACAAGAAAGGACAGGAATTAAGTTCACAGAAAAGAATTTATGATTGTACACAAAGTCAAGAGACTAATGACAATCAAACACTAAAGACTAGTAATGGTCTCAACCAACAGGATTTAACTGCTGATAAACCAAGAAGAAGTAAGAGAGCGAAAACATCTAAATCGTTTGGTCCAGATTTTCTGACATACTTGTTAGAAAATGAACCTCAAAGCTTTAAGGCAGCAATGACAGGTCCTGAAGCACCTTTTGTGGAAAGAGGCTGTTAATAATGAAATTGAATTCATTATGCAAAATCATACTTGAGAATTGGTGAATCTTCTACCAAGTTCTAAACCTCTTGGATATAAATGGATATTCAAGAGAAAAATGAAAGCAGATGGATCAATTGACAAGTATAAAGCAAGACCTTGTAGTTAAAGGTTACAGACAAAAAGAAGGTCTGGATTATTTTGACATATATTCCCCTGTGACAAGAATAACATCCATTCGTATGCTCATTGCTATAGCAGCGTTGTTTAAAATTAGAAATCCATCAAATGGATATTAAAACAGCTTTCTTAAACGGTGATCTAAATGAAGAGATCTATATGGAACAACCCGAAGGGTTTGTTGTATCAGGGCAAGAAAAGAAAGTTTGTCGACTTGTAAAATCCCTTTATGGATTAAAACAAGCACCTAAGCAATGGCATGAAAAATTTGATCATGCAATGCTTACTAATGGGTTTAAGATAAACGAATGTGACAAATGCGTCTATGTTAAAAAACACTAACCAAGGCTATGTCATAGTTTGTCTTTATGTGGATGACATGCTTATCATTGAAAGCAGTCAAAACATGATCAAATCAACTAAGCAAATGCTTAACAAAAGATTTGATATAAAAGATATGGGGGTCGCAGATGTTATATTAGGAATGAAAATTACTAAAACATCTGACGGATATGCATTATCAATCTCATTATATTGAGAAAATACTTGATAAATTTATCAAGGATGATTTGAGTTTAGCTAGAACACCTGTAGACATCAGTCTTTATTTATCCAAAAATAAAGGTGATGCAGTGTCTCAGTTAAAATACTCCCAAATCATTGGAAGCCTAATGTACCTAATGAATTGTACTCGTCCTGATATAGCTTATGCTATCAGTAAATTGAGTAGGTACACTAGTAACCCTGAAGAAGACCTGTGGAAAGCGATCATTCGAGTTTTTAGATATCTAAGATTCACTCGTGATCATGTTTGAACTTTACTCGATATCCAGCAGTACTCGAAGGTTATTGTGATGCCAATTGGATATCGGATACTAAAGATTCAAAATCCACTAGTAGATATGTTTTTACTCTAGGAGGCGCTGCTGTTTCTTGGAAGTCCACGAAACAAACTTGCATCGCACGATCCACAATGGAATCCGAGTTCATTGCTTTAGACAAAGCAGGTGAAGAAGCAGAATGGCTTCGTCACTTCTTAGAAGACATTCCAATGTGGCCAAAACCTGTGCCAGCTAGTTGCATTCATTGTGATAGTCAATCTGCAATAGGCAGGGCACAAAATCATATGTTATAACGGTAAGTTACGACATATTCGTCGTCGACATAATACCGTTAGGCAGTTGTTGTCAAATGGAATAATCTCAATAGATTATATAAAATCTAAAGAGAATATTTGTAACAACCCTCGTACTGATTACCGATAAACTACTGAATTAGCTACTGATTACTGCTAAACTGAACTGATAATGACTGATAATTGAATTAACTGAAGTACTGAATGGACTGATTGAAATCGAAACTGAAATTGAATAAGTTTATCTATTACATTGCATTTCTATCTGTTTGATTGATTGCTTATCTGTTTGAGTTTATGTGTTTAAATTGCTAATTGAAGGCCTTATCGGCGGCCGAATTAGGAACCGTTTAGAGTTTTGGGATCAGTAGAATATTTGTGATTTAATGGTATATTTATCTAAATTGTGATTAGGTATGATTAAACTAGACGAAAATGAGCTAATTGCAAACTTAGGCTTATCTACCAAATTGCCACCTATAGTGGACCTTTATTTATTATTATTGTTTGAGCCTTATCACCTAATTAAAACTATTGATCAGCCATTTCCTACACTCCAGCCGACCAAAGTGAGAGAGAGGGAGAGAATTAAGAGGGAAATTGAATTCATCTTGCTCATCTTGTGAATTGCTAGAAGAACTTGAAGATTTGTAACATAGATTGCTAAATTGAGCTTGCAAGACTTGTAATTGAGACTTAGGTAAGAAAATCCATCTTCTTCTTGTTGTCTTTAAGCTTCATCTTGCATGGTTCATGCTCCATTGTAGAATCAAGCCATGATTTAGTGCATAGAGGTTGAATTAAAGCTTAATTGTTGCATGCATGGCTATATCCTTGCATTTTGAGGTTGATTACATGGAATTTGGTACATGCATGTTCATATTATTATTAGAGTCCATGTTTTCACCTTGTTTTGAAAAGAATTGAGCTCTTTTGAGCTAGCTTTGAGGCTTAAAATTGTTTAAAGTACATGCATGTCATGTTTGAACATTGTTCATTGAGAATTGGATTTGAAAATGGGTTTAATTGAAACACCCTTGGGCTTTGATTTCTTAAATTGAGCTTTATCATGTTATTCCATGGGTTTGCAAGGGTTTTTCCAGGAAATAGCCCAAGAGGATCGAAAATATTGCTTTTGAACTTGATTTTGAACTTGGAAGCTCAAATCTGGAATTCCCAGATCTTGGTTGTCCGCTCGAGCGGGGGAAGTAGCGCTCGAGCGGAGAAATCGATCTCCCAGCATCTTGCACTGTGCATCAGTCCGCTCGAGCGGAGTATTGGGCGCTCGAGCGGAGGACTGGGTGACACGCTCGAGCGGGCGTCGAGCGGAGATTTCACCTATCTAGTACTTTTTGGTCCGCTCGAGCGGGGATGTTGCCGCTCGAGCGGGGACCTTTGTTTGCTTGTACGCTCGAGCGGGGAAACCTGCGCTCGAGCGGGACTCTGTTTCACTGAAAATTCTGCAAATGTTTTCTAAGTGCATCTTTGCATCCTCTTTCCATCCTAGGCATTCCTAGGGCGCATTTAAGGCATCTTAATGAGGATGTAGGTGTAGAACACACCGAGGCATTTAAAGATTAAGTTATTACCCTTCCTAACTGTATAACTTAGTGTGTGTTCTATTTGTTAACTGTTTAGGGTTGGCTCTCGGGAACGCGCTCTAGCATACCGTAGCCCAATCTCTGTGAGTAACGATTGTGTAAAGATATGTTCAAAATGGTTATCTTTTGAATACTGAACTGAACTGTTTATTGAACTGATATTATTTACTGAATGAATGTATGTCCTGTATTCTGAACTGTATTGTGGCATCCTTAGCACTTACTGTTTACTGTTACTGTTACAGAGCTCTGTCGGTTCCCTTGTGGAACCATACTGTTTACTGATTGATGGCTATCATTACTGTTGGGTCTGTTAAGACCCGGTCCTTTTGGACCTACTGTTTATAGGCTAACGGGTGTACCACATATGACTGACTGACTGAAATACTGAAAGACTGAAATACTGTTTAATGAACTGTTTTCATTACTGTAAGGACATTCATTCATAACCTCTTTACGCTTTATGTTATTCACTGGGTTTTAGCTCACCGCTCATATATATATGTAGGTGTCCAGGCACCGGATCAAAGCTAGAAGCGTCGGAGTAAGCTCCAGTTTTGTCAAGCCAGCCTATGTGCCTCACTATGAGGTTCCGAGTTGCCATGCTATGGCTTGGGGTGTTTTTGTGTCCCCCATCGGTCTCCTTACTGTTTTGTACTAGTGTATAGACTGTCTACTGTTTTACTGTACTGTTATCGAGGGATTAGGTCCCCGTACTGAATGTTTGTATATGATTGTATAGACTGTATATAGACTGTACTGTTCTGAACTGTATGAATGCATGAAAAATGTTTTTGGCATACAGATTTTCACAGCTCAATGGACACTAGTTACTTACTGTATTGGCTTCCGCCAGGCCCTGTACTCTGTTTAACTGTATTACTGTTCAGCAGGCCTTCGGTAATCTCGGATTACTGGCCAGTTACGGTGCTAAACCCATAGGGCCGGGTTTGGGTCGTGACAGAGTGTTATCAGAACGATACTTAACCACGAGTTATACCGCACACACGTGTCCAAATGAGCTATAGGGTGTCCTAGAAAAGCGATAGGGCATTACATGAGCATGAAAAGTGTGTGCTTATGACTGACTGATTATATGTTAAAATGTTAAACTGTTTAATTATACAACCGCTTATAATGATAACTGTTATAACTGCTTATAGTGAAATGGATAACGCAAACACTACAAATGAAACTGAATCATCATCCTCTGAGGCCAGAATGGCCAGACTTGAACAAATGATGGGACTGATAATTGAAAGACTAGAGCAACAACCGAACCAACAGCCCCCACCTCCTCCTCCTCCGGTGCAACTGGAACAGAATGTACTGAATGTGAATGCTAATGAGGTGGACATTATTGCACTGACTCATAAATTCAGCAAGATGAAACCGCCGTCCTTCCAGGGAGGCTTAGAACCGCTAAAGGCTGAAGCATGGGTCCTTGAAACTGAAAAGCTATTTGAAGTGTTTCCGTGCTCGAAAGCGAATAAAGTACTGTTAGCTACCTTCACCCTACAAGAAGAAGCTAGAAGGTGGTGGATGTTGATCCGTGATACAAATACTGTTATGACTTGGGCACAGTTCAAGGAGTCCTTCTTTGAGAAATATTTTCCTCAATGTGTCAGGGACAGAAAGGTAACTGAATTTGAACAGTTAAAACAGGGCACAATGTCTGTTGCCGAATATGAGACGAAGTTCACCGGGCTTGCTAGGTATGCACCGCATATGGTGGACACCGACTACAAAAAGGCCAGGAAGTTTGAAGGCGGCCTGAATGTTGCTATCCTTGACAGAGTCAACATGTTGAAATTGCCAACTTATGTGAATGTTCTTGACCGGGCCTTGATGGCCGAATCAAATATTGAAGCACTGAAACAAACTGAACCACCAACAACTGAATGGCGTGGTAAAAGACAGGGTTTCAAATTCAAGAAAGGCAAGCACAACCCTTCCAACAAGAAACAGAATACGGGGTCAACAACTAGCCCCAGCCAAGGGAGTGGATTCATTCCACCCTGCTCTACATGTGGCAACAAGCACAAAGGAGTTTGTTACAACATAACGGGAGCCTGTTTCAGATGTGGCAAGGTGGGCCACAGAATTAAAGACTGCCCTTCTGCTCCACCAGCTAGTAGTAAAGCTACACCGAGCGCAGCAGCATCAAATGTAGCACCAAAGCCTAACCCCAAAGCTACCGGGAAAGAGCCTATGAGGCAGGGCCGAGTATTTGCCCTAGTACCGGGAGACGTTCAGAATACTGAGACCGTTGTGTCAGGTATCCTCCCTATTTGTACTCAGAATGCATATGTATTGATTGATTCGAGGTCTACACATTCTTATGTGTCGCATGCTTTCTCACGAAAATTAAATAGACCCTTAGAACCCATGAATTATCTGCTAGCTGTATCATCACCTGTTGGGGGATCCATGGCATGTGCATATATGTATCATGCTTGTGAAATTATCGTTGGGGATATGCATCTGTTTATTGATTTACTGCCATTGAACATTGATCACTTTGATGTAATATTGGGGATGGATTGGCTACAAAAATATCATGCCACTATAGACTGTGTAACAAAACAAGTAGTTTTCCGTCCGCCTGGTTTGCCCGAATTTGTGTTTAATGGAAGCGGAGTAGTATCTCCTCCGTATTTGATTTCTTCAGTGAAAGCTGTTAAATTAATTAGAAAGGGGTGTAAAGGATATCTGTGTTCTGTGCTGACTGTGTCTACTGATGATGGTGTTAAAACTGATGTGAATTGTATTCCTATAGTCAGAGAATTCCCAGATGTATTTCCAGATGATCTGCCAGGGGATTTGATTGACAGGGAGATTGAATTTACCGTTGATGTGATTCCGGGAACACAGCCAGTGTCTAAAGCTCCTTACAGAATGGCCCCAACAGAATTGAAGGAGTTGAATGTCACGACCCAAACCCGCCCCTAAAAGTTTGGCATCGTAACCGGCCAGTAATCCTAGATTACCACAGGCCTTCCTGTACAAAACATAAATAAATGGGGCTCGCGGAAGCGAAAACTAACTGCACATAGTCCAAAGAGCTGTGCATTAATATGAACATACATTTACATGACAAAAATGTTAATTTACCCACTTAACTTACATCACATGTAGCAAAAGTTCATATACATCATATAGGCAAAAGCCACAGATACAACAAGACAAGGCTCACAAAACGGCCTTCCAGGCCTAGCCCCGGCTATGAGGCACACAAAACTGGTAGGCTCGATGCAAAACTCAGCTTAGGCTTGACTCCCAGCAGGCTCACCTATAAATACATAAATACAAACAATGAGCTAAAGCTCAGCAAGTAACATTAAAGTAAAGGGGTGGTGAACGAATTCCGAACATTTCATATATCTGTAAAATAAATCATTCATAAACATATCATCTCATGTTAGCACATACATAATGGCATACTCCATAGAACATAACACGTGTCGACTAACGACTAGAGTAACCGGTCCCGGACACCGATTAAAGACATACCGAGATCTCGTAAACTGGTCATGGGCTTGTCCTTCCATGCCGTCCCCCATGACTAAAGCGCATGGGCCTGCATGTTCTCGCCCCCACGACTGAACTAACTATGGATGCCATACTAGATTCGCAAATCAGGACATTCGTTCACAGTTTAAAATCATATTTCAAAACATAACATATCATATAGCATTCCGTATAACATTTCAAACATATTTCATATCAACATAACTTTACAGAAATGTTACTCACTGTGGGTTTCCGAAACCGGTTGCACGGTCTTCGAGGTTTGTCCTGTAACATCAACATTATCACATACCATGCCTTAATACAATTAACATTAAAATCATACATTTCATTCTTTCCTTAATTGAATTCATGCCCTTCTAATCTTTCCTTCCATAATACACATTATTAAGCAAGTGATTCACGCATTTCATTCTTACTCTACTTTAATACATTTTCTCATTACATCTCATACATCTCATAATTCTTACATTCCCTTCATGTCATGATGTTCTTTCTTACTTTTATTTCAATTCATGCTAAATTAGTCTTCCTCTCCATAATTCATTTCATAAAATCAAATGTTCATGCTAGATTATTCTTTACCTTATCAAAACATATCGTTCATGCATTCTATTTTCTCTACTTTATTTCATAACTTTATTTCATAATCTGAGATGTTAAATAATACAAATAACAGTAAAAACCAACTCGAATTTTCAGCAAAACCGTGGGCTTCCTCTTTACCAAAATCAACTTCCAATTTTTATGAAAACAAACCATAACATTTGAAAACCACTTCCAATCTACCAAACCAAGGCCAAAACCATTTGGAAAACAATTTAAATTAAACATAACAACTTTAAAATAAACCCACATACAACATTTACAAGAATCAAACTTGAATCAAGATGGAAAACTATAAACATGCACCCAAAAACTACACTTTTCAAAACCATGGGGTTTCCTTCCTCAAATATGAAAACCATGCAAAGAAAACATGATTAAAACCATAAATCTCAAAATATTATTCCATGGATGCAATCTAGGTTAAAATACCACACCATCCTCTCAATTAAACATAATTTTCCCTCAATTCCATCTATTTATCATGAAAACATGGATGAATCAACCTTATGTCCAAGAAAGTAGAGAGAAATTCTTACCTTAAATGGCTAATTGGAGAGAATTAAGCTTGTACCCCTTTTTTCTCCTCTTCTTCCCGTATTCTCTCTCTCTCCCTCTTTTAGATATTTTCTTTCAATGGTTTGAGTCAAACAAGAGTCAACAAATCCTTATCTATAGTCATATCTATCACATAACTCAAATTGTGCCAAACATATGAGCCAAACATGGCCTAACGATTCAGACGAAATTCAGTCATCAATTTATCGTTTCGAATGGTTCTAAAAATTCCCGGTAACACATAGGTGTGCTCAATTTCATTTTCTGAACCCGTTACGGTCATCAATTTCAGTCCCGAAGCTGTAGTTCCAACATATATTTTTTTCTAATTCAAACAGAAAATTCCCAATTAATTCATATTAATGCGTCATTAATTACTGATAATTATGACGTGTATTCCGGGGTCATTACATTCTCCCCAACTTAGAAAGTTTGGTCCTCCAAACTTAACTTATCCTGACAAAGTCCAAGCAGCAATCCCAATCACATATTTCTAGTCATAATTCAACAAGTCTATTTAGTTATTCAACATGACGAAGTAGTCCTTGTATCCTTTTCATAGCAGTGAAGGTAATATCGATATCATAGCAGTTAAACACATAAGAGACAAATCTTGCACATAGGACTGAAGTCAACCAACAAGTTCCATCGTATTCCATGCATAGGTAATAACATAGATATATTCAGTCCATAAACATGTAATAGCAAAGGTCATAGCATAGGTAATTTGTTCTATCATAGTCATAGTCAATTGTTCTATCATCAATAGTCTCCATCGCATAGGTAACAATACTAACATCCTAATAGATATTAAAATCATACCTGTCTTCGCTTTGCCAGTGTCCTTATCTGAAACTAAGGTATAAACTCGTGCTTGCCTCAAAGTAGTCCCTTCAGGAGTCGATGTTGTAGTTGTTTTCGGTACCATGGTTGAATTAACTCCACTAGCATTGGGCTTCTCATTTCTTGGATAGGCTTGTGGGCAAGTTCTGGCTAAATGTCCTTTCTGTCCACATTTAAAGCAAGTTCCAGATCCACGGCGGCAAATACCCCAATGTCGCTTCCCACATTCCTTACAAGTTGGTACACCCACACTGCCACTACTTTCCCTTTTTGTGTTGTCACTAAACGTTGAAGTCAAATTTTCACTCACGGAGCCCATGGATTCACTAATTGTTTCTATTTTCTGTTTCTTGAATTTCTTACTTTCTCCTTCAAGTGTCGTCATTGATTTGGTCATTTTCAAAGCCGCAATATTCGTTTCAGCCATTAAGGCTCTGTCAAGTACATCAACATACTTTTCCAATTTCAAAACGTTCACCCTGTCAAGCACCTCGACATGTAAACCACCCTCAAATTTTCTTGCTTTCTTATATTCTGTGTCAACCATATGTGGGGCATAACGAGCTAATTCAGTAAACTTACTTTCATATTCCGCTACGGACATAACACCTTGTTTCAGCTGCTCGAATTCGGATATTTTTCTGTCTCGCATGCATTGTGGAAAGTACTTTTCGTAAAATATCTCTTTAAATCGATCCCATGTCAAATCCCTATTCTGATCCCGTACCAGCATCCACCATCTTCGAGCTTCTTCTGTCAAGGTAAATGTTGCTAACAGAACTTTATACACATCATTACATGGAAATACTTCAAAAATTTTCTCAGTCTCTAGTACCCATGCCTCTGCTTTTAAGGGTTCAATTCCCCCTGCAAACTCTGGCGGTTTCAGTTTCTTGTATTTCTGTGTTAAACTGATAACATCATCATTAATCATTGGTTCCACTTGAACAGGTGGCGGAGGAGGAGGCGGAAATGGCTGTCTCTGTTGTGGTTGGCCTTGTTCTAATTGTTGTCTAACCAACCCAGTCAAAACCTCTACCATTCGTTCTAACCGATTCATTCTGGCATCAGAAGATTCTGTTTCATCTACATTTCTTGCATTGGTCTCTTCCATTAGTCTATAGAATCCATAACAAAGCACATTTCATTTTCCATATACTGTTTCCTTTACTGTCTTATCATTTTTAGTTCTTGCTTCTCATATTCAGAAACACACACACACACACATGCACGTATGCTCATGCCATGCTCTATTTCTTTTCTAATGCACCCTACAGCTCTTATGGACACGTGTGTGGGTAAATTAACTCGTGCGCTCTGATACCATTCTGTCACGACCCAAACCCGCCCCTAAAAGTTTGGCATCGTAACCGGCCAGTAATCCTAGATTACCACAGGCCTTCCTGTACAAAACATAAATAAATGGGGCTCGCGGAAGCGAAAACTAACTGCACATAGTCCAAAGAGCTGTGCATTAATATGAACATACATTTACATGACAAAAATGTCAATTTACCCACTTAACTTACATCACATGTAGCAAAAGTTCATATACATCATATAGGCAAAAGCCACAGATACAACAAGACAAGGCTCACAAAACGGCCTTCCAGGCCTAGCCCCGGCTATGAGGCACACAAAACTGGTAGGCTCGATGCAAAACTCAGCTTAGGCTTGACTCCCAGCAGGCTCACCTATAAATACATAAATACAAACAATGAGCTAAAGCTCAGCAAGTAACATTAAAGTAAAGGGGTGGTGAACGAATTCCGAACATTTCATATATCTGTAAAATAAATCATTCATAAACATATCATCTCATGTTAGCACATACATAATGGCATACTCCATAGAACATAACACGTGTCGACTAACGACTAGAGTAATCGGTCCCGGACACCGATTAAACACATAACGAGATCTCGTAAACTGGTCATGGGCTTGTCCTTCCATGCCGTCCCCCATGACTAAAGCGCATGGGCCTGCATGTTCTCGCCCCCCACGACTGAACTAACTATGGATGCCATACTAGATTCGCAAATCAGGACATTCGTTCACAGTTTAAAATCATATTTCAAAACATAACATATCATATAGCATTCCGTATAACATTTCAAACATATTTCATATCAACATAACTTTACAGAAATGTTACTCACTGTGGGTTTCCGAAACCGGTTGCACGGTCTTCGAGGTTTGTCCTGTAACATCAACATTATCACATACCATGCCTTAATACAATTAACATTAAAATCATACATTTCATTCTTTCCTTAATTGAATTCATGCCCTTCTAATCTTTCCTTCCATAATACACATCATTAAGCAAGTGATTCACGCATTTCATTCTTACTCTACTTTAATACATTTTCTCATTACATCTCATACATCTCATAATTCTTACATTCCCTTCATGTCATGATGTTCTTTCTTACTTTTATTTCAATTCATGCTAAATTAGTCTTCCTCTCCATAATTCATTTCATAAAATCAAATGTTCATGCTAGATTATTCTTTACCTTATCAAAACATATCGTTCATGCATTCTATTTTCTCTACTTTATTTCATAACTTTATTTCATAATCTGAGATGTTAAATAATACAAATAACAGTAAAAACCAACTCGAATTTTCAGCAAAACCGTGGGCTTCCTCTTTACCAAAATCAACTTCCAATTTTTATGAAAACAAACCATAACATTTGAAAACCACTTCCAATCTACCAAACCAAGGCCAAAACCATTTGGAAAACAATTTAAATTAAACATAACAACTTTAAAATAAACCCACATACAACATTTACAAGAATCAAACTTGAATCAAGATGGAAAACTATAAACATGCACCCAAAAACTACACTTTTCAAAACCATGGGGTTTCCTTCCTCAAATATGAAAACCATGCAAAGAAAACATGATTAAAACCATAAATCTCAAAATATTATTCCATGGATGCAATCTAGGTTAAAATACCACACCATCCTCTCAATTAAACATAATTTTCCCTCAATTCCATCTATTTATCATGAAAACATGGATGAATCAACCTTATGTCCAAGAAAGTAGAGAGAAATTCTTACCTTAAATGGCTAATTGGAGAGAATTAAGCTTGTACCCCTTTTTTCTCCTCTTCTTCCCGTATTCTCTCTCTCTCCCTCTTTTAGATATTTTCTTTCAATGGTTTGAGTCAAACAAGAGTCAACAAATCCTTATCTATAGTCATATCTATCACATAACTCAAATTGTGCCAAACATATGAGCCAAACATGGCCTAACGATTCAGACGAAATTCAGTCATCAATTTATCGTTTCGAATGGTTCTAAAAATTCCCGGTAACACATAGGTGTGCTCAATTTCATTTTCTGAACCCGTTACGGTCATCAATTTCAGTCCCGAAGCTGTAGTTCCAACATATATTTTTTTCTAATTCAAACAGAAAATTCCCAATTAATTCATATTAATGCGTCATTAATTACTGATAATTATGACGTGTATTCCGGGGTCATTACATTGAAAGTGCAATTGCAGGAACTGTTAGACAAGAAGTTTATCAGACCCACTACTTCACCGTGGGGTGCACCTGTTTTGTTTGTAAAGAAGAAAGATGGCTCACTGAGACTGTGTATTGATTACCGCGAACTGAACAAGGTAACTGTGAAAAATAAATACCCATTGCCACGTATTGATGATTTATTTGATCAGTTACAGGGTGCACAAGTGTTTTCAAAGATTGATCTCAGATCGGGGTATCATCAACTGAAAGTGAAACCAGAAGACATTGATAAAACTGCTTTTAGAACAAGGTACGGACATTACGAATTTTTAGTTATGCCGTTCAGAGTTACGAATGCCCTTGCTGCTTTTATGGACCTTATGAACAGAATTTTTAAACCATACCTTGATGATTTCATTGTAGTATTCATTGATGACATACTGATTTATTCAAAAAGTAGAGAAGAACATGAACACCACCTGAGACTTGCCCTCAGACCCTAAGAGAACAGAAACTGTATGCTAAATTGTCTAAATGTGAGTTCTGGCTTGATCATGTTATGTTTTTGGGGCATGTTGTTAGCAAAGATGGAATTTCTGTTGATCCGCAGAAAATTGAAGCTGTAGTGAACTGGCGTAGACCAACAAATGTGACTGAAGTCCGAAGCTTTTTGGGATTGGCTGGATATTATAGAAGATTTGTCAAGGATTTCTCCAAAATTGCCTTACCATTGACTCAGTTAACTCAGAAGGGGATATCATTTGACTGGACAGACCAAAGGGAGTCAGCATTTCAAGAGTTGAAAACTCGACTTGTGACTGCACCGGTCCTTACTCTACCTTCAGGTACGGATGGTTATACTGTATTTAGTGATGCTTCTCATAAGGGTTTGGGGTGTGTTTTAATGCAGAATGGGAGAGTTATTGCTTATGCTTCCCGACAGTTGAGACCACATGAAAATAACTACCCGACCCATGACTTGGAACTTGCTGCAGTGGTGTTTGCACTGAAAATTTGGCGTCACTATCTGTATGGGGCGACATGTGAAGTTTATATCGACCACAAGAGCTTAAAATATTTCTTCACACAGAAAGAACTGAATATGAGACAGCGGAGATGGCTAGAATTGATTAAAGACTATGACCTACAGATTCTGTATCATCCGGGAAAAGCCAACACCGTTGCCGATGCATTGAGTCGGAAATCGATTGGGAACTTAGCTTGCTTACTCACTGGGCAGAAAGAATTGCTTTGTGACCTTGAAAGATCTGGAATTGAAATTGTTTTGCGAGAACAAGGTGGAACCCTAGCTGCTATTTCTGCTCAACCAGCATTGATTGAAGAGATTAAAGAGAAACAGCAACAGGATGACTTCTTGAAGAAGATCATCGAAGAAAGAGAATCTAAACCGAGACCGGGGTTCAAATTTGAAAATGATGTACTGAAGTTTCAGGAAAGACTATGTGTACCGAATGATTCTGAACTGAAAAGAAGAGTTCTGCACGAGGGCCACAATTCAAAATTTTCTATTCATCCGGGGAATACGAAAATGTATCAAGATTTGAAATTGAATTTCTGGTGGCCGGGAATGAAGAAAGAAATTGTCGACTTTGTGTCCAAATGTCTTCATTGCCAACAAGTCAAAGCTGAACATCAACGACCTGCTGGATTATTGCAACCCTTGCCCATACCAGAGTGGAAATGGGAGCATATCACGATGGATTTTATCGTTAGGTTACCTCGCTCCAGGAAAGGTATGGATTCAATTTGGGTTATTGTTGATAGACTGACCAAATCTGCTCACTTCTTACCTGTCAAGACAATCTATAATGCGGACAAATTGGCTGTTATCTATATTGACGAAATTGTGAGATTGCATGGAGTGCCTGTATCTATTGTTTCTGACAGGGATTCGAAGTTTACATCGAGGTTTTGGCAAAGCCTACAGACTGCATTGGGTACTGAATTGAGGCTGAGTAGTGCCTATCATCCTCAGACAGATGGACAGTCAGAAAGGACCATCCAAACTTTAGAGGATCTACTGAGAATGTGTGTCCTTGATTTCCAAGGAAACTGGGAAAGTCATTTTCCATTGGCTGAATTCGCCTACAACAACAGCTACCATTCGAGTATTGGTATGGCGCCTTTCGAGGCATTGTATGGCAGAAAGTGTAGATCTCCAATTTGCTGGGCAGAAGTTGGAGATGGGCCGTCGCTTGGGCCCGAAATTCTTTATGAAACGACTGAAAAGATAAAACTGATACAACAGAGACTGAAAACTGCACAGAGTAGACAGAAGAGTTACGTAGATATTAGAAGACGAGACCGAGAATATGAAGTGGGTGATCACGTTTTTGTGAAAGTGACACCAATGAAAGGCCAGACTCGTTTTGGAGTCAAAGGCAAGTTAGCACCGCGGTATGTCGGACCGTATCAGATTATTGAGAAAATCAATCCGGTGGCGTATCAAGTTGCACTTCCTCCTGAAATGGAGCATATGCATAACGTCTTCCACATATCTATGTTGAGAGATTATCTCCGGGATCCTTTCCATGTGATTGAGCCTACCCGAGTAGTGTTGAGTGATGACTACACTTACGAGGAACGGCCTATACAGATTGTAAATCGACGGATCAAGAAACTGAGAAACAAAGAGATCCCGCTAGTGAAAGTTGATTGGCAGAACCATGGTGGTGTGTATGCCACTTGGAAAAGGGAAGATGACATGGCTAAAAGATACCCAGAACTGTTTCCACTGAACCCTGTTTTCTTCCAGAATGAAGGTAACTCGAGTTTAGAGGACTAAACTCCTTATAAGGAGGGGAGACTGTAACAACCCTTGTACTGATTACCGATAAACTACTGAATTAGCTACTGATTACTGCTAAACTGAACTGATAATGACTGATAATTGAATTAACTGAAGTACTGAATGGACTGATTGAAATCGAAACTGAAATTGAATAAGTTTATCTATTACATTGCATTTCTATCTGTTTGATTGATTGATTATCTGTTTGAGTTTATGTGTTTAAACTGCTAATTGAAGGCCTTATCGGCGGCCGAATTAGGAACCGTTTAGAGTTTTGGGATCAGTAGAATATTTGTGATTTAATGGTATATTTATCTAAATTGTGATTAGGTATGATTAAACTAGACGAAAATGAGCTAATTGCAAACTTAGGCTTATCTACCAAATTGCTACCTATAGTGGATATTTATTTATTATTATTGTTTCAGCCTTATCACCTAATCAAAACTATTGATCAGCCATTTCCTACACTCCAGCCGACCAAAGTGAGAGAGAGGGAGAGAATTAAGAGGGAAATTGAATTCATCTTGCCATCTTGTGAATTGCTAGAAGAACTTGAAGATTTGTAACATAGATTGCTAAATTGAGCTTGCAAGACTTGTAATTGAGACTTAGGTAAGAAAATCCATCTTCTTCTTGTTGTCTTTAAGCTTCATCTTGCATGGTTCATGCTCCATTGTAGAATCAAGCCATGATTTAGTGCATAGAGGTTGAATTAAAGCTTAATTGTTGCATGCATGGCTATATCCTTGCATTTTGAGGTTGATTACATGGAATTTGGTACATGCATGTTCATATTATTGTTAGAGTCCATGTTTTCACCTTGTTTTGAAAAGAATTGAGCTCTTTTGAGCTAGCTTTGAGGCTTAAAATTGTTTAAAGTACATGCATGTCATGTTTGAACATTGTTCATGAGAATTGGATTTGAAAATGGGTTTAATTGAAACACCCTTGGGCTTTGATTTCTTAAATTGAGCTTTGAATCATGTTATTCCATGGGTTTGCAAGGGTTTTTCCAGGAAATAGCCCAAGAGGATCGAAAATATTGCTTTTGAACTTGATTTTGAACTTGGAAGCTCAAATCTGGAATTCCCAGATCTTGGTTGTCCGCTCGAGCGGAGGAAGTAGCGCTTGAGCGGAGAAATCGAGCTCCCAGCATCTTGTACTGTGCATCAGTCCGCTCGAGCGGAGGACTGGGTGACACGCTCGAGCGGGCGTCGAGCGGAGATTTCACCTATCCAGTACTTTTTGGTCCGCTCGAGCGGGGATGTTGTCGCTCGAGGGGGGACCTTTGTTTGCTTGTACGCTCGAGCGGGGAAACCTGCGCTCGAGCGGGACTCTGTTTCACTGAAAATTCTGCAAATGTTTTCTAAGTGCATCTTTGCATCCTCTTTCCATCCTAGGCATTCCTAGGGCGCATTTAAGGCATCTTAATGAGGATGTAGGTGTAGAACACACCGAGGCATTTAAAGATTAAGTTATTACCCTTCCCAACTGTATAACTTAGTGTGTGTTCTATTTGTTAACTGTTTAGGGTTGGCTCTCGGGAACGCGCTCTAGCATACCGTAGCCCAATCTCTGTGAGTAACGATTGTGTAAAGATATGTTCAAAATGGTTATCTTTTGAATACTGAACTGAACTGTTTATTGAACTGATATTATTTACTGAATGAATGTATGTCCTGTATTCTGAACTGTATTGTGGCATCCTTAGCACTTACTGTTTACTGTTACTGTTACAGAGCTCTGTCGGTTCCCTTGTGGAACCATACTGTTTACTGATTGATGGCTATCATTACTGTTGGGTCTGTTAAGACCCGGTCCTTTTGGACCTACTGTTTATAGGCTAACGGGTGTACCACATATGACTGACTGACTGAAATACTGAAAGACTGAAATACTGTTTAATGAACTATTTTCATTACTGTAAGGACATTCATTCATAACCTCTTTACGCTTTATGTTATTCACTGGGCTTTAGCTCACTGCTCATATATATATGTAGGTGTCCAGGTACCGGATCAAAGCTAGAAGCGTCGGAGTAAGCTCCAGTTTTGTCAAGCCAGCCTATGTGCCTCACTGCGAGGTTCCGAGTTGCCATGCTATGGCTTGGGGTGTTTTTGTGTCCCCCATCGGTCTCCTTACTGTTTTGTACTACTGTATAGACTGTCTACTGTTTTACTGTACTGTTATCGAGGGATTAGGTCCCCGTACTGAATGTTTGTATATGATTGTATAGACTGTATATAGATTGTACTGTTCTGAACTGTATGAATGCATGAAAAATGTTTTTGGCATACAGATTTTCACAGCTCAATGGACACTAGTTACTTACTGTATTGGCTTCCGCCAGGCCCTGTACTTTGTTTAACTGTATTACTGTTCAGCAGGCCTTCGGTAATCTCGGATTACTGGCCAGTTACGGTGCTAAACCCATAGGGCCGGGTTTGGGTCGTGACAATATTGCGGATCCGTTAACAAAAGGTTTGACAAAAGAGCTAGTGTATAGTTCATCAAAGGGGATGGGATTAAAGCCTATTACATAAGAGTCGTCATAATGGTAACCCTACTTATATGACTGGAGATCCCAAGAACTAAGTTCAAAGGGACAACTAAGTTATGTATGGCTCGCCAGAAATCACCAAGGGATTAAAATTCCCTACCCATTCCTATGGTGAGAGTGATATCTGCAACATATGTTGTCTGCAGGGGCATAAGGATAAGCTTTGCTTTTAATGATTACTTAAATCTTGATTAAGGCATAAAATCAAGACGAGTATAAGAAGATACTCATAATAAGAATCACCTATATGAGTGTTGAACTGGGGCCGGTTCTATGAGAATGAAAGAGGCTACATTCTCTAGAAACACTCATGAAAACCAGGAGCGTTCAAGGCCAAAATGAACACAACAGTGAGAACCACGATGTGTTAGAAGATATTTTGTGTGAAATCTATTGTCTTGGCTTACACAAACGGCTGAACAATTCAAGGCATCGCGTCCATTGGTTAGCCAGTAAGTCCGATAGGTTATCACTAGGGAAGGTTCAAGGCCGAAAACTACCTATCCTGATGCAAGATATTTTCGACTTATACTTTTTCGTTAAGTCTGCATATTGTTGCATTTCCGTTGTCATCAAATTCCATTCATGTGGGGGATTGTTGGAAATGATTATAAAATTCTAGGTAAAACCAGAATTTCTTCCTAAGTTTGGTCTAATTTTTAGGTGGGCCCCGTGCATCAATTTACACGGGTCAAAGTGGTAACGCGTTCTATGCCGCGTTGTGATTCACGTGGTATATTTGGTTGCTCAAAACCATTACCGAGTGAATGGGAAATTGAAGCCAAAGTATGCTCCATGGAAATGGTGTTTTGGTGGAAATTCCCCTAAAGTTTTGAATAAGGCTTGTCCCACATTGATTTGGTGGGAGGTTTTGAAAGGGTTTATAAGGCATGGGTTTGGTACTTGGGGTGTGCCCCAAGGGGTACTTAAGTGTTTTAGAGGGAGAGGTTATGGGCAAAATGGGCTAGACCCATTGGACCCAAAAATCACCCCGCGCGCCGCCGCCGTCTGTCCGGTCGGTCGGGCGGGCTGGACTGGGCCTGGGCTTGGGCGCGGGTGCGTGGTGTGAGGTTGGGCTTGTTCGGCCCAATACTAATCTTTTTGGGCCAAAAACATTTGAATTTAATTCAAATAAACTGGTTTGGATTTTTTGTTCATCCAAACAGGGTCCTTCCCGTTTTCAAACAGAAAGAAACTGGGTTTGGTTTTTTCTGTACATCCAAACAGGGCCCTTCCCGAAATAAACTAGTTTGGTATTATTGTACACCCAAACAAGGCCCTTCCCGTTTTTGTTATCTGTTTGAATTGTAACCCAACAGATTCAAATCTGTTTGAATACAAAACCAACAGGTATCATACCTGTTCAATTCAAAACCAAGAGCCACCATTCCATCTATAAATAGGACAGCCCTCATTTGGATTTAGTAATCTTTAATTTTCGTTCTTCATAATTCTGCAAACATCCTCTTCATTTTGTTGCATTATTTTCTTGTCAGAGAGAGTATAAACACTTAGTGTGTTCGTTAGGCAAACAATTTGTAGTGCTGCTATTGTTTGTAGTAGATCATTTTATCCTGGGAGATAGACGTCCACATTCTGAAAGCACCGTGGAGAGGACGAATCTGTCTTAAGGACACAGTGTCAAACACTGGACTTGATCAGATTATAATTCGAAGAAATTAAATCAAGTAAGTTATTTAATTAATTCTTTATGTTATTGTTGTTATTTAAATCAGATTTTAATTTTGTTTTTGTAACAAAATAAAATCTATTTTTATTTATTTATTTATTATTTCGAGTTTGATTTTTGTAATCAAACAAATTCTCTTCTTTTCTTTATTTCTTTAAATTCTAATTGTTGTTTTGTATACAATAGAATTAAATCTTTTAAATACAGTGAAGATTGCCCAACAAACTACACAGGTAAGGGCTGCTAGATGGCGGTCACATGGTACAGGAGGGTTGCTGAGGATGGTCACAGAGTAGGGGAGGGCAAGGCAGTGATGGACAAGGGTGGGGTTTGAGAGTTAGGACTTGAAATGCTTGGGGTGAAAAAAGAAAAATAGAAATTAAAAACATGGGTGGGGCTATAGTGCTGAGTAGTATCAGTTGACACCTCTGTATTTTTAAAATTTTGTATACTAGATGTAAAATTTTATCCAAAAAATGAATTTTTGCAAATTGACCCATTGAGCTTTAGGAATAAGAAACTAAAAGTTTAAAATTTTACAAATTCAACCTAGTCAAATTAAACAATAAAATCAAACTTTATATAGAATTTTCAATCTTCTAAATCTATTTTAAAATTACATTGTTGATATGTGCTCAAACAATTAGGGCATTTGACTATGGGTTCGTTTGGAAAGTGGGTTAGTTTATTGGCTTTTTGGGTTTTTTTTTTTTTCTATTTTAGCCTGGGACTAAAAAGTCTTATTTGAGATGAACTTTTTGATTTTTTTGACTTTTGTAAGAAAAAAATGTAATGATTATAGGTTGGATGTGATATTTTATCTTATTGAAATAAAAAACTTATTTTATTTTTTTGTGACTATTTTAATCAAAAAGTCTCAAACCTCAACTTTTCAAACGAGCACTATTTAAGATTGTGGGTTCAACTCTCATAGAGAGTTCGATAGTTGTGTTGTTTTTTTTTTTTTCGCACTATAAAATTGTGAATATTTATTTATTTTAGTTAAATAAATAATATTAATAAACTCCAACAACACCGATAAAACCTTTGGTGACTAATATAAGGTTGTGGGTTTAACATGTTTGGTTCCGGTTTCCTAAACTTGTTTTTATGAAAATTTTAGAGTTTTTGTTTAGTTAAGTCCAAAAATCAAAAATCAAAAAAAAAAAAAAAAAAACTTCAAATGTATACTTGGAAAAAGAGTTGTGATTTGAAGTGATTTGGTTTTTTTTTTTTTTTTTTACTTTTTGATGTGACGCGTTCTCTTTTATTTTGCTTTCTCTTTTCTTTTTTTTTTGTTTTTTTTTGAGTGTTATAGTTACGGCATTTGAATTTTACATTGACACAAAATTCAATATAGAGGGATTTTAAATTTAAAAACAAAGCAAAATTCAAAAATACTTTTGTATTTGATGCTATAAAAGTTCATAAGTTGGTTACTTAGTTTTTTTATGCTAATTTGTAATTAAATTATGTATTTTGTGATTGATGTCATGAAATTTTATGATAAAGTTACAAATTTAATGGTAGGGTATGCACCCATAAAAGACTATATATCAAATTATTTTTTGGTACATATTTAGTATGTACATATATACATAAAATAAATATAGCAGTACTTTTGATGTAATAATAATTTTTTTTTTCAATTTATTGTTGAATACATTATTTAGACTGCCCTCTTTATCTATGTGTGGAGGGAAATTTGAATTTCTTTGTAATAGTCAAATTTTTAGAAACCAAACACTTATCCATTTTCAACACATAGTTTTCAAATCACTTTTTTGAAAAATAACTCAAAAAACTAAAACAGCACATAGTGAACCTTTATTTTTATTTTTTTTGGGAAAAATTGAAAAAATTGAATTTTTTTGTGCAAAACAAAAAATTTGCATCTATCAAGGAGTATGATGATGGAAAATTGATGTACAAAACTAAAAAAAAAATGAAAAAAAAACTTCAAAAATGAAAAATCTGATAATGTTTTCAGTTTTAAAACTGGAAAAAACTGATAATGTTATTAGTTTTATTAGATTGTTGAATCAAATCAATAAATAGAAAGGCAAAAACATTTAATCTAATGCTTTATTTTTTTCATCAGTTAGTAAAACAATTATCTAGAACATTACTATGCAAAATTAATAATTATTTTAGTTTTAAAAATTTGAAAAAAATTGATAATATTTAGATAATTAATTCTAAATTTTTACGTACAAATTCAGTGTTTGTACATTTGTGTAAAATAAATAAATAAACTTTTTTCCCCCTAAAAAATTATCTATTGTAGCTCAAATTCTCGATATAAGAATTGTTTATCAACAAAAAAAACAAAAGTATCAGAAAGAGGTTCGAGAAGAAAAACAAACACGAACAAGAGGTTCCACCGAGACTTGAACTCGGGTTACTGGATTCAGAGTCCAATGTCCTGACCACTAGACCATGGAACCACAACTCGTTCTGTTGGAGAGCTATAGTGGTTTTTTATTTTTATATATCAAAATCTAATTTGGTTATACTCTCCAATTGAGAGAGGAGAAAGACTTCTCTTTTTCTCTTTTTCTTTTTTTTTATTTGAACAGAAGGAGAAAGACTTCAATGCACACACTTATGTGTACCTGTTATTTATTTCTTTTTTAGTAATATTAGGAAATTTTACCCATAAATCTCATATGAGATAATGTTGATCTATTTAATTTTTAAAAAAAATTTATGAACCAATTAGTCATTTTTATTATAGAAATTTTATTTATTTGATTTAGTGTCATTTGAACTTAAGTGAATGTCCTTTTGTGATGAATTTTTCTAATTTTCTGAGTCATTTTTTGGATGGAAATGAAAATGTGAGGTGTGGAACATCCTTTTGGGAGCGATTGGTGGTTAAAGTGTTAATTGTCGAGCGGAGAAATCTACATTTCTGTTAGTGTGGTTTTCTAATGTTAAATTGGAGTGTTACATTAGAATGCTAAACCAAACCAAACCAAACCAAGCTTTAAGTCCCATCAAATGGGGTCGGCTACATGAATCCTTCCTCTCCACGCGGCCCTATCAAAGGTCATTTCATTAGTCAAATTAAGTAGATTCATATATCTATTTATAACACTAGTCAACGTTAATCTAGGCCTACCCCGTCCCCTAAGAATACTATATTTGGAAAAAATACACTAAGAAATTTTTTTGTGTTACATTGATTAGAATGTTACGTTTGAAAAAATAGACTGAGGAGTTTTTTTAGTGTATTATATTGGAGTGTTACGTTTGGAAAAAGTACATTAAAGAGTTTTTGTATGTTATATTGATTGAAGTATTACGTTTGAAAAAAATACACTAAAGAGTTTTTTTAGAATGTTATATTGTTACGTTTAAGAAAAATACACTAAGGAGTTTTTTTATAATATTATGTTGTTATGTTTAAGAAAAATACACTAAGGAGTTTTTTAGTGTGTTACATTGAAGTGTTATGTTTAGGAAAAGTATACTAAAGAGCTTTTGTGTGTTACATTAATTGAAGTGTTACGTTCAGAAAAAAAATATACTAAAGAATTTTTTTGAAATGTTACATTGTTTCGTTTGAGAAAACCACATTAAAGAGTTTTTTAGTGTGTGACATTGGAGTGTTATGTTTGGGAAAAGCATACTAAGAAGTTTTTGTATGTTATATTGATTGGAGTGTTACGTTTGAAAAAAGTACATTAAGGAATTTTTTTTTAATGTTACGTTATTATGTTTAAAAAAAGTATACTAAGGAGTTTTTTTGTGTGTTACATTCAAGTGTTACATTTTTAGAGTGTTACATTAGAGTGTTATATTTGAAAAAAATGTACTAAATTTGTTTTTTATTAAGTGTTACATTTAGTATTTTCAACATTATGAGAACATTCACATTTATCTCTCAACACATAATACACGAGCGTTTATGTTTGGCCCTTTATGTAATTCACACAAGAATGAAACCTTTGAGTCTATAAGAAGAAATGGAGGATCAAACAGTTCATAAGATCACTATTTAAGATTTATTGGTACTTCATTCTAATATCACATATATAACATTTTCCATAAAAATACATCGTATGTATTACACAAAAATACGTAACATAGTACATACGGTACACACTCTATAAGTGTGTTTGGATCATGGATTTAAAAGGGGGGGGGGGGGGGGAAAAGTAAAATGTATTTATATTCCATTCACATTTCATTGACATTTTTTATTTTTTCTAAATTTCTATCCAAATCTATAATCCAATCACAGAGAAAAACTATAACAAATGTGTAATGAAGAGTTTGCCATAATTCTCTTAACTTTCCAATTAAAAATATAAGAGTGGCTAACTAATATAGCTTACTTGGTTTTGTAACAAGTTGCCATTGTTTTGACTCAGACGTTTGAGATTTTACTACTTTCTCCGCACTCTGATTTACTTGCCATTCAAACCAAAAGACTAGAAGACAACAAAATGAGATTATGAACAATCTTCAATAGATCAGAAATGGTATTCCATATTAATAGTTAACAGTAAGGAATTTATTTGACCTCCACAATCTAAAAATCCAACTATACATCATATGTTTGCCAGTTTCAGAATGGTACAATTGAGTATAACAAAAAAAATTTAAATAAAAAACTAAAGAAGTCTAACCATAAACCTAAAGTCTGTATGTTCTCCAAATTTTTTTAATACAAAAGCCAAATTACAAGGGGAGGAAAGCTAATAAAGCATCTGATGATTCTCAAGAGCTACATTTATGAGAACTAGCTACATAGTAATGTAATGAATATAGTCATACTACTACTAATAAGCATCAAAATCCAACCTCTACTTCCTTGACCTACCTTACTAGATTGTGAGGCTCCAAAAATTATCAACACTTTCTCTGAAACTAACTTGAATATTGCAAGAACTGCAAAGCAAAAGCTCACGGCTACCACAACTATCTCTTTCTTTTCCAGACTTGCTTGATCAGTCATAACCTTCTCAACATCTAATCTGCATAATCATTAAAAGAGAAGAAGAAAAAAAAAAATAGATCGAAATCATATCAGATATGGTAAGTACTCGGAAAAAAAAAAAAAAAAAAGTGTAAATCTGTTGACCTTAGCATGCCATTTTCTCTAATCAATGCATCAATCTGAGATGAGACGACGTCTTTCCACGACCCAAGATCAGTAACTCCTTTCTCCTGGTGAAAAAAGACATGAATGTGAAAGAGTTTTAAGTGGGGTTCATTTTTTTATTTTTTATTTTTACATAACCCCTATTTTCTTTAAAACAAATTTAGTGATTAGTAGTGTACCATGATCTCCTTCCATTCTAAGAGATTCTTGATATCTGTTTTACTTTCCTCTAAAAGCATTGAATATCTTGATAACTCTTTGTCAAGCTCGGGTAGTAGATCCCCCTGTCTTCGGTTTTGTTCTTTGATGTACTCCTCTAGCACCGATAAGTTTATCTCAAGTGACCTCACCTTTTGCAACAAGATCTTTAGAATCGCGTCCCCATGTTTTCTTCCATTAGGTTGTTGTCTAGCTTCCATTACAGGATCGGGTATGTTGCTAATCGTCCCTTGATTCTTCACCACATCTACGTTAGGCCTTTGCCCTTCATCGATCCCTATTGTCACCTTATTCGTAGCCTCAGTCACATTTTGAACTTCACCTTCTATTTTTTGGTCACTAGGACTCGGTTCTGGTACTAAAGATGGCGTTGTAGTTGAATTAGGACTGGAAATCTTATTAGCTGCAGATTCCTCAGAAGCCACTATGAGATCTTCTAACATCCTCTCGATTGCATCTACGCCATATACCTCCACAACACTTAGCGTGCAATAAAATTCCGAACCATAGTGACTAAACAAACTCAACTTTAAGTACCTAGCCCATTTGGGTTCAGGAAGCTTAAAGCTTTGAGCATGCTTGACATTTGCAGCAACAAATTTCCCTAATAATGACCATGTCTCGGTTGGATAAACAAAACTCCCAGACAACTCGAATTCCTTGAAGTTAGAAGAATAATGTTCAAAATTTGCAATTTTCACCGTGTCAACTAGGGTTTCCTCTGCCAACTCAATGACAACAAATTTTGCCCCAACAGAACAAGGGTTCCTCAAATATTTGTCATGATCTTTCCCCAATATGTTGCTAGCGCCTTTTGCTTCCTTATTATGAGCCACCACCTTTGCACCCTTGGCTGCTGAGGCATAGTTGTATTCTGTTCCATCAGGCTCAAGCCGGTGCGTGATATTAACAAGAAGTTGACTTGTTGCACTCCCACCTTCGTCTTGCCTTGTAATGTCTCGAAACTCGTCTAGATTAAGATAAGCCGAATGAGTTTTCCCAATATTTAGATGTTCTACTTTCTTTTGCTTTTGTTGTTCTTGAGGTGCTTGTATTCCACACACTATCACAGCAGGGTAACCTAAAACACTCCAAACTGCTTCCTCCAATTCGCTTGTTCCTTGAAGCGAGTACTCGTGATTTACATAGTGATAATCATAAACATCAGAGTCATTACTAGTTACAGATACATTAGACTCTAAGAAAACCCCATTTATATTGTAACTGTTGTTTCCATCTTCGACATGTGACAATGCAGATTCGTACAACTTATCGTGATCATCATGAACACTGGAGTTAGTCATGCTTCTATTATCAGCATGCAAATTCCCTACATAAGATAAATCCAAATCAATACAACATAACGTAAAGGAATTATCCCAATTATTAAGCTGCTAATTCAATTGATTGATCACAAACATAACTCCATATGCGCGTGCACACATAAAGATACAACGTTTCTTTCTCATTCAAAAAACATTTTACATCAATCCACTTAACAAGAAATAAAGGCACTAATAAACACAAAAACTTAGAAAAATTAAATACACAAGTATGGTAGTAGAATTTCAAGAAAGTGTATGGGAGTGTACAATTGTGGCTTAAAATGGCACTTGTAATCATGCTATATTATCCTTGAACTTAAATGCAAGTTTGAAAATCACAATTATGGATAAATATCAAATAACAAAAAAATAAAATAAAAAGGAATCAAAATTTACAAATAAGGAAGTGTATTAAAAGTTACAACATCATCAAATCTAAGAAATGAAAAAGGCTTGCTAAGAACTTGAAAATAAAAAAATGGAAATGGAAATGGACAAAAAAAAAGAATGAATGGATGAGAAAAAGTACCTCCATTGCCATGGGTAACGCCGAGTTTAGAGTAGAACAAGAACAAAAGACACCAAAATGAAAAAATCAAAGGCAGTGAGACTTCGAAAAAGCCTTTCTTCTTGTTGTTAATGATATTGCTTTGACATTTGATATTTATGGAGTCAACTTTTCGAGGTTTCTTCATCTCTCATCATCAATAAATGTAGAGGATGACTTTCCTAGGAAATAAATCCCAATGAAAGACCTGTGTTTGTTTTGCGAGAGAATTGCCTTTATTCATTCCCAAATTGTTTGAGTTTTATGGTTTTTTTTGTGGAAAATTATTAGTCACCAGTCCCTAACCTCATCTATCTAGCGAAAACTGCTCTTACCATATATATTGATCCCATGTGTCATTAAATCTAATGCATGGATTAACGGTTGCTTGTAAGTTCGGCCCATACGACATGTGTCTGCCCTTTTAAGGAATAATAATAACAAGAGAGGAAAAGAAAATGAAAGAAAAATAGTACAAAGACTATTTTTAGAGAGCATATTTAGAAAAAGGCAAACCAAACAAGTTTTTGTACTTTTTTATCTCAAAAACTACTCTACAAACACAAACCAAACACACCCTATATGTTCATTTTGTCCCTTTTTTAGAAATAAAATGGTCATGTATCTCTTGTTATAGAATTACTTGGTTGATTTGGTATTAAAAAAAAAGATTTGGTAAAAAAGAAAATAAAAGTAGTTGTGTTTTTTGCTTCAATATTGTGAGAATAAGTAAACACACTCTAAAATAGTAAGGGGTTGTTTGAGGTGTCCTAAATAAGTGCACTTTTTGTCTTTTTGGACTAAAAAATTGAGGAAAAAAATATGGATGTTTGGGTTATCTTTTTTATTTTTTATGAAAAAATGTGTACTAAAAAATTGTATAAATTACTGTGTATGGAAAAATTAGAATTGGGAGTTGTGCAGCCGTAATTTTTGACTTTTGGTGAAAAATGATAACTTTTTGACTTTTTGTACTTTTTTTCAACTTGCCAAACTTGACCTAAATACCCTTTCTTTTTTGTTCATAAATATCACACTAAATGATATATCCTTAATAATTAAAATACATTAATACTAGATTAGCACTTTCAGCTTATCACATTTTGTTTTCTATCTTATGTGATGCATTCATACTTGTTAAATGTAACATATCTCATTTAAATGTCATTAATATTTAATAAATGTGAGTGTGCCAGGTAAAACAATCTGCGTTCATTTAGGGGAAAATAATATATTGGTTTAGATAGCTTTAAAAGGATACATCTGTAATTAGAACTCGTCATCATTAGAATTTACAACTAAAAAGGATTAATGATAATAGTATTAAGTCCATTCAACTTGAAGAGTAGGTTGTTCCTACTTGACTTACAAACTTATGAAGCTTTAAAATAAGTTCTCTTTCTCAGCACACAAAAAAAAAAAAAAAAAAAGAAAAAAAAAAAAAAAGTTCAAACATAACTTATTTAGTGTGAATCATCTCAAATGAGATTTAATAGCGTCAAGTTCAAGTTGCTTAATTTTTTATAATGTACATAAACTAATTGAGCTAAGCAAAATAAAATAAAATAAATTAACAAATTTCAAAATATATCTAAATTTAACTTGTTTTCATAATGAATCGGTCTTAAACAAATTTTTAACGAGGTCGAACAGCTTCTGTTTTACATCCTTACACTGGGAACCAAAAGACCCGCACTCTCACTGAACATGCGTGGAATAGTTGAGCATGCAAGTTGCCAACAAATAGTTCCTTTTGCACGAGTAAGAAACCGATGTATTTTTTAATAGCTAGCCCTCATTCCGTATGAGTTCTTTTGAATTTCTTGTTAAGAAATCAACAAGTTCAAGAGTATATCTTCTCTTTTTAGCTAAAATCATTATTGGTACTTCTTTCTTAATCGAATGAAGCTCCAAAAAAAAAAAAAAAAACTCAGAGAGTGAAGCAAGGGACAGTGTCGCACACTTTCTGCAACGACATCTTAATATGCTACTTTACAATTTACAAGGCATGGCATTTGCTAGAGTCTAGTTCCTCACTTTTTGAATCGGCCATTCATGTACATCTTTGCTTACTCTGACATCTAGAAAATATCGAGACTAGAATAGGGGAAACAAGAGATAAACCTCCGAAGAGTTGCAAAAGAGAAGTTAGTTTGCCTCTAAAGCTTATTTTTTCTCCGTCTGCTGGGCAGTCTCAACATACTGCTCTGCAAGTTTCTTTACTTTCTCACCTTCCTTGACTAGGAAATTTGCATTTTTTTCTTTGGAATGGTATTTCATAACTTTATCTGTTGTTTTCCCCACAGCCCATCTGTATTGTTCGACAGTGATCACTCCACTCTTGCACAGTGGCCTGACGTGCTCTTTGATGTAAGCTTCCACCTGTAAACGTTTTAGGATAACCGATAAGAAAAATGAAGTTTGCAAGCCCAAAAGATGAGAAAAATTACATGTATTAACAATGAAACAAAGTCATTTAGTACCTTTTTAGATACAGAATTAAAGCTATTGGATTGCTTGTTTGTGTCAGTATTTGATTGCTTCTCCTTAACTGGTATTTTTTTGCTTGTTTGAGAACAACCTGATCCATTATCTTCTCCACCAGCAGAGTGGAGACCAACCCGTGCGACAACTAAATTCTCAGCACAACTCTCACTCCCTAATTCAGATGTCTTCAAATTTTCGCTTGACCCAAAACATTCAACTTTCTCTGGAACTACATCATCAGCCATTAGTTCACAGGACTTTACCAATGTGGTTTCTGGAAACCTTTTCACCAATGGTTCTTTGTCGGGACCATATAATTCTTCACATTCTGCAAGAGAAAGCTCTTCACCTCCTTCATCAGTTAACGGAGCTTGATCCATGCCCGAACTTCTAATGCTTGTATCAGTACCACACGCATGCAAAGAGGAAGAGCCTTTTGAGGCTTCGACAGCTGTTGTTCTCCCATCAGCCTCGAGGTCATTAGCATTATTTGATCTATCACAACTGAGAGTAGAGAAAACCACTTTCATTTTTGTCTCTTCTTGTTGTAGCTTAGATATCTTTAAAGCACTAGAACCAATGAAGTCTTCATCTTCCAAATCATACTCAAAATCACCATATATATCAAGCTCTGGATGAGAATCCATTTCAAATACATTATCAGGTTCATCTCCTCCAATCTTTTTCGAGACATCATTTTCATCATTAATTTCTTCCATTTGGTGACTTGGACTATTTAGTGGGGAATCATCAGACAAAAAGCCAGCATTTTTCAATGCCTCCTCAATCATTGGATCATCAGAAAGATCAGTGGTTGCTTGTTCTGATCTGTCAGTGGGTACTGGTGAAGATGGGGAAGGATCTGATTCCGTGTCTCTACTAGACTTGATGTTGTCTGATCGATGTAATAGCTCCTGGGACATTAGATTCACATATACTAGCTTGCTGTTCGATCTATCAGCGACTTCTTTCTCAATATTAACTGCATCTGCAACTGCCAACTCTGTATCTGCAGTTCTGCAAATGACTGGCAGATTTGCTTTGCGCAAAAAGTGCTCAGTGAGGCGGTAAAGTTGTGCCTGTACAATGGGTGTTGCTAAATAAGCTATAACTTAACTAAATTATTCATTTCATATCTTAGTAACATTAGTTTCTTGAGGAAAATCCACAGCAACCACTTGGCATTTAAAATTACATATTGACTGGGTGAGGAGCTAAACCTCAACTTTGTCAAGGAGAAAAGGAACATGCTACAAAGGCATTTATACTGAAGATGGGTTGGATTTAAATAAGAAAAAAGAATCCAATGAATTAAATTCCTCAAATATACATATGTATATATTTTAATTTTTGTTATGTTGAAAATTCAGTTCTTTAAATGATTCTATTGAACTCCATAGAACTGGTGGTGCAAATGGTCTAGGTAACAATCTGGTAGAGTTGATAAGTCAGGATGCCAAGGAAGAACAATAGTGTGGTATTCATAACATTCTAATTGTCCCAAGGAATCAGAAACCAAAATTTTCGAATTTGCAATGCATGGTTCTTCAGTGAGTTTGTCTAAATCTATTCCAAAGTTAGTGAATTTATATCCAATAAATGGAAAATTCAGGACTCAGTTCTAGTTCTGTTTCTGCACCTGAATTCTTCTCATCCAAAAAGGATATAAAAATTTGAAAGGTGAAATTTCAACTTAGATCAGCCAAATTGCCAGTCTTGCTAAGAAATAGAGAAAAGGGGCACCACTTACCTGCCTAACTGACATTGGGACTTTATTATGGCGACTGGTTGCCAATACCGGTCTCATTTCGATTGGCAGTTGAGCCTGTCAAATGAATGAAATATAAGAACTAATAACAGCTGCAGAAATCAAACGGCATGCATAAAAAATTGAACAAGAAAAACAAAATCATAACATACCAATAGAGGATAACTTCCTTTGAGCACCGCATTATCTTCCTGTTTTTCCTGTGTTGCTTTACTGCCTGAGGCTGAAGCTTTTCTTGCAAGAACCTCTAGGGCCCATTTCCTCTTATCCTTCTTTATATCATCAGATTTACCCATCATTTCCTTCTGGGAATTTACTTTGGAACCACTTAAAGAAGTAGCAGATTTCACTTCTGGGCATTTGTTTGGAAGTACTTTACTAGAAGCAGCTTCACCCTTTACACCTGTAACAGTAGTACTCTCATTCCCTTTATGGTCAGAGGAACGAATACCAACCTGTGATGAAACCTGATTCGTTTGCAGAGTTTGCGCAGAGTGATTTGCCAAAGATGAGGGATGCCCTTTATTCTCTACAAGACCTGTAGCTTTGAGATCAGCGAAAGGCTTGATATCATCCTTGCGAGGGAAAACAGAATTATCTGCCAAATACAACCTTGAAAGAATGGAATTTGTTGCTTTCCCTTCAGTTCCCTGTTTGATCCCTGTGCTGTCAGAACTATTTCTTAAGAGGCTGAGAACTGACTTCAAAGTCTCAATTTTTTCAGGCCTGCCAGGTTTCAAGCAGCGGTGCTTCCAAAATTCAATTTCACAGTCCCGAGTCCATGCCCGTTTTCTTCTTCCACCAATCCCATATATCTTTTTCGTTAAATTCTCACGTATTTTTCCCTTTTGCAACAATAACTTCTTATCCTTCACAACTAGAGCCAGTGGTTTTTTAGCTGGTTCAGTTACAGATCCAGCCACAGCTGCCCTGAAGGCATCAAGAAGTTTTGGATCAAAAAGGTTTCCCCCAAACTCTTCGGAGGATCTGTTACGGACAGCTTCTCTAATTTCTTTTCTTAGATTCTGTACTAACATGGATGACTCCTTGTCCTCAGCAGCTCTTCTCATGATCTTTTTCACTCTCAAACCAGCCGCATTTTCTCCTTCTTTTGAGGACCCATCAGTGTGATTATTGCGTGCATGGCCCTTGAAAGGTCTACCATATGTCCCTCGAACTATACTCATTACATCAGAAGCATCATTTTCCTTTTCTGAGATACATTTCTGAGACTCATCTGAAACTGATTCATTAGCTTGGTCTTTTGAATCAATCACTTGACTGCTTCTATCAGCTCTGGCTTTTTTTGTTGAAGCTTTCAAAACTTTAGTTTTGGTTTCTACATCCCCAGCAACTGTATGAACATCATCACTAATAGACAAGAAAAAAAAATATAAGTAATTAAGGCCAATAACGACAATAATAATAAGTAATGGTGGGAATTTTCTTACGCAAAAGAGAAATAAGGAAACTAAATGGGGCAATTTTTTATTTTTTATTTTGATAAATAAGCAAACTAAATGGGGCAATTGACACTCTACATGTATAAAGGCAACAAATTGAAGGAATTTCAAGCCTCCCAACAAATCAAGATAAATGAATGAGAAGGTCAATATTGTTTGGTAGGCCATAAACACATGATGACACAGTTCATCTTTGTTGATATCATACAATTTTGACATTGATGACCCACAGAAGCTTGTTCTTCTTTTTGATTCAATTATTTGGATTCCCAACAGGAGAAATTACTACTAAACCTTCTACAGTCCAAACCAGGGTAGTTCACTGTCATGACAACTAGTTTCCAGAATTAATAGTTGTGCTGCATCGTGAATGCCATTTATGATCAAATCTTGTCATAGATGTGGCATGGTTCCTACAAGTACAATTAGTGAAACATCTCATGCAGCAACAGTACAGATTTTTTAGCTTCCCAAATAATACTCGGTTGGGTTGAAACACCATAGGAAATCACAGAAACACCAAAGAAGCCTAATTCCTATAGTCATAGATGACTGCAACACCATTTGTCCCATAACTGCAGCAGTCTTTTGGACAGTATTCCGAAACATCTGGGTGCTAGCACAATCATTAAGGCATATGTTATGCAACACAAGAACAGAAGCTAAGTAAGCCTGACATAGGTCAGCGATGATAAAATTAAAGTGTACAGCATAGTTTTTAACCTTCATTTCTGAAATCTATATGATAGTGAAATGGAAGACACAATTGAACAAAGACTGACCTGCAATCTCTACGCTTTCTCTTTACCCTGGTAATTTCAAGAACATTACTATCCTTCAAATCAGGCTCCATCTTGCTGGCTGAAACGATATGCACCAAGAAGTATTAAGTAAACTAGTATAATACTGGAATGAACATCTACCAAAATCACTACATATCTAGCTGATTGGAAATACAATTGCTTCGACGGTTTCATTTCCCAAGAATGATCTAGAAAAAATGATGAATTGTCTTGCACCATTCAAGTCCATACCTGGCAATAAGTATTCTTCAGAACTACTTTTCTGCTGTATGTCCCAAGCTACATCATTTTTCATGTCATCAACTAGAAGAAGATAAAAAAAAGAAGTTATTTTTATACAATAAATTTTTTTTTGATAAATTATTTTTATACGACTATTAAATGAAGCAAAAGGTGTTTGTGTGTATGTTTTTGAATGAAAAACAGACATAAGCTTATGTAATACCGTGGCCTCGTTTGTTTCAAGGGATAGGGGGGTAAGTAATGACATGGGCCCACATGTTTTTTTTAGCACCATGGGATTGTTTGGTTAAAGTGGGATGACCGATGGGATAAGATGGGAGGATTATTTTTATCATTAGATGGTGACGGGAAGATAATCCAGAGGAAGAGACTAATAATCCCGAGGGGTTGGGATTAGAAAATCCCCAATATAGGGGATCAGCAATCCGGTCCGCATTGCTAGTCCAGACCCAAAAAAAAAAAAACAAAAAAACGAAAAAACATAAGATTACAAATCCCTTGGGGGACAAGTTCTGAGCCATGGACCCACAAATCCCTCCAAACAAACATGAGCTTTCTGTAAATATACCAGACAAAGAACAACCCACAGATAAACCATGATGAAGATCTAGATTAGATTCACATGGTTCATTAGCCAAGTAAGGTTCATTTAAAAACTTCCTTGAAGAAATAACAAAGCTGTCAAAGCTACTTGGATCTTTCATCACTCACTTTGCCCCGACGAAATACAGTGTAAACTGAAGGGTGTATCTTTTGATAAACATGGTTCTAGCTCCTGTGCCTCCAAAGCTGGTTGGGTGCTAGTCTTCTCAGTTGATGGTGTTTCCAACTTGGTGCCATTGGCACTAGAACTAGAAATTAACATCTCAATTTTCAGGTCCTTGTCAACTTCTGAGGTTGATGACAGTTTTTCACTTGGTTCCTCAGTCACTTGATTTCCTTCAACCAGTGAGACAACAACAGCCGTCTCACCAGCATCAGCAACAGATACAGAAACCTTTCCACAAAACGCAGCATCAACCAAACATTCACTACTACCATTTTCTAGACGAAAATTGTTGCCTTGAATAACATCTGATTTTTGTGGATTTTCATTGGCCAAACACCTACATCATTGACAAAGCAAAAAGAAACCTAAGATAAAAGCTCATGTCAACCAAAACTGCAACACAGATATGTTATAAGCCAAAAGCACATATACAATGACAAAACAGTCACATCATTTGGGTGCCAACGTGGAGAGTCAATTGTCCTGTCAGATGATAGTAAGCCATTACAATCTGATTCTAATGTTGGTCAGAAAAATCCTAACTACGAGATTCCCAGATCCCCGGTAGTAAAGAACAGTTTCCAGAAACAGGAAGCACAAGCTTGCAAACCAAATATTATACTTGAACTGACCACAGATTAAAAAGTACTGTGCATACAAGATGCATGCCAACAAACAGAATTTAAGCACAGCAGCTTAGTGCCAATTCTGTAGAATTGTGTCCAGCAAATGAACCTATAGCATAAATTTGACCAAAAAATAAAATGTTCCATCATATTACCTCGGGCATAACCAAGAATTCTCACATGTCCCTTCAGGATCAAACCCTACGCAAAAAGCATGATACCTGATTTGATGCAAATCAAGAAGCAATTAGTGCTAACCAGCATTGGAATCTTTGAATGAAATGTATCAGAAGACAAAACAGATAACAGAAAATGAGAGAAAAATGATGTCCTGAAATTGGAGGAGATTTCCCAAATAAAAACATAACAAACAAATAATATAGTAAGCCATAGAAAACACACACAAACATATATACATATATTATTCAGTAAGTGGTGACTTGACATCCCCAATAAACTCCTCAGAAGTGATAGATCCCCTTCTGGCATAAAGCTGATTCTAAATTGCCATATTTTGAGGTCATTTGGACTGCCATGGAACAATGTAGAATATACGATGCTTCTTCTAAAGTTGCTCTAATGGAAAAATAATTTAATGTTGCAACTAATCAGTCTCCCAAATTCTACCTATCCCCATGAAAATGGTACTAAAGAAGCCCTCTTGATGATGTTAAGAAAGCTTTATTTTGTCTCCTGATTCCTTTTGCAAATATAGTGTGATGGTTAACATCTATATTTAGCAGGCCACTGTTTCAACTAGAAAAGTTTAAAATTTTAAAAATTTTACACTTAATAATGGAGAACTTGAAGGCATTGGATGAAGATAAATTGAAGATTAGGGATTTATTCTAGTATTATTTTGTCATTTGTGATTTAACGAGTTTTATTTATTAAATTAGAATTTATTGGGGTTTCCAAAGGATGCCTATAAATAGGCCTTTATGCAATGAACTTATCAGACTTGGCTTGGATTTTGAAGAATTTGAATATTGATTAGGATTATCCCTGTTTTTCTCCTTCCTCCTAGTTCTTTCCCTTCTTCCTCTTCTATACCTCTTCTTCTTTACAGTTCTTTGGTGCTGCATCACTTACATTGGAAAACATAAGGATTGGATGAATCAAATTAAAGTAAATTCTAAAAAGAGACCAATTGGAAGAGATGCATACAAAAAATTACACTTATTGCACTGACCCACGAAGCCCAAACATAGTCTAACATATAATCACAAAGGCTAGCAGTAAATATAACATTTAAAAGCACAATCCCATCAAATTATCATGGACAATAATTGTCCATCGCAAATGGATATGGATCATAAAAGGCAGAACATTGCCTTCACCGAGATTGTTAATTGTGGGCTAGCAGATGGCAGGTTTAAGGCAAATTTGACAAAGCACACACTGTTATGAAAATGGAAGCATCATTTGTTAAGCCTTACATGCATGGAGTTCAGATATCTATGAACTACGGCGCCAAAATTTTGAAATGCAACATCAGTTCTTTTAGGGCAAGTAATAGTTGCAAAAATCCCAATATTATTTAATCATTAAAATTCTTAATTCTAAAAAAACGCTCTCTAAGACTCCCTTAAACAAGGCCCAACTGAGAATTATACAAGAGACCAACCATGAAGCACCAAAACCCTTCACTGGCAACTGCATCTCTCAGCCCCATACAGAATCAGATTTCCGCTCTCTGAATTAGTGAATTCCATACCATGGCCAACCATTGCATTTGAATGACACACAGGTCACTAGAGTTTACTAGCTAATTACCAATTCCGTATTGATATAGAATCATCATCAATGTCTCTATATCTGTAAATGAAACAAAGAAAAAAAACTGAAGCCATTTTAACAGAATACGCATACCATATATCACATGAGTCACAAGCAATTGATGTATCGAGATTTGAATCTTCCTCAATTATCAGTGATCCACTTCGGATTTTGCAGCCATCTCCATCCAAACAGATAACTGCCTACAACATGGTAAAGTGTATAAGAACTGCATGCTAACAAAATACAGAATTGTGAACGTAGACACGTGAAAACAGATAATAAAGCATGAGAAAATAAGAAGCTAATAATGACCACTACAATGTGCACAAGAGACATCTTGCATTCAGTATCTCAGTAGTAGAATGAAAAATAGAGGATAGACAAATGGCACACATACATTTTTCTTAATCACATTTGGGACTGTCTGTGTCCGTGCTTCTTAGGGTGGACTCCTAATTTTAAAAAATAAACGCCAATATCAACGTGAATAGCCTTCGTCCTAAGCTTGAGACCATTAACACACACACTAGGACTGTTGTCATGGTAGGAGATATTGTTAGTGGTTTAAAAATAGTAATGACATCATAAACACACAATTATGAGTTGTCTCACCATCTTTAGAAGTGATACAATTTGTTCAGTGTGTTCTTTACAAAGCTTCGCTCCATAATGATACAGTTGGTTCTGCAATTAGCCTCTAAAATATTAAAGAGTTTTCTTCGTAGAATACTTACATTTTCATCAATGTAGTATGATGGGAAAGAAAGACTGTTATTTTTCTCTTCAATGCACCAATCATCTTCTCTGCATAGTTGATGTAAAAGAAAAGGTCACGATAAGTATGCAACCCAAACCCAAGCATAATGGAAACTGCAGTGAATTAATTGCTATAATATTTGACACTATAAATTGCCTACAATCTTAAGAATATATTCGGTGCAATTCGTGTGAAAGATGAACCATGGGTCTATAACATCTTTCAAAATCAAATTTTTCTTTAAGCTTCCCTCATGTTCATCCTAAACCTTGTGCAAAAGCAACATAGCGAGCACATTATGCAAGGGTGAACCTGTTGAATACTTGAATTAGTATTTTTTTGTTGTAGAAAACATGAACTTAGTAGAAGAATAAATAAAGCAAGAAGGGAGCCACAAATTCTGATGGGAAATTAGGGAAAAAGAGAAATGCAAAAGCCAATTAGGATTTGACAAAGAAACCAAACAAGTAAAGGAACTAAATAGGCATTGAATCCCCATCAGATATCTGAGCTCCATTTAGCTTAGGTGTCCTACATATGCCTTTGTCTATCTAAGAGGGCCATTGAAGCGGCTCTCTAGTTAGACAAAAGACCAATATCAAGAAGAAGAATATATACGTTGTCCTCCAATGCCATTTTTCTTCTACTAGATGATATTAGAACAGTAAAAATAAACACGATGATCTTGTCTTTCCTATCTGTTTACTTTCTTGAGACCAAAATGATTGGTCTCCAATACTGCACATTGAGATTCCCCATAGCAATGAGGGCAATCAGAGTAGTCCTCATCGCTACTAAAGATCCTACCCAAAAACTAAATATTTTATCAAGTATCAGCCAGCAGACGAAGTCAAAATTTGAAAGGGTGGAGCCAGCCAAACACAAGTAATTGAATCACTTTGGCAGCAGTTTAACAAACTAACTTAAGCCTCAAATATAGGAGGGTTCCTAAGAAGCATAGACACAAACACTAACACAAACACAAATTTCCCAAAATGTAAGACATGATACGCAAGGGACACATGCAAAGCATATAATTTCATATATTTATTATATGTCATATTTTTAATCCTTTATATTTATTCTCATCAAATCAAATTAATCAACCTTAAGTATGCTATTCCAGTTAAAAAAAAAAAAATTAAAAATTTAAAAAATGAAAGATAATTAAAAAAAATAGGACACAATGTGTATACAACATATCACCAGCATGTCCAAATCCCTCTAGTGTGTCTAACAAGTGTTCGGAGCTTGTCTGTGTTCGACACATGTCAAACACTGGCACTTAAACTCCGAAGAGGTGTCCATGCTTCATAGATTTTTATTATGATAGTAGCAATGAACCATTCGCCTGCTGAAGAGACGAGTGAATTTTCAATTTTTGTAGGGTTACACCAAGAATCAACCTTAAGTCCATATCTTTTTGCTTTAGTTATGGATGAGTTGAAGCGCGATATTCAAGATGATGTACCATGGTATATGCTTTTTGCAGATGATATCGTGTTAGTGGATGAGACTAGAGAAAAAGATAACACCAAGTTGGAGATTTGGAGAAAAACACTTGAATATAAAGGATTTAAGATAAGCAGAACTAAAACAGAGTATATGGAGTGTAATTTTAATAACAGTCACAATGGGAGCAGAGAAAAAGTGAAGATTGAGAACCAAGAACTACATAAGAGTAAACATTTGCGTTATTTAGGATCGATTATCACAACGACTGGGGAGATTGGAGCGGATGTGGTCCACAGAATTAAGGCGAGATGGCTTCAGTGGAGGAGTGCGTTTGGAGTACTGTATGATAAATGAGTATCCATTAGACTAAAAGGGAAGTTCTATAGAACGGTTATTAGACCAGCGATGTTGTATGGAACGGAATGTTGGGCAACTAAGAAATAACATGTAGAAAATATGAGTGTTGCCGAAATGAGGATACTAATGTGGATGTGTGACAATACTAGAAAAGACAGAGTTAGGAATGAGTGTATTCAAGAATGGGTAGGAATAGTACCGATAGAAGATAAGTTGAGAAAGAATAGATTGAAATGGTTTGATCATATACAACGGAGACCAACAGAGGCAGTAGTGAAGAGATGTGATACAGTGACGGTAGATGGTAGTGTTAGGGGAAGGGGTAGACCTAGAGTGACATGGACTAGTGTAGTAAATAAAAATATGAATCTCCTTAATTTGACTAATGAAATGGCCTTCGATAGAGTCGAGTGGAGAAGAAAGATTCATGCAGCCAATCCCATTTGATGGAATTTAAGGTTTGGTTTGGTAGTAGCAATGAACCATCAAAATCTTCAAATATCTGAGGATTCCTTTTTCCTAAATAAATCAAGTGGCTAGCTAAAATAGAGAAGGCACTTTTTAGTGTACTTTTGCTAGCTAAATAGCTAGCAGTGTCAAAGATGTTTGCAGATGTGATGAACTTGCTGTTTCTGGAGGAGAAATTTGTTCACCATCAGAAAATTGCAATTATTGTTGTTATATCCTGACAGTATACTAAGTTTCCATAACTTCCAAAACCTCTGTTCATCTAAGCAGTACAGGAAACATGGGGTAAACCCCAAAGCTCTATGATATGATAATAGTAAAATACAAAGCTAATGAGGCAAGATTATCCAGGGTTTCAAATTAGTCAGAAGTGACAGCAACACAGAAATTACAAAAAAAAAGAAGAAGGAATACCTAGAGAATGAGTCCTCATCAAGGTTGTTGCTTCCAATGGTATCGTACACCTTCATAATCAAATAAAATTTGTAAATTGGGGTTGCATCAATGCCGCATTCTTAAACTACAGTAGCAAGAGAACTTCTGATGATCAACTGTACAAGTGGATGATGATGACAAGGTGGAAGTAGAAGCAATATCAACCAAAGAATCAATTGTCAAACAAAGAAGCATTGCTCCAACAATTTACTACTCACAGGTACACATGTGATTAACTGAAATTCATTCTGGCAAAGTGGGCAAAGGTTTGTGATGGTAGCCCAGTTGTCAATGCATGTGAAACAAAACCTGAATTTAAATAATGAACCTGGGTGAGCAAATAAAATTTATGATTTTCACCCAAAAATAATAACAACAACAACAAATTGAGAAAGAATAAAATTGACAATAATATTAGCCCAATCCAAATCCATCCAAGGAAATATGATTTGCAAACATAAATTTTATACATAAAAGCTCACTAGCATGATATGATAGTGACAGTTTTGAAATAAAGTCACTTTGATGGGTCTTTTGGTTTTAAATGAATGGATGCAAATCTGTCACATAATTATGTATACATTTTTTTTATAATTTTTGTATTTTTATATCATTACTTTTTAGAAAATGAAATACCTAAAAATACCCAAGGGAGATCATAGAAAGTTAAATAATCGATCATCCAAACTGCTTACCTTTGCCCTAGTTGGTACAACAGGGGCAGAGTGCCTATGTACCTCTTTGTGTGTATGTGTGTGGGAGTGATTGGGTGAAGGGCAAGAAAAGAAAACAGAGGTAAAAAGTAAAAATACATGAAGCATAAGCATCAGCAGCTAGGTCTTCATGAACAGAGGGTATTTAGTAAGAAATTAGTGATCACTTTTGTTGGACAGTAAACCAATGATAGAAAATGGATGATTAGAACAATTCCCGCTTCACATTCTAAGGGCCATAATTTTAACATCCCTTGAAAAAGAAGACATACCCATCTATATATACACTCATAAAGCTTCAACATTTGTAAATGTAAACCTTGTTTCTCAGTCTCACACATTAAGACCATACTTTCTTCAAAAATAAAGAAGTATACCAGTGTTGGCAGCAATCCAGCACCCCCCTATCAATGACAATATCCATACATATACCGCATCTCTCACCCTCAAAAGTAGAATAATCCTGCAAGCACACAAATATATACAACAAATGCTAATTAAAACAACAAACCCAAATTTGTACTTACTAGTTGCTCCATAATCTACCATAGCTCAATGGGCAAGTTCAAAAATTTTACCCAATATTATGATAACAAGATTCTTGACAAAACATAATTTTTTAAACTCATTAATCCAGTCCCAACCTAAGTAACTCTTACAAATATAATTAAACAGAGAATATTAACAATTTGCCTACTAAAAGACCAATTTTTAACACAAGTAACAGTTATTATTGAATTTGAACTTTGAAGTATAAAATTGAGTAATACAGCAAACAAATACTTCAAAACTCACATCATTGTTCTGATCAATGTTAAAAGTATCATCTTCTGATACACCTTCTGTAACAAATTCCAAATCCATTAAATCTTTATCTGCAAAGCGAACAATAGGATTTTTAAAACACAATGAAATGTAATAAAACCGATATCGAATTACTAAATTAAACATACAAAATTTTATCGAACCGAATTGTAATCTGCTCGATTGTGTATATTGAATCTCACTGCTGTGAAATTCCTAGGGTTTCGAAGAAAATGGGGATTTGCAGAATAAAGGCGTGTTTGGATGTGATTATTAGCTTGAAATCAATAGTATGTGGAGCTTTAGAGATGGTTGAATAGAAGGGAGAGATTTACCAGCAAGAAGATGGCGAGGTAGCGTTTGGTTGTGGCATTGGCGAGTTAACAGAAGATGGCGAGTTAACAGAAAACTAATGAGAATAATTAAAATACGGATTGTCCCTTACTTAAAAAAAATTATAAATATTTTATTGTGATGCTTTTTTATGAATAAATTACAAATACATCATTGAAATTTGTTTAAAGTATAAATTATCTCTTGTGATTTTAAAAATTCCAAATATCCCCTTGTCAAAATATTTTATTTAACAGAATTAACTAAAAAAATAAAATTCATAATTTCTCTCTAATACAATAATAAAATTACCTAAATTATTAATTGAAACATATTTCTAATATTATTAAAAACTGTTAATTGATTTCATGATTTATTAATAAAATGGACAATATCACAATTCAGGGGTGCTTCATATTTTAATTAAATCTCAGGGAGTGTATTTGTAATTTATCCTTTTTTATTTAATAGTATTAATTAAAAAATAAAATTTCTAACTATTTTTTTATATTGTTGGCATCATAAATAAATTATTTTTATTTTTATTAATATTATTTACAGAACACGTGACACTCTCCTACTTATTTGAAAGTTAAGAGAAGTCATAAAATATTAAAGACATATGAAAAAAATGATGGAGAAAATGGAGGGCATAGAGTATAGATTGAAGGAAATGGAAGATCATGGAATATGAAATGTAGGAGATAAGAGATATAGGTAGCTAATAGGTAATTTTTTTCTTACATGTCTTTTGCCTATAAATAGTCGTTCATGACTATATTGTAAGATCATCCAACTCAAATAAAAAAACAATTATATTTTTCTTATCATTCTTCTTATCTTAGGAGTAGTTTAACATAGATTTATTTCCAGCACTTTATTTTCAAAGCATAGGAGTAGAAGTATTTTAATGGTTGCTTTGATTGTTCACTCAATCACCCTAATTGTTCACTCAATTGACTTTCTCTGTCTCCCTCTCTTCTCCTTTTAATTTTTTGTTTATTTATACTTAGTAATTTTGAAATCCTATTCGTTGAGATAAAAAAATTGTCAACACAATCGCTTGATAATTTGCTTGAAGTCGTATTCATGATATTTTCTTTTGTATGAAAAATAAGCCAAAAATAATGAACATATACAATAATAAAATTACTTAAATTACTAATTGAAATATATTTTTGATATCATTAAAAATTATTAATTGACTTAATAATTTATTAATAAAATTAATTATTTATTATGAAATTAAAAATTTTAAAAAGTAAAATATAATTTTTAAAACTAAAAGATCAATTTGTATTTTAAACGAATCGATAATTATAATTTACTTTTAAAAATGCACATAATGGTACTGCCTGCCTCAATAGGATTTTTTCGACAATAAATCATTTTCTACCTGGATAGGATTTTATTTTTATTTTTATTTTTTTTGAAAAATGTAATTAAAAATGCTGCTTAAAGGTGAAAACAGTGTTTGGACTATCAAAATGCTAAGTTTTGAGAGGTTGAGTTCTTCTCGGGAAATGCCATTGCCGTTTGGGAATAACTTATTTTAGTTGGTTTTTTAATTTTTTTGGTTTAGCTAAAAATATTATATATCAAATGATAATTGATTTTTTTTTTTATAGTTGATTTGATGATTACGAGAGAAAAAGTGAAATAATTATGATGTACCTGAGAGATTATGTAATTGAATGAGAGATGATGTATCTGATATACTATTGATAACAAGATTATATAATTGAATGAGAGATTAATAGATGAATAAGTTCTTACATAGAAAAATGATGTATATGATACTATTGATAACAAGATTATTATGTAACGATTCTAAAATTAAAATATCATCCAATATAATTGTAAAAGTTATGTTCTTCTTTTCAAGACAATAATATAATAGTTTCACAGTTTGTTTTACTTAAAGTTTGAAAATTTTAAATGTTGTTTAGTTTATTTATTTTTGTAATAGAATTTGTTTAACATACATATAAGGTGACTCATTTATAAAATTTCTAGAGTTGTGACTAAATTTGCTAAATGATTATGATGATGAATTGTTAATCATTGGCTTGTGAAGTCCAATAACTGTTCTATTTTGCTAAGATAATATTATAGTTAAGGTGGTTAATATGTAGGAATTTATATATTAATGGAATAAAATGATATTCACTAATAATGAAAAGTCTCCACGTAATTAGCCTATTAAAAATTAAAAACTAAGGAAGGAGTAAAATATATCATGCTGAATTTAAAAGATTTAATATATTTTTTAAAAAACCAAGAGAAATGTAATTAACCCGAATACTATTTACAATACCGTTACATCTACCGAATTTGTTTAATCCGAATTCTTCTGAATAAGTCTCTTTTTCGGGAAGAATTGATTAATTCTTCCTAGAAAGAGACTCGTTTGGACGAATTCGGGTAAGCAAGATTCTTCCCCAAAAAAGACTCATTTTGACGAATCCCAATTAAATAAATTCAATGAATAAATCATTAACCTACTTGTGTGAGTGATTTTCCGATCACACTGCCCTCCTTAGTAATCCAGCTGTAGAACACAGGCAGAATAGATGGCACCCTGTAACCTATACAGAAAGAAAAAGGCTCCGGCGGCGGTTCTTCCACCCGGGGGCACTCCGACGAACAAGTCAGTATCTCTCAAAGATAATTCAAGTGCTTAAATTACTGCTCAAGGCTTAAAATTGCGTACCTTAGACCCGCCGGGGGTGCCCTTCTTTTATAGTTTTTACCCCATCCCAGTCCCTCTAGAAGTCTCACTTCTATGGACTCCAATTCCGGATTTACCTTGGACTCTTCAAGAGATAAGGATAGACTCCCTGAGAGTATCACCTGTATCCATCTTGTAGTCTTTCTTCATTCTAGGACTCCTGTCCCTTATCCGTTTATCCCGGATTCTTGTGTTCTCGCAGATAACCTCGGCAACTCCGAGATCACCTCGGCGTAACTACCACGACACGTGGCACCTCGGCTGACACTTCGGTGTCACCTCGGCCACGTGTTGGTACTCAGAAAATACATCCCCACAACTGCCCCCTAGGTTCTATTACCTCGGCATTCTGAGATGATGGAACCTATATTTGAACTTCTTTCTCGTACGTCGGCTTAGGAACTTTCTAGCCGATGTCATTCACTTCAGGCCGATATGTCCTCTTTTCAAGAACAAGAATTTACATAAACTCTCCCACGCATATGAGCTGTCATACACCACTTCTTAACCGTTTCACTTACGTGTTTTACCCTTATTGGCCCGTGTCTGCGACGCGCCTGTAAGCCGTCTTTTCCCTGTCTGCGCCGTCTGACGTCTACGTTACTCCAGGCGCAATAAGTGCTCTGTATTTGCCACCGTTTCAAATTTTGACAAAACTTTTTGCCTCTCTCTTTTGGCTCTTCACTTTTGCATTTGACTTTCTCGCTTTCTCTCTCTCTAAACTTTCCTCTTCGAAACCGCCATTGCTTCAAGCTCCAAGCTCTGCGACTGTCTTTCCTTCTCCTCTCTCTAAACTTTCGTTATTGTTTCATCCGTCGTCTGTCCTCGGCGAATTTCATTCCGGCGTCACTTTTCCTGGTAAGCAACTGTTCTTTCTTTTCCAGTTCTTGATTATCCCTGGAATTGCCTGCTTTTACTGCTTTACTTAAGCGTTTATTTGCGCGAATCATTCACCTGAATGCGTCTCATTTCATGTGTTTACACACTGACACTATTTCACCACTGTTTTTGATCTTCCACCTTTTGTGTTCTTGAATCTGAAACTTCGTCTTTGTTTTCTGCTTTGTTGTATCTTTTCCAGATATGTGCCTTTGATCTTCGTCTTCATAGTTTTTTAGGTTTGGGATTTGTTTGTAGAACCTTCAATTTTTTAGGAAAAACTGAAACCAATCTTTACCAATACATACCTAAGTTAAAGCTGAGGTCCCAATTACCTTTTAAGAGCATCCTGTTTCTGTAACCAAGTACCTTCACACCAAAATCATGGGTATGTGGAGGCAAAGGGTAAATACTCCAACCAAACTTGAGTACTTTAGGCAAGAGTTCTCCGTTCCTGACGATGTTCACCTTAGGCTAGCTGGGGATGATGATTCCATCATGCCTACAGACCATACGATGCCTTTTCCTATTGTAGCTTTTGCTGAGTGTGGACTCCGGCTTCCACTCAATCCCCTCTTCCGTGAAGTTCTTCACTATTACAAGTTAAACCCAATGCAACTTACCATCAACTCCTATAGAGTGATTAATGGTATCATAGCTTTAGCTCGGCAGGAGAATGTTAGGATCTGTAACAACCCTCGTCACTGTTTACTGATTACCTACAGATTACTGTTTACTGAGACTGAACATGATTGATAATTGAATTGATTAAAGTACCGAACTGACTGACCGAGATCCGAAACTGAATCGATTGACTGTAACTGTTTAAATGCATAATCTATCTGTTCGACTGCCAAATTATCTGTTCTCGTCTTATGCATTAAACTGCAAATTGAAGGCCTTATCGGCAGCCGAAGCCAAAAATTGATTAATGTTCTGTGTTCATCATAATTAATGTGATTTTATGGCACATTTATCTGAAAATTGATTTGGTATGGTTAAATTAGATTAAAATAAGCTAAATTGACCAAGTTTGACTTATTTACCAAAAAGCCATCTAGTGGCCACTACTTTATACATTTAGAGGCTGCATACATTGAACCAAAACAATTGTTCAGCTCATTTCATGCTTCCCACCGAGATATAGAGAGAGAGAAACAAGAAGATTGATTTCATCTAGAGAGTTGGCTTGAGAACTTGGTGGAATTGAAAGGATTCTTGCATGTTTGTACTTCTAGGCTTGAACTACAAAACTTAGGTGAGGAATTTAACTTCTTAATTGTGCCTTTAAGATAGTTCTTGTATGTTCGTGCTAGATTGATGGAGTTTAGAGCTAAGGCATGGTATAAATGTTGAATTGTAGCTCTAATCTTGCATGCATGTGTATATTGAAGAGTTTTGAGTTGATTTCATGGCAAAATGTTACATGCATGTCCATATTTTTGGTTAAGACCATGATTTCATCTTGTTCTTGAAGAAATGAGCTCATTTGAGCAAGCTTTGAAGCTTTAATTTGGTTTAAAACTCATGCATGTCATGTTTGGAGATTGTTCATGAAAATGGGTTTGAAAAATGGTTTTAATTGACTCACCTTTGGGGCTTGAATTCATAAATTGGCTTTTGAAACTTGTTATACATTGTTTTGGGATGTATTTTCCAGAATTTGGGCCCAAGAGGTCGAGAATTGAGTTGAGAATGCTTGGTTTGAGCTTGGAAGGCAAATCTGGAAATTCCAGATTTGGCTTCTTCGCTCGAGCGAAGGATTCCTCGCTCGAGCGACCAACGTTTCCTCTGAGCCACGCTCGAGCGAAGGATTGGTGGCTCGAGCGTAAAAATCGAGCATCCAGTACTTTCACTGTTTCATCAGACCGCTCGAGCGAAGGATTCCTCGCTCGAGCGAAGCCTTTGATTTTGCAACCTCGCTCGAGCGAAGGAAGGCTCGCTTGAGCGAGACCCCTGTTTTCAGCAACTTTTGAAAAATGCCTTCCAACTGTATTTTTGCATCCTCATCTCATCCTAGGCATTCTTAGGCCTAGTTTAAGGCATCTTAATGAGGATTTAGACGTAGAACCACACCGAGGAAATTTAGGGATTTAATTATCATCCTTCCCGACTGTGAAACTTAGTGTGTGTTCTATTTGTTTACTGTTTAGGGTTGGCTCTCTGGGACGCGCTCTAGCTGCTATTAGCCCAATCTCTGTGAGTAACGATTGTGTAAAGATATGTTCAAAATGGTTATCTTTTGAATACTGAACTGAACTGTTTATTGAACTGATATTATTTACTGAATGAATGTATGTCCTGTATTCTGAACTGTATTGTGGCATCCTTAGCACTTACTGTTTACTGTTACTGTTACAGAGCTCTGTCGGTTCCTTTGTGGAACCATACTGTTTACTGATTGATGGCCATCATTACTGTTGGGTCTGTTAAGACCCGGTCTTTTTGGACCTACTGTTTATAGGCTAATGGGTGTACCACATATGACTGATTGACTGAAATACTGAAAGACTGAAATACTGTTTAATGAACTGTTTTCATTACTGTCAGGACATTCATTCATAACCTCTTTACGCTTTATGTTATTCACTGGGCTTTAGCTCACTGTTTATATATATATGTAGGTTCTCAGCAGCCAGACCGGAGCTAGGAGCGTGGGTTGGTCCCTAGTTTTGTCAAGCCAGCCTATGTACCTCACTGCGAGGTTCCGAGTTGCCATACTATGGCTTGGGGTGTTTTTGTGTCCCCCATCGGTCTCCTTACTGTTTGGTACTAGTGTATAGACTGTCTACTGTTTTACTGTACTGTTATCGAGGGATTAGGTCCCCGTACTGAATGTTGCATATGATTGTATAGACTGTATATAGACTGTACTGTTCTGAACTGTATGAATGCATGAAAAATGTTTTTGGCATACAAATTTTCACAGCTCAATGGACACTAGTTAATTACTGTATTGGCTTCCGCCAGGCCCTGAACTCTGTTTTACTGTTCTACTGTTAAGCAGGCCTTCGGTAATCTCGGATTACTGGCCGGTTACGGTGCTAAACCCATAGGGCTGGGTTTGGGTCGTGACAGAGTGGTATCAGAGCGATACTTAATCATGAGTCGTACCGCACACACGTGTCCAAATGAGCTATAGGATGTCCTAGAAAAGAAGTTAGGGCATTGCATGAGCAAAAAAAGTGTGTGTGGTTATGACATGACTGATTATATGCTAATGTGTTAAATTGTTTAAGTGTGTAACTGTTTATGTTTATAATTGCTACCACTGCTTATAGTGAAATGAAACGAAGCCTATATGCATACTAAAGAAGTTAAATGGAATGACATGTAATGTTAATGTACTACTGACTGTGGAAATCTATAAGAAAATGAACGTGTGAAAGTGAAGGGTCATGTGACCGTACCTGAACTGAAATGAAAGTATACACACGTCTGATATGAGATAAAACGTGAAATCAGTAAGAACCTCTCCTATATTGATAACCACCCCGTTGTGCGAAACAAGGGAAAGGATGAGGAACGTAGGCGAAACCGAATCTTCTGATGTTAGAGTTAACAGGCTAGAAGGAATGGTTGACGTTTTAACTGGAAAATTGAGGAGATAAAAAAAGGCCGACATACGTGCTTGAATCAACTGAATATGAACTGATGACATTGATACAGAAACCCAAATAAACTGAAACCACCGGAATTTCTGGGAGGTACTGAACCACTGAAAACAGAGACTTGGGTTTAGAAACTGAGAAAATGTGTGAAGTTTTCTTCGGAAAAAAAATGCTTCCCCCAATGTATCCGAGATAGGAAGGTACCTGAGTTTGAACAACTTGAAAGGTGATAAGACTGTGCTCGAATATGAGGTAAAATTTACCTAACTGGCTTGATAGGCACCCCCCATAATAGATACCAACTACAAAGACTAGAAAAGAACTGAAGGTGGGTGTGACCTAGATATGATTGACTGAATCGACGTTTAAAACCGTCAAAGTGTGTAGATGTCCTGGATAGAGTATAATGTCTGAGATAACGTAGCAGCATTGAAATATCCAAATCAACTGAATCAGAAAGAATGAAACAGAAGTAACAGAAGGTGAAAATGAGTGAATGGAGAATGCTCGGAACACTGAAATGACTGACACAGGTGTTACCTTAAATAGATGAAATTGCTTATATACGAACGTTTGTATAGGGATCGTATATTCCGTAATTTGGTATAGACTGTGAACATATTGACTGAACCGATTGAATTACTGGACTTATGAACCATACACTATAAGAACTGTTAGGACTTGTGAACGGCGAGAACTTGCTGAGTTAAGTCCTTGTATCATATTGCAACGACTGAATGAGAACTGTTAGGTATGACCTTTTGAACTGTACTAGAACTGTTGAATATGGGAATACCTTATGATTGACTGTAATTCAAGAAATTTGTACGATTATGATTTGTACTACACTGTTACGTATTGACGGACATTACTGAGTGAACGGACCTTTGAGCTCGAATTATACACGTGAACTGTTTGTGTGTGAGATTGCTGAAACTAGGAACCCATACTGGTTTGTAAAGAGGAACTTCTGCTTATGAATTTGTGGACGAATGCCTACATGAAAAACTGATTTTGACCTCACACCTGTATACATGTTCCCATGCTAGTAATACTGTTAAGACTGAGAGGAATGGACTGTGGATAATGAATCTTTTGAAATCTACCGTTGATGCAGACTATATGTGCGACACTGTAAAACCTTATGTTAACATTTACCTGTGCTATGGAAACTGTTTAGACTTATGTACATATCTGCTTACCTTTGCTTAAGGATGTTATTAGACTGAATAGACGTATGACTGGTTACCTATCTGGAGAAATTATTTGGTGTTGTACAGCGAACTCGTGTATCCGTATTAGAAATGTTAGTGGACTCCGAACATACACATACATGACGATACCTTTGCTGGGAATGATTGTTATGTTATTTGTTGATGATTTAACTGTTGGAACTATGACTCTGGAACTGCATGACTAAATAAAGACCCCAACTGATAAACTCTTGACTGTGAATCGTAATTGTGGAAGAATCGACATGACTGTTTGATTAGGCTTGCGAGCCTATGCTTTAGTGACTATATGACTGATTTGGAACCCTCGTAGGGCAACTCACTATTATGTGTCGCCAAGAACCTTGGGTGATGTATCACTGCACATCATATGCCTTTAAGGAAGATTTATTTGGAAATTGCTATATTGACTGTGATGCTTACCTCTCAATGTGAATAACTGCAGGCCTATGCATTTGCCTGTAAACTTATTGGGAGGAACACGTTGTATGTGACTTCTACTGCTTGGATATGAATTGTAATGCTACAAGACTCTGATGTCGGTTGACAAATTGTGAAACTACTGATTATGTACCTAAACGAATGGAGTCCGAACTAATGTGTCTCCTCTGGAAATGATAAGAATGGAACTGTTATCCGATCTAATCTGATAGAACGGTGGGTTGATGAAACCCTTTGTATAACTGATAGAATTTACGTCGGATGCTTGTGCTTTGAACTTTTACTCGTTATGATTGGGCAGAACTCGCATCTAACATGACCTGGTCAGACTTTCATCGAATCGACCTGAGAAAACTCTTGTTGAGAGCTATTATCTGAATTGCTTACAATGTGGGAAAACTGGGTATGTAACCGGTGATGACTTACCCGGTAATACTGTTCTGACCATGAACTTGTTTGACTAGGAAATGATTGTCTTGGTGATTACGGTACTTCAGAACTGATGGGATCTGTTGACCACAGACTGGTTTTGATCATAAACTCTGACTGTTTGGAAGTATATGTAATCTGTATGACTGTTGTCGTATTGATATGTGCTATGACTGAATCTGTGAGAACTGGAACTGATGAATAGTAAATGAAAACTTACTTCAGAACTCTGCCTACCGCTATGGGAGTAATGTACAATTCGCCTTACATTCGCGATAACTCCCGAAGGAACTGGACTGTCTGTGAGGGATTACCGAATTGAGAACCAAATTGAACTAAGACCGGGTGAACAACTCGGAAGAGGATGAATCGAGACTCTGTAATTTAACAGGGGAAACTACTTAGGAAACTGAGACCAGTGCAAATCTATAACCCCGATAAGTACTTAATATAAGTAGTGTGAATACTACTATACTGCAACTGTACTGTTACTGTATTGTTACCGTTACTGTACCGTAGCTGTCCTGTACTGTATCTGTTCTGTATCTGTTCTAGCAGTGCTAATGAATGCGCCGCGTATGCTCAAGTAAGAATTGTGGCATCTATGTATGCTCTGAACAAGAATATGGAAATGAATATATATATCCGAAACTGTCCTTGACTGACAACTGAATGTGCATAAGATTCTATTTTAATATGATTGTGCTCCTGTTATAGAGTGAAAGTTACCTTTATGCTAGGTATTATCTCTGTTATTATATGTTACCTCGAGTTTGGAGGACCAAACTCTTTATAAGGAGGGGAGACTGTAACAACCCTCGTCACTGTTTACTGATTACCTACAGATTACTGTTTACTGAGACTGAACATGATTGATAATTGAATTGATTAAAGTACCGAACTGACTGACCGAGATCCGAAACTGAATCGATTGACTGTAACTGTTTAAATGCATAATCTATCTGTTCGACTGCCAAATTATCTGTTCTCGTCTTATGCATTAAACTGCAAATTGAAGGCCTTATCGGCAGCCGAAGCCAAAAATTGATTAATGTTCTGTGTTCATCATAATTAATGTGATTTTATGGCACATTTATCTGAAAATTGATTTGGTATGGTTAAATTAGATTAAAATAAGCTAAATTGACCAAGTTTGACTTATTTACCAAAAAGCCATCTAGTGGCCACTACTTTATACATTTAGAGGCTGCATACATTGAACCAAAACAATTGTTCAGCTCATTTCATGCTTCCCACCGAGATATAGAGAGAGAGAAACAAGAAGATTGATTTCATCTAGAGAGTTGGCTTGAGAACTTGGTGGAATTGAAAGGATTCTTGCATGTTTGTACTTCTAGGCTTGAACTACAAGACTTAGGTGAGGAATTTAACTTCTTAATTGTGCCTTTAAGATAGTTCTTGTATGTTCGTGCTAGATTGATGGAGTTTAGAGCTAAGGCATGGTATAAATGTTGAATTGTAGCTCTAATCTTGCATGCATGTGTATATTGAAGAGTTTTGAGTTGATTTCATGGCAAAATGTTACATGCATGTCCATATTTTTGGTTAAGACCATGATTTCATCTTGTTCTTGAAGAAATGAGCTCATTTGAGCAAGCTTTGAAGCTTTAATTTGATTTAAAACTCATGCATGTCATGTTTGGAGATTGTTCATGAAAATGGGTTTGAAAAATGGTTTTAATTGACTCACCTTTGGGGCTTGAATTCATAAATTGGCTTTTGAAACTTGTTATACATTGTTTTGGGATGTATTTTCCAAAATTTGGGCCCAAGAGGTCGAGAATTGAGTTGAGAATGCTTGGTTTGAGCTTGGAAGGCAAATCTGGAAATTCCAGATTTGGCTTCTTCGCTCGAGCGAAGGATTCCTCGCTCGAGCGACCAACGTTTCCTCTGAGCCACGCTCGAGCGAAGGATTGGTGGCTCAAGCGTAAAAATCGAGCATCCAGTACTTTCACTGTTTCATCAGACCGCTCGAGCGAAGGATTCCTCGCTCGAGCGAAGCCTTTGATTTTGCAACCTCGCTCGAGCGAAGGAAGGCTCGCTCGAGCGAGACCCCTGTTTTCAGCAACTTTTGAAAAATGCCTTCCAACTGTATTTTTGCATCCTCATCTCATCCTAGGCATTCTTAGGCCTAGTTTAAGGCATCTTAATGAGGATTTAGACGTAGAACCACACCGAGGAAATTTAGGGATTTAATTATCATCCTTCCCGACTGTGAAACTTAGTGTGTGTTCTATTTGTTTACTGTTTAGGGTTGGCTCTCTGGGACGCACTCTAGCTGCTATTAGCCCAATCTCTGTGAGTAACGATTGTGTAAAGATATGTTCAAAATGGTTATCTTTTGAATACTGAACTGAACTGTTTATTGAACTGATATTATTTACTGAATGAATGTATGTCCTGTATTCTGAACTGTATTGTGGCATCCTTAGCACTTACTGTTTACTGTTACTGTTACAGAGCTCTGTCGGTTCCTTTGTGGAACCATACTGTTTACTGATTGATGGCCATCATTACTGTTGGGTCTGTTAAGACCCGGTCCTTTTGGACCTACTGTTTATAGGCTAATGGGTGTACCACATATGACTGATTGACTGAAATACTGAAAGACTGAAATACTGTTTAATGAACTGTTTTCATTACTGTCAGGACATTCATTCATAACCTCTTTACGCTTTATGTTATTCACTGGGCTTTAGCTCACTGTTTATATATATATATATATGTAGGTTCTCAGCAGCCAGACCGGAGCTAGGAGCGTGGGTTGGTCCCTAGTTTTGTCAAGCCAGCCTATGTGCCTCACTGCGAGGTTCCGAGTTGCCATGCTATGGCTTGGGGTGTTTTTGTGTCCCCCATCGGTCTCCTTACTGTTTGGTACTAGTGTATAGACTGTTTACTGTTTTACTGTACTGTTATCGAGGGATTAGGTCCCCGTACTGAATGTTGTATATAATTGTATAGACTGTATATAGACTGTACTGTTCTGAACTGTATGAATGCATGAAAAATGTTTTTGGCATACAGATTTTCACAGCTCAATGGACACTAGTTAATTACTGTATTGGCTTCCGCCAGGCCCTGAACTCTGTTTTACTGTTCTACTGTTAAGCAGGCCTTCGGTAATCTCGGATTACTGGCCAGTTACGGTGCTAAACCCATAGGGCCGGGTTTGGGTCGTGACAGGATCACTCTTGCCGACATCCAATTTTGTTATACTATGTGTGCCCTGGACTTAAAAGAAAAAGGCTTTGTCTATTACCTCAAGCCGAGGTCCACGGAATTCAAAATTATAGCCGACCTCCCAGACTCCAACAAGGGGGCTGGAGACGACTACCTTATTGCCTCTGGGAATTGGGAATTTGCCCCAGATGAAGAAGCCCATTTATACCCTCTTTCTCGAACTATTAAAGAGGGCAAGAGTAAGAACCCACTATCAATCACTTACTTGTTTCTTTTTAAGTCTTCAGAATTTTGCCTGTTTTTAATGTTGTCTTCTTTTTTGCAGACGTTCGTAAGCCACCAAAGGACTTTCGCCAGTCTTACTTTCTGGGCAAGGATCTGAAGAAGTTACTTGACCTGCCAATTGACAAGCGTAAGGCTCCACTGGTACTGAACTTTATCCCGACGTACAAATCCACTTTGCCCGACGTTCCCCGAAAGAAGAAAAAGAGCCTTTCTCCTCCTACTGCTACAACTCAAGCTGCTGCTTCATCCCGAACAGATCAGGGATCCACATCTGACCCAACCAATCAGCCTTCCACCTCAGCACCATACTTGGTACCAATTCCTGAAAGAAAACGCCGACGTAGGCTTGTTAAAACAGCCGAAATGGTCCGCCGAAAGCCTGTTGCCCAAGATCTCCTGGCCGACCTACCAGCTGATGTTGATGCCATTCCAGCCCAAACGATGCCCCCACCAAAACAAAAAGAATAAAGAAGGCTCAGCCAAAGACCAAAGCTACTAAGGCTGAGGCTGAGGATGCTGTACCTATCTCACAACTGGTCGAGAATATGAAGACTGCTTCCACCTCGGCAAAAAGGTCTGCCGAAACTCAACCAACAGAGTCCCAGAAATCAAAGAGGCCGAGGTCTTCTTCCGGGACATCTTCAAAGTCCAAAGTGCCCAACGTCCCTTGGACACCCACAATTACCTTGGAGAACAAGCTAGTCTTGGCTAGTGACAGTGCCGATGACATAAACATCGGTGTTGCACTAAGCACAGCCCTCATTCTCCCAGGCGATCTTGAGAAGAACGCCGAGATGAGTGAATACGAAAATTATGCTTTCATGCTTCAGCGATGCGTTCAAGTAAGTGCCTTCACTTGATAACTTGTTTTATCCTTATTGCTCCATACTCGTAAAATTCTGTAATAACTTTTTGCCTTGTGTTCTTTCAGGCTGTCCAGCATGCACATTCCTTCTCCATGCAGTCCTTTGAGACTAGGGAGAAGTTGAATGACTTGAAGAAGGAGTTTTCTGCCCTTCAGAAGATCAATAAAGGCCTTCAAGCCAAAATGAAAAAGTTGGAAGATCAGGCCGAGGCTGCCACCAAAGCCCAAACCCTAGCCCTAGAGAAGGCCGAATCTGTCGAGGCTATTAAGAGGGTAGCCGAGGCTGAGAAAAGAGAGGCCGAAACAAAACAGGCCCAAGCCGAAAAAGAACTCCAAAAGGCCTTGGCTACAAAAGAAGCCGAAATCAAGGAAGTTGACGAAAAAGCTTATGCCCAGGGTGTAGCCGATGTCACTGAAGATTACAAACTTCAAGTTAGGCAGGCATGCAATAGGGGATTTTCCCTGGGTTGGATGTCCCTGGTAAAAAAGCTTGATATTCCTGCTGACTCACCCTGGCGCAAGGCTGAAACTATTCATCTTCCATTCCCTCCTCCTCTACCTCCAAGTCAAACTGAGGAAGAATCCGAGTCTGAAACCGAAGACGATGATAATGCTCTAGTAAGGAAGCCCAAAGATACCAATGAGACCAAGTCTCTTCCTCAGGACGATCAAATCTTGGACTTGACTAATGAGGAAGATGAGGAGGTTATTAAAGAGGCCACTCCTGAACAAGTATCATCTGATGTCCCCTTGGTTGAAAAAAGTCTTGATCAAATAGTGGCAGAAATTGACGCCGAGATTGCGGCAGAAAAAGATGCCAAGGTGACTCCTCCAGAATCCTCCGAGGTACCAGCCCATCAACCTGCAGAAAAAGATGCCGGGGTGGTTCTTCCAGAACCCTCCGAGGTCCTAGTCCAATCGTCTACTGATTTTTGAAGAATTTTGAATGCCTTTTGTACTTTTTTTTTCTTTGTACTTTCTTTTGTTTTTTTTTTTGAACAATACGAACTTCTTCTTTTGGCCGATGTGCCTTTCTTTACTTGTGAACAATTTTACCTTTGCTAGGCCATAGTGTCCTTATATACAACTGCAACTGTTTTTTTCTGAATGCTTTAATCTTTAATTTTTCTTAACTGCCCTTGCATGATTCTATACTTAGAATATTTTGTGTGTCTTTCCTCCTTTGTACAATCTCCTCGGGGAAAAATACCTCGGGTATGTTTACCCGAAGATTTATTTTGGCAAGAACTTCACCTGTAAACAAGTATAAAGCATATACAATTTTATCTGGCAAACTTTTCTCAAGTTTTAACAAGAGTCTGAATCAATAAACTTAATTTAACTTCATCTTGTAAATTGCTACAAATTTAAACAAGTGAAGGTAAACAATTATCTCGGCTTAACTTTAACTTTAACTTGTAAATTGCTACAAATTTCAACAAGTAAAGATAAGGAATTTATCTCAGCTTAACTTTAACTTATAAATTGCTACAAATTTCAACAAGTAAAGATAAGGAATTTATCTCGGCTTAACTTTAACTTGTAAAGTGCTACAAATTTCAACAAGTAAAGATAAGGAATTTATCTCAGCTTAACTTTAACTTGTAAATTGCTACAAATTTCAACAAGTAAAGATAAGGAATTTATCTCGGCTTAACTTTAACTTGTAAATTGTTACAAATTTCAACAAGTAAAGATAAGGAATTTATCTCAGCTTAACTTCGGTTAAGCATAATCTCTGTTTAACTTCGGTTAAACTTTATCTCAGATTAACCATGGTTAAACATAATCTCGGCTTAACTTCGGCTAAGCATTACTGTCTTCTCTCTGCCCCCAATGTGAACCTAAGTTCCACTTGGGTTCTCATTATTCAAAAAACAACATCATGCATAGTTTTATAAGTTCTGAAAAATTCTACTAAGATTTTATTGATCATATCGGCAAAAAATCAAAGAACATCTAATGATAGAAAAACTTTAAATTACAAGTGTTCCATGGTCTAGGCAATGCTTTGCCCTCATTATCTTCGAGCCGATATGCCCCATTTCCTAACACCGAAGTAATTCTGTAGGGTCCTTCCCAGTTTGGGCCAAGCTTGCCCTCTCTGGGATCCTTCTTATTGCCGACGACTTTTTTCAAGACTAGGTCGTTGACTTGAAAATCCCTTGGATTGACCTTTTTGTTGTAAGCTTTGGCAAGCTGTTGCTGGTATGCTGCAAGCTGGATTGCAGCTTTCTCTCTTCTTTCTTCCAGTAGATCCAGATCTCAGGCTAAGAGCACATCATTGGTCCCGTTCTCAACTCCCTGGGTTCTGATCCCTGGGATGCCGATCTCCAATGGAATGACTGCTTCTGTGCCATAAGCCATGGCAAAGGGGGATTCCCCTGTTGATCTTCTCGGCGTAGTGCGATATGCCCAGAGTACATTGGGCAATTCGTCTACCCACTTTCCTTTTGCTGCCTGCAGCCTCTTCTTTATCCCATCTAGATTTACTTTGTTGGATGCTTCTACTTGCCCATTATTTTGGGGAAAACTTGGTGTTGAAAAGTAATTCTTTATCTTGAACTTTGCACAAAAATTCTTGATGAGTTTGCTGTCAAACTGTGTTCCGTTGTCAGCAACTATTGCTCTCGGAATCCCAAATCTGGTGATGATGTTTCTCCAGATGAAGTTCTTCACATCTACATCTCGGATTTTGGCAAGAGCCTCTGCTTCTATCCACTTTGTGAAGTAGTCTGTTGCTACCAGCAGGTACTTCCGCTGCCCAGTTGCTTGGGGCAATTGCCCAACGAGATCCATGCCCCATTGGGCAAATGGCCAAGGGCTGGAAACCGGGTTCAGGTCAGCAGCTGGCTGATGTATCAAAGGTGCAAACCTCTGGCATTGTTCACACTTCTTCACATAGGCCTCTGCATCTTTTTGCATATAGGGCCACCAATACCCCTGGGTAATGGCCCTGTGAGCTAATGATCTCCCCCCTGCGTGGCTTCCACAAACTCCTTCATGAATTTCATATAAGAAGTCTTCAACTTGAAGAGGGTGTACACATCTTAAAAGAGGTCCAGTGAAGGATCTTCTGTAGAGATGTCCTTTTGCTGTCAGACTGAATCTTGCCGACTTCAATCTGACCTTGTGTGCCTCCTTTCGTTCTTCTGGCAGCTTTCCCTCTTTCAGGAATGCAACAATTGCATCCATCCAGCTTGGTCCCATGTCCACACATAATGCCTCTTGCATTGTGTTCGGTGGCTCTATGCTCGGGCCTGATAGGTAATCGATCATTATTGTCCTCGTCTTTCCGGTTTGCATTGAACTTGCTAAATTGGCCAACGCGTCAGCGTGGCTGTTATCATCTCGGCTAACCTGAAGAAGTCGGCAGTTTTGAAACAAGGCTGCCAGCCTGATGACTTCTTTTGCGTATGCCGACATCCTTTCATCTCGGGCTGCAAACTCTCCTGTAGTTTGATTCACTATAAGTTGTGAATCACAAAAAACTATTACCTCATCTGCTGCAACTGCCAGCTTCAGTCCAGCAATCAATGCTTCATACTCAGCCTCATTGTTCGAGGCTTTGAATCCCAGTCGAATGGACTGCTCCAATATCTCTCCGTCGGGGGATATCAACAGTACTCCTGCCCTTGCCCCCTGCCGGTTTGAGCTCCCATCAACAAAAAGTTGAAAGGAGTCGCCGATGTAAATGCTGCAGGGTCTGAGTTTTTCCTTCCTTGGTTCTTTAGCCTTTGGCTGGGCTTCTCCTTCCTTGTTTGGACATTGATCATCTCGGCTCAACGGAGCCCGATGTTCGATGTATTCTGGTGAGAACTCGGCCACGAAGTCGGCCAAGACTTGGCCCTTAATTGCTGTTCTCGGCCTGAACTCCAAGTCATATTGGCCCAAAGCTACGGCCCATTTTGCTATTCTTCCAGTTAAGTCTCCTTGTTGCAATAAGGATTTCAGTGGGTGCTCTGTTAGTACCACAATCTTGTGAGCCTAAAAGTAATGGTTTAGCTTTTTTGAAGCCATTACCAAGGCTAGCATCAATTTCTCCAGTAGTAGATACCTTGTTTCTGCATCAGCCAAGGTTTTACTTACATAGTAAACAGCCTTCTGCTCTCCCTTCTCTTCTCGGATTATCACAGCACTTACTGCGTGCTCTAAAACTGCTAAGTACAAAAACAGTTCCTCCCCAGGTTCAGGTGTTGAGAGGACTGGAGCCGTGGTAAGATATTTCTTTAGGTCGGCCAAAGCGGCCTCACATTCCTCAGTCCATAGGAAATCTGTGGCCTTTTTCACCAGATTGAAAAAAGGTTTACATTTCTCCGATCTTCGGCTTATGAACCTGTTTAGGGCTGCGGCCCTTCCAGTAAGCATTTGAACCTGTTTCGCCGATGTTGGACTCTGTAATTCTAGTATGGCCTTGATCTGATCTAGGCTGGCTTCAATGCCCCTTCTAGTCACTAGGTATCCCAAGAACTTGCCGGATTCGACTCCAAACGCGCACTTCGATGCGTTGAGTCGGAGCCGATATGTTTTGAGTATGTCAAAGACCTCTTCTAGGTCAGCAAGATGATCCTTTGGTTCCTTGGTCTTCACGACCATGTCATCAATGTAGACTTCTACTGTTCGGCCAATCAAGTGTTTGAACATCTTGGTTACCAGCCTTTGGTAAGTTGCTCTTGCGTTTTTCAACCCAAAAGGCATAACTCTGTAACAATACAGACCTTTTGGGGTGATAAACGCTGTCTTCTCCTCATCCGGGGGGTACATGGCTATCTGGTGATACCCCCTATAAGCATCCAAGAAGCTCATCCTTCCATGTCCAGATGTGGCGTCCACCAACTGGTCGATCTTTGGTAGAGGAAAGTTGTCTTTGGGACAAGCTTTGTTCAAGTTTGTAAAATCTACGCAGACCCTCCACTTGCCATTCTTCTTCTTCACTACCACGGTGTTTGACAGCCATGTCGGGTAATTGGCTTCTTTGATGGCCCTGGCCTCCAGAAGTCTGTCTACTTCCTCCTCCACTGCTTCGACGTGCATTAACGTCGGTCTTCTGGCCCGTTGTATTACAGGTTTGGCCGACCTGTCAACGTTAAGTCTGTGACATGTGACCTCGGGGTCAATGTTAGGCATTTCATAAGGTGTCCAGGCAAACACCTCAATATTTTTTCTCAAAAAGGCTTCCAACTCTCTTTTCTCTTCTTCGGCTAATCCTGTGCCAAGAAGAAAGAAGCGTTCCTCATCGCCCTCCTGGACGAAAATTTTCTTCAGTGCTTCTTCACTTTTCTCGGCCGGCTCCTTACCGACATCATCTAGGACCTTCATGTCCTCTTTTTCAACTTCTGCCTTCTCTGGTTCCCGAATGCTGCAGGTTAATTTCATTGCTGCCATGGAGCAATTTTTTGCCTGCAACTGATCTCCTCTGACTTCCTCAATCCCATGTTCCGTTGGGAACCGTAGCAGTTGATGCAATGTTGAGGGAACTGCCCCCATTGCATGCAACCACGGCCTCCTCAAGATGATGTTGTAAGGCGAGGGCGTGTCAATCACAATGAATTCTGTCTTGATCTTCTTCGTGCCAGCCTGTATCTCCAAGCTTGTTGCGCCCAATGGCCATGTCGGCGTTCCATTGAAGCCGACCATCGGGCCATTTGACTGCTCCATGTCATCAGGGTGAAGGCCTAACTCCTTGTAACATCTGACATACATGATGTCGCAGGAGCTGCCTTGATCAATCAGGATGTGTTTCACTTGGCACTCCACAACCTGGAGGGATACTACCAAGGCATCATTGTGCGGGTGCTGGACCATATCTAGGTCAGCTTCTGTGAAGGCTATCATCGGTCCTTGGCACTCTTCAGGCCGAGGTCTTTTCAGTCCGACCTGGTTGACGTGCTGCAGGTGTTTTACCCTCTGTGTCTCCCCCCGTATGTCGTTTTCATTCACCTTTGAGTGGATCACATTAACCACCCGAGGTCCACCTGCCTGTGGTTGCTGCGCTGGGGGAGGCGGGGCTGCTGGTGCTTGAGGCAATCGTGCCTGTTCTTCCCTTGTTCTGGCCTCATCCACAAGGTCTCTCAGATGGCCTTGCCTCACTAAATCTTCTAAGTGTGCTTTAAGGGCTCTGCAACCCTGAGTTGGGTGCCCCTCCTCATTGTGGTAAGCACAACGCCTACCAAGGTTTCTTCCCATAAATTCTCCTGGTGCCCTTGCCGGCGTTCTGAAGTAGGGCTGAGTTCGAATTTGATCAAGGACTTTGTGGACCGGAATTCGGAACACCGTTGTCACTGCCTGCTTAGCCCTCAACTCTGTCTCTTGTTTGTTGGGTCCATTGTTACCTCGGCCTCGCTTCGGCGAGCCGTTGCCTTTTTCCTGTTTTACCTCTTTACTCTCCGATGTATCCTCTTCGGCTCTGGCATACTTCTCGATTCTTGCCATGAGCTCCTCCATGCTCTTCGGCAATGTCTTTGCCAAAGATTTTCGTAATGAACAATTATCCTTCAGGCCGTTCTTGAAAGACACGACCGCTACCTCCTGGTTGCATTCAGGTATTCGATTGAACACCTCGTAGTACCTTTTTGCATAGGCCCTAAGGCTTTCATCTTTGTCGATCTTTAGAGCCATTAGTGCGTCCACCCTTAATGGCTGCAGTTTGTTTGTTATGAACCTGGCCACAAACATCTCGGCCAGGCCTTCCCAAGTCTTCACACTCCCCTTTGGTAATTTGTGGAACCAATCTGATGCAATCTCCCCAAAGGATGAAGGGAACACTTTGCAGAGCAACGACTCGTTCCCACTATATAATGCCATTGAATTCAAAAATAATCCAACATGGAAGTTAGGGTCTGACTTACCATCATATATTTGGAACCTCGGCATACTGAATCTTTTCGGCGCGGCGAATTTGTCCAATTCCACCGAGAATGGTGTCCTCGGTTTAACCGGGGAGGTTACTTCGACTTCGGCATTCTCTCGCTTCCTCTTGAGGTAATCTCTCAAGTCTTCTTTACTTCTCCCTGCAGCTCGGCTATCCTTGGACTTCAGCCTTTTCGGCGCACTACTCTCGGCCTCATGGTGGCCCCTTTTTGACCCTTCCCCGTTGGATGCATCGAAACACAATACCTGCCCCTGAACATGCCGATGTTCTTTGGGGTCTGCCTCCTTCGCGTGATATGTCCTTCGGGACTCTTCTCTTCTCGGCTCTTCTCGGCCGACTTCCCTGGAAGGTCGGTGAGAGTGCCTTCCACTCCTTGTGTGCAGAGGGGCTTCGGGGATTACTTTCTGCCCCTTCTTCTGGGCGTTTGCTGTTGGTATTGGCGTGTCCTGCAGCGGGTATGGCGGCTACATGACATTATTTTGCATCATGAAGTTGACGACCGATTGAAGGTCTGCCAACTTGTTTGCCATCTCCTTTACTTCTTCATCCCTTCTCAGACATCTGTCTTTCCAGGTCTGGAGGTTGTCTTCGTTATAGTACCTGCCCTGGTCTGCTTTCTTTGATGTGTCGCCATCTTGGCCGACGTCTTTCTCTGCGTGATTCTGATCACGAGTTTCTTCGTTGTGGTCTCCTTTTTCAACGTTAGGGTCGACGGGTCTTCCACTCCTAGCAGGAGTGATGTCCCCAATCTTTTCCTTCTGCGTGTTACTGGCCATCTACTCTTCTTTCGTTCCCACAGACGGCGCCAAATTGTGTGAGTGATTTTCCGATCACACTGCCCTCCTTAGTAATCCAGCTGTAGAACACAGGCAGAATAGATGGCACCCTGTAACCTATACAGAAAGAAAAAGGCTCCGACGGCGGTTCTTCCACCCGGGGGCACTCCGACGAACAAGTCAGTATCTCTCAAAGATAATTCAAGTGCTTAAATTACTGCTCAAGGCTTAAAATTGCGTACCTTAGACCCGCCGGGGGTGCCCTTCTTTTATAGTTTTTACCCCATCCCAGTCCCTCTAGAAGTCTCACTTCTATGGACTCCAATTCCGGATTTACCTTGGACTCTTCAAGAGATAAGGATAGACTCCCTGAGAGTATCACCTGTATCCATCTTGTAGTCTTTCTTCATTCTAGGACTCCTGTCCCTTATCCGTTTATCCCGGATTCCTGTGTTCTCGCAGATAACCTCGGCAACTTCGAGATCACCTCGGCGTAACTACCACGACACGTGGCACCTCGGCTGACACTTCGGTGTCACCTCGGCCATGTGTTGGTACTCAGAAAATACATCCCCACACTACTATTTATGAAGAAAGTGGAAAATAGTTGGTAGGGAGAAAATAACGTTTTTAGGCGTATTTGTAAGGAGAGATTCTTGAAAACAGACTGACAGCATTCTTTTAGAACATTGCTGTTAATCCTTACCTTTTTTCTTAGAACCTCCATCTCAGGGAGTTTCTATTTACACACCACCTTTCATCTCAAGGCACACCATTAATTAGTTTATTTTTTTATTACAATATTAACTTAATGTAAAATGACCACAAAAGACAAAGGGCTTTGGACTATGATACACCTTACGTAAAGTTACCATAAAGGACAATAATGAATACAATACACATCTTTCTTCTGAAACATTACTTACATATCTTCTCTCTCAAGAACCCAAAAACTTTGAAACAAAAATCAAAAACCCTTAAACAAACAATAAAAATTATACGTATTATTGAAGATTTTGATTGGACTGAATGATTGATGTATCTAGCAATATTGGTTTGAAACAATGGAGCAAAGAAAAGGTTAGTTTTTCATTTTTTTTTTCATTTTCGTGTACTTGCTGAGTGGTAAACTGTTTGTATTCGTTCATATACACAGATTCGAACAATGTACTTATGTTCGACTATCTACAACCGAACATATTGATGTTGTTCGACAGAAACACTTTGGACAAAAGGTTAACGGTTCGCAAAATCAGACTTCCATATACAATGCCACTAGTTCGCAAAATCAAACATTCATATACAATGCCACTGATTCGCAAAATCAAACATTCATATACAATGCTCATGGCAATGAAAAAACGTACATAAAACCCTCAAATCTAAACAAAATGAGAATTCTCACCTACTGTATCTCCAATATGGAGTTGTTTCCACCGATGTCTTTGATGAAACAGAGAATGGAGGGGGTGATGAAAGATCGTGGGTAGGGTGTGTGAGTAAGTAAGGGTGAAGATGGAAGATGTGGGTGGGGTGTGTGAGTAAGGGTAAAGATGAAAGATTGTGGTGCGTATTGAGCAAATTTATATTTATCAAATTACTAAAGGTGTGCCTTAAGTAGTGGTGTGTCTTAAGATGAAAGGTGGTGTGTAAATAGAGGCATCCCTCACCTCATTCATTTTTTTTTTAATTCCAATTTTGTCCCAATCTAAAAATTCACTTTTACCCTTATTCCTAATCTTCTAAACCTAATTTTTCAAACTTTAACCTAACCCTAATCACCTCTGGCAATACCACTATCTTCGACCACCTCTCACCGCCGCAACCACCATCATTTTCGACCACCCCGCATCATTGCAACCTCTGCCATCTCTGACCACTCCTCACCATCACAACCACCACTCCCTCTGATGCGATTAGCCATCACCTCCACCGACAAGCAACCCCATCCCCATTGCAGATCTGAATCAGAGAAGAAAGATCGACCTATTCAATACTGTGTTATCGAACTAAAAGGATTCGTTCAGCACTGTCTTTCCAAACATTTAGGATTCGTTCAATACTGTGTTGCCGAACATTCAAAATTTGTTTAGCACTGTGTTGTCGAACCCACTCCGCCATTGTGACTTCCCTATCCATTGCGAGAGAGAACAAACAAGAGAGAGAGAGAGAGAGAGAGAGAGAGATATGGAAACCTATGGTTTTCAAAAGAAGAAGAAGAAGAAAAGAGAGAAGAGAGAGAAAGAATATCACTTGCCATAGCTTGTGATAGAGGTTTTAATGGTGGCTGTAGACGTCCCCGAACGCCTCGGGAGGGTTAAGTCCCGTTCCGTTTGTTTGTGGGTCTACTACAGTTCAGGACTCAAATTGTCACGGTTCTTAATCTGAACCAAAGAGTCCAAATCTGGCAAATCGTTTTGAGAAAACAGATTTTGAAAGAAGTGCCAAACATGGACTGCTTTGCCAGATACAGAGTCGCCACCTAAATATTTTTTTAATGGGGGAATTTAGTAAACCCTGACTCGGTGCCAAAGGCCACGTGTCCGTCATCACCAAAGTTTTCTTGGCTCGGGAGCTTGGGTACGATCGAGGAAGGTCAGCTATGAGCACCCCCTTTCGCCCGGTCTGAAGACCGGCCTCTACTAACCGTGATATCCGATTTTGAAAACGTTATGCGTTCTTATTCCGGTTATTAGCCTAGAATTACTATGTTATGCGCACAGCAAACAAGTATAGACCAAATCGCCTAAATTGGAACAAAACACTACATGTTCGTTTTGAAAATGGTTTGCTACTCGCAGGTAGGCTAAAATGCAGGTTTTGCCACCCTCAAGTGGGCTTTAGAAAAGATGATTTTGCCACTATCCAGTGGGCTTAAAAAAAACTCACAATTTTCATGCATTGTTCCAATTTAAGTATTTTGACCTCCATCCACAGGCATTCAAGCAGTAATATCACATAAGCAGCTAGCCTCATGGTAATCATGCTATTATGGCAACACTCACACGCATGCGGTATGCTAAAGCACAAAAACTCACCTAGTACTCCAAGCCAAAACAGAAACTAGTTAGCAATCAATGCATGATCCTAGCTCATGTTAAGTGGCTAATGCATCACAGGCAAAATGCAGCTATAATAGGCTCGGCTATCCTAAACATGGCATGTGAAATGCGACAGATAACACGTATTCAATTTGGAATTGAAATACAATGCAGTTAGCATAATGTACCGAGCCCGGCGCATGCGATACTGATGAATGATGCACGCATGCATAGCATAAGGTATGCTAAAATAAACATGTCCTAATACTAACCATCAAAGCAGGTAAGTAAAAGGGAGAAAGAAGTGGGGGTTGGAAGACATGCACGCACTCACCCACACTTATTACAAATTTGCCCTCGCTCGGAGGGACCTAAAAGAATAATACAGTCCGAAAAAAGAATCAACTATTCTAGCTAATTAAATTATTACAGACCAATTAAATTAATTAAGCAAATTAATTAATCTAATTAAAGCAGTAAACCGCCTCGGGAAGAGGGCCCAATGCAACGCATGCTCGGTTTCGCTCGGAAAGTCACTGCCATGCATAGGCTGCCTCTGTTTTCCCTGCTCTGCCCCTCTGAAGACTGCCAAAATCTCAGAATATGCTCACTGGATGTTGGGGATCACTGCCGGCTGGTTAGAATTGCCATCGGCCGTGATTTGATGTTCATCGGCACAAAATAGATCCATCGGCCATCTATGTATTGCCGGTCGGCACTTAACACTGCCGGTCGGCAAAGAATGCCTGCAGAACCTGCAATTGACAGTAGCAGAGGGCAAGGCATAGCATGGCAATGCAATTCAAGCAATGTATGCACTAACCCTATCCCTTATCATGTGTATGACTCAAAGGGACATAGTCCTTGGTTCTCGGACCATCAATCGTGCATTTCAATGCGTGATGGCCCAAGAGACCAAGTTGTGCATTTTTATGTCAAATGAAATGCAAACCAAATAGTCAAACCAAGGGAGGGCTTCTACCTCTATCATGACTTGGTCAAGAGGTGAAACATGCATGCCAATGCAATGCAATCCTAAGCATGGGAGCTAGCATGCAATACGAACATGCAAGCAAGCAATGCAAAACATACATCAATCATGCAAGGCATAGACAACAATCATGCAAGACATGGGGCAAGCATGTTAATATTAAGCATGTGAGATGTGATCCAAATGTACAAATATGCAAGGCATGCAATATCACAAATGGGACCAAACATATGACAATATGCAAAGTAAACATGCAACACAAGCTAATGGAGGGACTTACACTAATTGGACAGCCCTAAATTAGGTCCAAAACAGTGGCCAAAATGATGCAAGTGAGGCAACAAAATACATGGAATGCATGCACAATGCATTAACCAAGCTTAAGACACAAAAATGCAACTCTACCAAAGCATGGCAAGGGATGCAAGATGGCATATAAGCATATGAATTTCAGTACCAAAATATGATGCTAAACAGCCCCGAAACATGAAGATATGGCACCCGATGTATGAGATGAACCCCCGACATGCAAAACTAGGCACATAGAATGACTTACAGCTATACAAGGCATGCATTATTGGACTATGAAGCATGAAGACAGAATCTAGGGCAGTCCCAAAACATGGACTTTTCCAGTTCTAAGCATGGCCAAAAAGTGCTAACAAGATGGACTAAATTAGCATGCGAATTTGACTAGTTAACATGGTTTACATGGCAAGTGTATGATGCACATGGAATCTGACCAAACCATCAAAAATCAGTGAATAAACCATGCTAAAATATGCCTAAATAACCACTGAAATGGAGCCAACACATGCAAGAATGATGAGCTCCTTTAGAGGGCTATACAAGAGGTTATTAAGCACATACATGATGGACATTCAACAAGGCCAAACCAGCTCTAGAAATGGCCTATAGGGGTCCTAAAACCCACTGAAAAATGCCTGAACTAATCTTAAGAGGTGTGCACATAAGGGCTCCTTTGAAGGGCCAAACATGCTAGTAAACAAGACAACAAAGGAGAGGATCACCCCTCTCCTTCTTAGGGCCAATACAAGGTGGGTCCCGAAGTTCACCAAAAAAAAGCACAAAATGGGGCCAAACAAGGCCTAAGAGGGGGTAAACGACCCCCAAACACAAAAGTGTCCTTAATGAAGTATCTTAAACACAAAAAAACAGAACTTTTTTATGTTATACACAAAGCTCAAAACAGCAAGCAAGACAGGCTAAAAGCTGGTGCAAAAACGGGGAATAAAGAGGGTAAAATGTACTCACCCTTGTAGCTCAGCAAAATAGCCCCTTTTCTGGACCAAAACCAGCTCCTTTAGCCTCTGAAAATGGTCTCCAAGATCCTTAGAGTGGTGGTGGAGGTGTTAGGATAGGAGGTGGTGTGTAATGGAGCAAGAACAATGGAGTTTGGAGCTTGGAATGTAGAGATATGGAGGGAAGTGTATGGTTTTGGTCTTGGACAAATTTCTTGGAACCCCTCTAATGGAAAAGAAGCTCTCTATTTATAGAGAAGATGGAGGCTTGAAGCTTCTAAGAGAAGCTAAGCAAAAAGGGTCAAGGGGGGTCAAGCTTCTCTTAGAAGCTTGGAGCAAAAGGGCCAAGAAGGCCAAGCTTCTTAGAGAAGCTAGACCAAAGAGCCAAGCTTCTTGGAGAAGCTAGACAAAAGAGCCAAGCTTCTTGAAGAAGCTAGGCAAAAGGTTCAAGAGGTGCAAGCTTCTCTTGGAAGCTTAGAAAGGGTTCAAGCTTCTTTAAGAAGCTAAAGAGGCCAAGCTTCTTGGAGAAGCTAAAAAAGGCTAAGCTTCTTGGAGAAGCTAAAAAAAGGGTTCAAGCTTCTTGGAGAGAAGCTAAACCAAAGGTGCAAAAGGTTCAAGTTCTTGGAGAAGCTAAACCAAGGGTTCAAAAGGTTCAAGCTTCCTCAAGAAGCTAGAACCAAGGGTTCAAAAGGTTCAAGCTTCCTCAAGAAGCTAAAACCAAGGGTTCAAAAGGTTCAAGCTTCCTCAAGAAGCTAGAACCAAGGGGTTCAAAAGGTTCAAGCTTCTTGGAGAAGCTAAACCAAGAGTTCAAAAGGTTCAAGCTTCCTCAAGAAGCTAGAACCAAGGGTTCAAAAGGGTCAAGCTTCTTGGAGAAGCTAAACCAAGAGTTCAAAAGGTTCAAGCTTCCTCAAGAAGCTAGAACCAAGGGTTCAAAAGGGTCAAGCTTCCTCAAGAAGCTAAAACAGGGGGTTCAAAAGGTTCAAACTCCCCTCAAGAAGAGGTCTCGGCCAACCAAATAGGTCATCGGCACAATAAAGTGCCGGTCGGCTAAACATAATGCCGACCGGCCATTATTTTTGAGAAACAATGGCCGGTGGCAAACATGTGCAGCCGGTGATGATAGGGGGAGGGGCCGGTGGTGTGTCGGGGATGCCTCACAAGGCATTCCCTGCCCCTTCAAGGCAAAACACAAGTGTTTGGTGCCAAAACCGAACACCGAAGCAGTCGAGTCAAGAGGTCCTGAGGCGAGGCGCGCTGCCAAGGCCTCCGGGAACTCGAGACGAACACAAACATGGATAATCACCGAGTGTTCAAACGGTGACGTCCAAGTCTTGAGGACGGTCAAAAATGGGGTGTCTACAGTTGCCCCTCTTTGACAGAACTCGGAAGTCATAACAATGACGGGAGTGAATGTCAAAGCCCAGAGACGACCCATTTTTGACAAGGCCGAAGACTCGGGACAAACATGCAAGACAAACAAGGTATGTGCCCGAAGGCAGGGAGCAAAAATGCAACTGAAAATGCAAGAAGCCGAGCATAACTTATGATCATGCAAAGAAAGCTGTAACGAAGCACACATGCAACAGTTTTAAGCTAGCATACGCCAAACTACACTACAATGCAGAAAGGATGTAAGAGAATTATTGCAATTCTCACTGTGAATACAGAGTGCATGTGTGATAGATACACAAAGCAAACGTGTGTGATTGATACACCAAACGAGCGTGTGTGATTGATACACAAAGTAAAAGTGTGTGATGGATACACTGTATGAAGCAAAGTGTGATGGATACACAAGATGAATGAAGTGAGCAAAGCGTGATGGATACACAAAAGGCAAACACAGAGTGTGATAGATGCACTAAGTGAACAAGTGTGATGGATACACAATAGGTGCACACGAAGTGTGATCGATGCACTTAGTGAACAAAGTATGATTGATATACTAAATGTGAACACGAAGTGTGATAGATGCACTTAGTGAACAAGTATGATGGATATACTAAAGGTGAACACGGAGTGTAATAGATGCACTTAGTGAACAAAGTATGATGGATATACTAAATGTGAACACGAAGTGTGATAGATGCACTTAGTGAACAAGTATGTTTGATATACTAAAGGTGAACACAAAGTGTGATAGATGCACTTTGTGAACAAGTATGATGGATATACTAAAGGTGAACACAAAGTGTGATAGATGCACTTAGTGAACAAAGTATGATTGATATACTAAAGGTGAACACGAAGTGTGATAGATGCACTTAGTGAACAAGTATGATGGATATACTAAATGCGAACATGAAGTGTGATAGATGCACTTAGTGAACAAGTATGATTGATATACTAAAGGTGAACACGAAGTGTGATAGATGCACTTAGTGAACAAGTATGATTGATATACTAAATTGTGAACACGAAGTGTGATAGATGCACTTAGTGAACAAGTATGATGGATATACTAAATGTGAACACGAAGTGTGATAGATGCACTTAGTGAACAAGTATGATTGATATACTAAAGGTGAACACGAAGTGTGATAGATGCACTTAGTGAACAAGTATGATTGATATACTAAAGGTGAACACGAAGTGTGATAGATGCACTCAGTGAACAAGTATGATTGATATACTAAAATGTGAACACGAAGTGTGATAGATGCACTTAGTGAACAAGTATGATTGATATACTAAAGGTGAACACAAAGTGTGATAGATGCACTTAGTGAACAAGTATGATTGATATACTAAAGGTGAACACAAAGTGTGATAGATGCACTCAGTGAACAAGTATGATTGATATACTAAGCGAATGAAGTGTGATTGATACACTAATGGAATAAAGTGAATATGTGCGTGATAGATACACAAAAGGTAATGAAGTGTGATGGATACAGAAAATGAGAATGTGTGTGGTAGATACACAAAATGAGAATGTGTGTGTTAGATACACAAAATGAGAATGTGTGTGATAGATACACGAAATGAGAATGAAGTGTGATTGATACACGAAATGTGTGTGATAGATACACAAAATGAGAATGAAGTGTGATTGATACACTATTCTAGCTTGGTGCAGACTTGATCTTGAGCTTGAGGTAGAGGTACACTCATACTTCGGAGCATTGGCAAGGCTGAAGAGGTACACACGGGATGTAGTCTCGGAACTTACTGAAATTGAAACAAACTCAGATACCCGACGTTTTCCTCTTTTGCTTTTACTTTGCAGTCCGGAACCACATAGCTTCAAATAGGTCCTGGTTTTACTGTTCCACACTTATCGGGGGTGGGGCCTTGCGGTTTTATGAAAGAACGAATCTGTTTTGCACAAATGTGGAGAATGGCACGGCACTCTGAGCACAAAATGATTTGATTTCTTTTTTTGAAATTAAGAAATGAGTTCTTAACCGGGTATTGAGTCTACGACTGAACATAGCGAAAAAGACTCAACAACGGAAAACAATAGGTAAACAACCTAAACACATCTATTGGACACTCGAAACGACTCAAAACAAGAATCGAAACAGACAAAACAAAACACAAGACTCAATGTGCACAGGGAGCCTGTTTCACCGGGTATTATTTCCCACCCTTTCTCATTTGTGATTCTCACATCACTCGGGCCCTCAAGCTCTGTTTTTCTGAAAAAAGCTATTTTCTCACTTTTTCTCTCAACGCACATCTCTCTATTCTTCAATCTCTCAATTTTTTATCCCTTCCCAGAGTGGTTGGTAGATAGACAAGAAGTTGCGGGCTCTTGCCCCTAGCATTCTGCTAAATTCTTTTTCTTCTGCACACAGCAGTGAACTTTCCCACAGAGAGGTTGTGCCACAACTGGGTGTGTAGCAAATCTGCAGCTAACATCGGTTGATGATGCCTTGTTGGGGAGTTTGGACGTGGTTAGATCTGTCCAGATGAGGAAGTGGAACATCTCGCCCCATTCTAATTTATGCTTCGCGCATTGGCTTGATACCTCGCTGCTTGGGGGACGAGAGAGCTTTCAGCCCTTTTTGCTAACTTCAGTTGTGCCCTCTTCTGGCAGGTAGAGTGCCTTTCTTGGCAAGTATGTTGAAAATGGGGGAAAGACAGGAAGCTTGACTCAACTGTGCCCCTAGTTCATTATTTCGACCATTTTTTATTTTAAAACAATTTTGACCAACATAAAAGTTAGATTAACATGCTTATTCAATTTTTGATTTGAAATCATGCAAGTCAAGGTTGTAAGCACTGAAAATTTTCCTTTTTTTGGGTCCAAGAAAATGGTCCAGTTTTAGAAAAGATGGAATAATTTTCGAGAAAATAGTCAACCTTAGTAAAAATTCTCAAAAACTATTTTTGCAAATGGCCAATGCTCAACAAACCCGGAATCTACTCTTGAGATGCGCAACCTCGGATCCATAAGCAATGGAAAATTGCCCCTTGTTTGAAGGACACTGCATGGCAACGGAAAGTTGCCCCTTGTTTGAATGGCACCGCGGCACACTGTATGGCAACGGAAAGTTTGCCCCTTGTTTGAATGGCACCGCGGCGCATTGTGATCAGTCCTCAGAGCGATGATTACAACCGAACTCTCGGATACAGAGAAGGCAAGGATGGTCAAAACCATTACATGGACACAATCGAATGTGAAGTGTTTTAACGGCTGGACTTTAGAATGAAGTTGCCTACGTATCCCAAACATGGGAATCAAGCCTTACGTAGTTCGGGGTTAAGGTACACTCGGGTATTTAACCTCTCCTTTTTATGCTCTAACTTTTGCCAAGGCGCCTGTTGCAGGTTTTCGACCTTGCGAGCTTCTTTTTCTTTCTTTTCTTTCTTTTTCTCTTCCCTTTTTTCTTTTAGGCTCTAACTTTTGCCAAGGCGCCCGATGCGGGTTTTCGACCTTCCGAGCTTCTTTTTCTTTTCTTTTCTTTTTCTTCTTCCTTTGTTCTTCTTTTTTTCTGTTTTTTTTCTTTCCTTTTGTATGTATTTTTTGCTTGCTCTAACTTTTGCCTGGGTCGCCCTTCCGGGTTTTCGACCCAGCGAGCCTCTCAAAGGGTAAAAGTGTAGCAAGTCCATGCCAAATGGTTTTAGGGTTTTGATGCCATCCGTATCCGGGAGAGTGGTTGTTGATTCGCAAGAGAACTCATCTTCGGCTCTTCGGGCACATCTGACATCTTTGCCCCTAGTTTGAGGGGGGGCTTCTGATCTAGCTTCCCAAGCTTCCTCTGATGAGATCTAATCTTCTTGATCTAACTTTGGTGCCTCTTGTTCGAGGGTTGCTTCAAAATCTGGCCACACAGGCCTCTCTTGATGGTTGATCGTTGAATACTCTGAACCCAAGGTCAAAGTTTTTCGAGAACAAAGGGATTGAATCTTGAGGCTGAGAGCGATCCTAGGCTGCACAATCTCAAGAGCGATTCCACACATGTCTTCGCAGGACCGCGCAAAACATTTTTGAAAGTTTTTAAGAAAGCGACAAATCGCTCGCGCTGAAGACAGTGTAGGACCAATCTGGATCAAAGCTAGGGTCCTTCTCAGTACTCACACTAACAAGCATGATTTCATTCATTAAGGGCTTAGCACGCCTCTCTTTCTCTCAATTGATCAAATTTTTGCAAATCCCAAGGAATTCCTTCCTCTTCGTTTTCACCACAGTGTTTGAAAAAGTTTTGAAAAATTTAGGCCGATGCAATGACTTCAAGGCACAGAAAAGACAGAGTTCTTAGTCAAATACTTCCATCTCATTTAGAATTTCTAGCACAACTGGCACACGGCAGAAGCAAACACAAGAGTGTGAAAATCACTGCTGTTCCATTCAAAATCTGTTGGCATAACTGACTCCCTGGCAGAAACAGACTCAAAACAAAATGAAAAGACAGACGCAAAACAAGCAAGTGATGTCCGAGGTAACTCCCCCGAAATCACCCGACCTCTGACAAAACAGGACTGACTCGATACAACAAGACAGACCCTTAATCAAAAAGACTGACTCAAGACAAAGAGACAGGCTCAAAGCAAAAACGACAGAACTGACTCAGTACCCAAGCCAGAGCATACAAAAACGAGCATTCGCAAATTCTCAAAACAGTGCGTGCCATACGCCACATCTGAAGTAAACTGAGCACTGCCCGCAGGTGGTTTGTCCCTTGATCACATACTTGTACTATCCCCCAAGTTTGCTGATCCAGTGATGATAGACTTTACTGAGCTGGTGCGGCGATGACGTTGTTGTCAAACAAATCTTGTACATCATGGCGCAAACGAAAGCAACTATCGGTCTCATGACCGGTTTGTTGATGGTAGGCACAGTACTTAGTCCGGTCATGCTTTGAAGGGAGAGGATCAGGTAAAGGCCGTTGTTCCAATGGTTTCAGATGTCCTTTCCGGATTAAGACCTCTAGAGCCTTTGACAAAGGCATATGAAGTGGGGTGAAAACCCTCTTGACTCGAGGTGGATATTTGGTTTTCTGTGAGCTACTTCCGGACACACCGGTGAATGAGGTAGCTTTTTGTGATGTGGTGTTGGTGACCATGCCCACTTCAGAAGGTCTTGCAGTTGCATCACCACTGGTGGTCACATTCGAACTGCGGGTAAACGCCCTCCTGGGCTGCTCCTTCTCCTGGTCAATGAGGCCCTGCTTTATAGCATCCTCGATTTGTACCCCAATCTCATGGAGGTCTGCAAAGGTGGGTAGGGGGAGGACAATCATCTTCTGCATCAGCCTGGGTTGGAGATTGCGCACAATCATCCGTATCTGGTCCTTGTCGACCGGCCTGGTGGTCATCGAAGAAGCTTTGGCTCTCCAACGGGTTACAAAGTCAGAGAAGCCCTCTTTCGGCTCTTGCCTGGTTGTCTCAAGATCACGGGTTGTGATCTCGATCTGGGTATTGTATGAATATTGTGCGACGAAGGCCTCGGACATCTCCTCCCAGCTTCGTTTCACTGAGTCCTCTAATTTGGCGTACCAGATGGCCGCGATACCCGACAGGGTCCTGCTAAAGAGGGAGAGCTTCTGTAATCTTGTCAAGCCCATCGGGCGCAGAACATCTGAAAACAAACTCAGGTGGACCATGGGATCTCCTGACCCGTTAAAACGGTCGATATGAGGCATCTTGAACCTGTCTGGCAATGTCACAGCTGTGTCCGTGTATCCATCTTCAATGTCAGGGATGGTCTTGACTCCCTGGGATTTCTTGAACAGCTTTTCAAGCTTGCTCAACTTCAGTGCTGTGGGATCTGTCTCGAACTCAAAGGGAGAGTCCGGTAGGTTGGTGGGTGTTTTTGATAACTGGGGAAAAATTGGGGGCGGAGCCGGCCCTACCGGAATGTCTGTACCTGTCACGCCCCAAACCCGCCCCGAAAAGTTTGGTGACGAGACCGGCCAGTAACCCTAGATTACCACAGGCCTTACTTTACAAGACATAAATAAACGGGGCTCGCGGAAGCGAAATAAGAAACTAAATAGTCCAAGAGCTGTGCATCTATATGAACAGATATTTACATGCCAAAAATATTGTTAATTACCCACATCATATACATAACATGTAACAAAAATCCATATATACAACACAAGACTCAGATACAACATGGGAAAGCTCGCAAAACGGCCTTCCAGGCCTGACCTCGGCTTGAGGCTCTCAAAACTCTGGTGGCTATAGAATGGCGGCTCGACTTGAACTCTGCCTAGGCTTGACTCCCAGCAGGCACACCTATAAATACATATACATACAAATAATGAGCTAAGGCTCAGCAAGTAACATTAAAGTAAAAGGAAATTCAACATTTCATTCAACCATAGATCCGTAAATATACATCCATCATACTCAATGATCAGTCAACAGTATTCATATGGGAATATACCAATCGACATATGCCATAACCTTTTAATAACCTTTCCATAACCTTTTCATAACATTCTCATAACCGTTTCATACACGTAGCCACCCGTTCAGAGACCGTCGGTGGTAAAACATAACCTTTTCCTACACATAGCCACCCGTTCATAGACCGTCGGTGGTAACATAACCTTTTCATACACATAGCCACCCGTTCATAGACCGTCGGTGGTAACATAACCTTTCATAACGTCGACTAACGACTAGAGTAACCGGTCCGTACACCGATTAAACACCTTTTCATAACGTCGAATTAACGACTAGTTTAACCGGTCCATACACCGATTAAACACATTTTCATAACGTCGAATTAACGACTAGTCATGGACCCGCATTTTCATGCCGTCCCCCATGACTTGGGACTATCCGTAAATGCCATACTAGATTTACAAATAAAACATTCGTTCACAGAGTCGAATTACATTTCAACTTAATGTACCCTTTCATAGCCTTTTCATCACATTTTCATAACATTCTAATAGAGTACATTCATTTACAGAAACAAATATCATATCAGAAACCATATCATAATAATCACCCATCCACAGTTAAACTCACATTTTAAAACATATCATATCAACCCATAACACTTTTGGAATATAATTCATAATGACATATTTTTACAGTAATGTTACTTACAGCGGGTTTCCAAATCCGATGGCACGGTCTTCACAGATTGACCTGCAAGCATCAACATGTAACACATTTCTTAACATTCCTTATCAACAATACATCATATGAGTCATGCCTTTCCATACTTCTTTATATTCTTTCATTTCCATGTCATGCTCAATCTAATCTTCTTTACTTTAATTCATGTTTATAAGATGTTTAAGTGATGCCATTAACATGTTAAAATCAAGTAATTCATGCTGTACAACTTTCACAATTTTTCCCTGAAAATGGCCTTCCCGCTCGAGCGCCACTTTGGCCGCTCGAGCGGACTGAACAAAATGCTCAACTGCTGGGAGGGTGTTTTCTGCGCTCGAGCGGGCTTCCCTCCGCTCGAGCGGGCCCTGCGAAATTCTGGAACTCTAGTTCTTCTTCTCCACTTTCAAACTTCAATCTTTTCTTCCATTACATGAATTCCATAGCTCAAAATACTTGATAAACAACATGATTTAACCATTACATCTTCAAAACACAACCCATATAACTCATAAACACGATCAAAACCCATGAATCAAAGTAGAAAATCATGAACATATACATACGAGTTTCATTTCCTTACATCCATGGAAGTTCTTCCCTAACATATCAACTAAACATAAATCAAAATAAGTGAAGCCATGATCTTGATGTCACCATGCTAGATTCCAAGAATCAACTATCAATTTCCTAAAAATCTTACCTTGAGTCTTTGATTTGTAGAAAGCAAGCTTGATTCCCCTTTCTCTCCTCTTCCTCCTTGGTCTCTCTCTCTCCCCGAATTCTCTCTTCTCTCTCTTTCTCTAGATATTTTCTTTTCTCCTTTTTGAGTCAATAAAGGGTCAAGCCTTATCTTTAAGTATATATATCTATCAAATAAATCAAATAACCCCAAAACTCTTGAGCCAAACAAGCCTTACGAATCAGACGAAATTCAGTCTTCAATTTATCATTTCAGATGGTTCTAAAAATTCCTGGTATCACTTAGGCGTGTTCAATTTCATTTTCTGAACCCATTACAGTCATCAATTTCAGTCCCAAAGTTGTCATCCCAACAGATATTTTTCTAATTCAAACAGATCATTCTCAATTAAATCACATAACCACATATTTAATTACAGATAATGACGTCATACAGTTCCGGGTCATTACAGTACCTTCCTGGACATTTGGCGTCTCCCCAGGTGCTGGAGCTCCTACTGGGGGAGGAACTTGTTGTGAAGCAGACGCACCGCTTTGCTGTTGCAGCCTGGTGATGAGCTCAGCCTGCTGAGCCATGATTGCAGCTTGCTGCTTGGAAAATTCCGCTTGGCAGACAGCGTCTTGTTGCATGAGTTTCATAGTTTCCTGCATTTGACGCATCATTGCCTCCATCCCTGATGTATTCTGCTGATCCATCTGACTGACTGGTATATCTATCCCTGTGGTGAAAACTGAGACCTCGGCCCAACTGTTTACTGGTGGGGTGAATAAGGGTCACTGATCTAGTAACTGTTGAACTGACGATCTGTGCCTGAATGACCCTTTTACCCTGCCTCTAGCAAACTGAATATCTGACCCGGCAAAGTCTACCAGCACAAATCCAATGTACCTAGGGGATGGCGGAGCCTTCTGAAGCTATAGTTCCAGGACTGCCTAGCAAAAGAGAAAACAGACAGCATCTCAGCCCAATTTCACTAGAACGGATAGCGGAATGACTGTACTCAATACTGATAACTGTTCCCCAAATACTGATGCCCGCAGGCCTGATACCCAGACTTGCAAACTGATATGCGCATTCCTGTAGAGATACACTCTAAAAGCACATAGCATGTAAAAGAGAGCCAATACACCCCTATGTTGGGGTAGGGTTTCCCTGTCCTATTTTGTCAGGAGCTAGGGTTTCACTACGCACGCAGCGGGTTTCAAACAACCTAACATCGAGTAAGCAACCTGTCCTAGTTTGGAATGGTCACTATGGATTCCGAATATGCACTAGGTCGAATGGTCGAAAAGGGTGCCCCGGTAAAACCGGGGTTTGTGTTCCCATACTGGCAGAGCCCGCAACCGGTCAGCCTTATGGTCATGCCTTGACAAGACAAGCCTTCGGCAAACCGCTCAGGAATAGCAGATGACCAACACGGTGTCCTAGGCGCACCAATGCACATGCAATGCAAAGAAACACATAAATGAAATCAAAATAGGATATCACGAGTTCGAGTCAAGCTCTCTAATTTTCCTCAGCAGAGTCGCCAGAAACTGTAGACGTCCCCGAACGCCCCGGGAGGGTTAAGTCCCGTTCCGTTCGTTTGTGGGTCTACTACAGTTCAGGACTCAAATTGTCACGGTTCTTAATCTGAACCAAAGAGTCCAAATCTGGCAAATCGTTTTGAGAAAACAGATTTTGAAAGAAGTGCCAAACATGGACTGCTTTGCCAGATACAGAGTCGCCACCTAAATATTTTTTTAATGGGGGAATTTAGGAAATCCTGACTCGGTGCCAAAGGCCACGTGTCCGTCATCACCAAAGTTGTCTTGGCTCGGGAGCTTGGGTACGATCGGGGAAGGTCAGCTATGAGCACCCCCTTTCGCCCGGTCCGAAGACCGGCCTCTACTAACCGTGATATCCGATTTTGAAAACGTTATGCGTTCTTATTCCGGTTATTAGCCTAGAATTACTATGTTATGCGCACAGCAAACAAGTATAGACCAAATCGCCTAAATTGGAACAAAACACTACATGTTCGTTTTGAAAATGGTTTGCTACTCGCAGGTAGACTAAAATGCAGGTTTTGCCACCCTCAAGTGGGCTTTAGAAAAGATGATTTTGCCACTATCCAGTGGGCTTAAAAAAAACTCACAATTTTCATGCATTGTTCCAATTTAAGTATTTTGACCTCCATCCACAGGCATTCAAGCAGTAATATCACATAAGCAGCTAGCCTCATGGTAATCATGCTATTATGGCAACACTCACACGCATGCGGTATGCTAAAGCACAAAAACTCACCTAGTACTCCAAGCCAAAACAGAAACTAGTTAGCAATCAATGCATGATCCTAGCTCATGTTAAGTGGCTAATGCATCACAGGCAAAATGCAGCTATAATAGGCTCGGCTATCCTAAACATGGCATGTGAAATGCGACAGATAACACGTATTCAATTTGGAATTGAAATACAATGCAGTTAGCATGATGTACCGAGCTCGGCGCATGCGATACTGATGAATGATGCACGCATGCATAGCATAAGGTATGCTAAAATAAACATGTCCTAATACTAACCATCAAAGCAGGTAAGTAAAAGGGAGAAAGAAGTGGGGGTTGGAAGACATGCACGCACTCACCCACACTTATTACAAATTTGCCCTCGTTCGGAGGGACCTAAAAGAATAATACAGTCCGAATAACGAATCAACTACTCTAGCTAATTAAATTATTACAGACCAATTAAATTAATTAAGCAAATTAATTAATCTAATTAAAGCAGTAAACCGCCTCGGGAAGAGGGCCCAATGCAACGCATGCTCGGTTTCGCTCGGAAAGTCACTACCATGCATAGGCTGCCTCTGTTTTCCCTGTTCTGCCCCTCTGAAGACTGCCAAAATCTCAGAATATGCTCACTGGATGTTGGGGATCACTGCCGGCTGGTTAGAATTGCCATCGGCCGTGATTTGATGTTCATCGGCACAAAATAGATCCATCGGCCAGCTATGTATTGCCGGTCGGCACTTAACACTGCCGGTCGGCAAAGAATGCCTGTAGAACCTGCAATTGACAGCAGCAGAGGGCAAGGCATAGCATGGCAATGCAATTCAAGCAATGTATGCACCAACCCTATCCCTTATCATGTGTATGACTCAAAGGGACATGGTCCTTGGTTCTCGGACCATCAATCGCGCATTTCAATGCGTGATGGCCCAAGAGACCAAGTTGTGCATTTTTATGTCAAATGAAATGCAAACCAAATAGTCAAACCAGGGGGGGGCTTCTACCTCTATCATGACTTGGTCAAGAGGTGAAGCATGCATGCCAATGCAATGCAATCCTAAGCATGGGAGCTAGCATGCAATACGAACATGCAGGCAAGCAATGCAAAACATACATCAATCATGCAAGGCATAGACAACAATCATGCAAGACATGGGGCAAGCATGTTAATATTAAGCATGTGAGATGTGATCCAAATGTACAAATATGCAAGGCATGCAATATCACAAATGGGACCAAACATATGACAATATGCAAAGTAAACATGCAACACAAGCTAAGGGAGGGACTTACACTAATTGGACAGCCTTAAATTAGGTCCAAAACAGTGGCCAAAATGATGCAAGTGAGGCAACAAAATACATGGAATGCATGCACAATGCATTAACCAAGCTTAAGACACAAAAATGCAACTCTACCAAAGCATGGCAAGGGATGCAAGATGGCATATAAGCATATGAATTTCTGTACCAAAACATGATGCTAAACAGCCCCGAAACATGAAGATATGGCACCCGATGTATGAGATGAACCCCGACATGCAAAACTAGGCACATGGAATGACTTACAGCTATACAAGGCATGCATTATTGGACTATGAAGCATGAAGACAGAATCTAGGCAGTCCCAAAACATGGACTTTTCCAGTTCTAAGCATGGCCAAAAAGTGCTAACAAGATGGACTAAATTAGCATGCGAATTTGACTAGTTAACATGGTTTACATGGCAAGTGTATGATGCACATGGAATCTGACCAAACCATAAAAAATCAGTGAATAAACCATGCTAAAATATGCCTAAATAACCACTGAAATGGAGCCAACACATGCAAGAATGATGAGCTCCTTTAGAGGGCTATACAAGAGGTTATTAAGCACATACATGATGGACATTCAACAAGGCCAAACCAGCTCTGGAAATGGCCTATAGGGGTCCTAAAACCCACTGAAAAATGCCTGAACTAATCTTAAGAGGTGTGCACATAAGGGCTCCTTTGAAGGGCCAAACATGCTAGTAAACAAGACAACAAAGGAGAGGATCACCCCTCTCCTTCTTAGGACCTCAAAACACCACCCCCACCACTGAAATCCCTTTGGATTTCAGTGGTGAGAGGGCCAATACAAGGTGGTCCCAAAGTTCACCAAAAAAAAGCACAAAATGGGGCCAAACAAGGCCTAAGAGGGGGTAAACGACCCCAAACACAAAAGTGTCCTTAATGAAGTATCTTAAACACAAAAAAACAGAACTTTTTTATGTTATACACAAAGCTCAAAACAGCAAGCAAGATAGGCTAAAAGCTGGTGCAAAAACGGGGAATAAAGAGGGTAAAATGTACTCACCCTTGTAGCTCAGCAAAACAGCCCCTTTTCTGGACCAAAACCAGCTCCTTTAGCCTCTGAAAATGGTCTCCAAGATCCTTAGAGTGGTGGTGGAGGTGTTAGGATAGGAGGTGGTGTGTAATGGAGCAAGAACAATGGAGTTTGGAGCTTGGAATGTAGAGATATGGAGGGAAGTGTATGGTTTTGGTCTTGGAAAAATTTCTTGGAACCCCTCTAATGGAAAAGAAGCTCTCTATTTATAGAGAAGATGGAGGCTTGAAGCTTCTAAGAGAAGCTAAGCAAAAAGGGTCAAGGGGGTCAAGCTTCTCTTAGAAGCTTGGAGCAAAAGGGCCAAGAAGGCCAAGCTTCTTAGAGAAGCTAGACCAAAGAGCCAAGCTTCTTGGAGAAGCTAGACAAAAGAGCCAAGCTTCTTGAAGAAGCTAGGCAAAAGGTTCAAGAGGTGCAAGCTTCTCTTGGAAGCTTAGAAAGGGTTCAAGCTTCTTTAAGAAGCTAAAGAGGCCAAGCTTCTTGGAGAAGCTAAAAAAGGCTAAGCTTCTTGGAGAAGCTAAAAAAAGGGTTCAAGCTTCTTGGAGAAGCTAAACCAAAGGTGCAAAAGGTTCAAGCTTCTTGGAGAAGCTAAACCAAGGGTTCAAAAGGTTCAAGCTTCCTCAAGAAGCTAGAACCAAGGGTTCAAAAGGTTCAAGCTTCTTGGAGAAGCTAAACCAAGAGTTCAAAAGGTTCAAGCTTCCTCAAGAAGCTAGAACCAAGGGTTCAAAAGGGTCAAGCTTCTTGGAGAAGCTAAACCAAGAGTTCAAAAGGTTCAAGCTTCCTCAAGAAGCTAGAACCAAGGGTTCAAAAGGGTCAAGCTTCCTCAAGAAGCTAAAACAGGGGGTTCAAAAGGTTCAAACTCCCCTCAAGAAGAGGTCTCGGCCAACCAAATAGGTCATCGGCACAATAAAGTGCCGGTCGGCTAAACATAATGCCGACCGGCCATTATTTTTGAGAAACAATGGCTGGTGGCAAACATGTGCAGCCGGTGATGATAGGGGAGGGCCGGTGGTGTGTGGGGATGCCTCACAAGGCATTCCCTGCCCCTTCAAGGCAAAACACAAGTGTTTGGTGCCAAAACCGAACACGAAGCAGTCGAGTCAAGAGGTCCTGAGGCGAGGCGCGCTGCCAAGGCCTCCGGGAACTCGAGACGAACACAAACATGGATAATCACCGAGTGTTCAAACGGTGACGTCCAAGTCTTGAGGACGGTCAAAAATGGGGTGTCTACAGTGGCCATTGTTGACGGGTCTTTTCTTTTGCTTTGTTTCTCACTTATACTTGATTTGAATGCAAGAAAACAAAGAAAATAAAGAGAGAATTCAGATTAGAGAGAGAAGTGGAAGGGGTTTGGGTTTGGGTTTCGTTTGGGTTTTGGGATTAGGGGTATAGTTGGTATTAAAGTGGGGGTTTAAAGAAAAAATGTAAAGACTTTATTTTGTTGAGTGAGAGTTTAAAGAAATGGATAGGCCAAAGTAATTAAGTTGGAGTAAATATCAGCACTCTTCTTTTATTAACTTTTGGATAATTAACTTAGATGGTGTTTGGGAAGTGAATTTTTATGTAGGTTTTTTTAGATATAGGATATTATTGAAGAAATTTTTTTTTGTATTTGGGAAGGTAGTTGAGTTTTTTTGTGGTTGGATGCGATGTTTGTAAGAGAAAAAATGAAATAATTATAGGGCTGGATGTGATATTTTGTTTGGATATATTTTTTTTGATTTTGCAAAATTTTTATCTTTTAATTAAAAAAAAAAAAAAAAAAACCCAACTACAATTCTTCCCAAACACCCCCACATTGATTTGAGTTATTTTTTACCAAATAGTTAGAAAGAAAAGTTATAACAAGAAAAATGATTTGTGGCACTAAATTTCCTGACACTAATGGCACTAATTTCCTGTTTTGGTAACTTTGTTTTGTTTTGTTTTTTTTTTTACCTGATATAGAAATTAGTGCCATCAGTGCCAGGAAATTTAGTGCCACAAATCACAACTGTTATAACAAATTGGCCGACACAAATTTTAAAAACCAAATGAACAGCTGTTTGAAGTCTGTGCATTTCGTCAACGCGATTTGTAGGGAGAGATTCGGGCCAATGGGCCATGTTCGAAGACTAGCTTTTTTTTTTGATTTTTTCTGATTAAACTAGCTAATAAAAATATATAAAAAAAATTAAAATAAATAATAAGATAAAATGTCGCATTCTACATATTAATTAATTATTTACTTTTTTCATAAACATCTATTCAACTATTTAAAAAATAATAATTATAAATCATCTTGAACATCAATTTATTTTTATTTTTTTTCATTTCATAAAACAATAAAAAAAATAAAAATAAAAAAAACAACTAAAATAATAAGTCCCAAACCGGCCCTTAGTGGTCCCCTTTTGGTTTATTTATAAATAAAGCTAATGACCCGGTGGGTCGAGGTCCCCTGATAAGTTATTCTCAGAAAATGGCCGAATCTGATGGACATAGCCCCCCTTTTGATTACAGTAGCGATGAAGAAGGAAGACTAGCAACAATTAGCGATGAAGAAGGAACCGTAGCAGCATATTTCCCTGACGATTTCAAGCAATATGTGGACACTCAACTCAACCGCTGCCCAGTGGTGGATGATACTTATGGTAAATATAGCTTCCGTGGATGGGTTTTCTGGAGCCGAGAAGACGACCAATCCGAACATCCTCCGAGTGAGTGGGACTTTTATTATGTCTCTTCTCTTTCTCTCTTCTTCTTCTTCTTCCTCCTCCTTTGAATATGGCTTTTATTTATTTAATTTGTAATAATGGACTTTAATTTATAACTCAATTTTAAATCAACACAGTTACCTACTACCTGCCTTCCAAATCTCACTTCTCTCCTCCAATTTTGTTTTTTGTTATTATTAATCAGATGTTTTGGATTTAAAAAAGAAGATCAAAAATGTCCTTCTAAAGTGTTTACTCGATTGGTTTGAATATCCAACACTAATTCAATTTTGGGCACCCACAATGACGATGGATGGCCGGTCTTATCTTACAACTCAAAGCCAACCTCTCGCTCTTTCTACATTTGATACAAGAATTGATGATGATGTTAAAGGACCTGTCAAAGACTTTGTGGGTATAGGATGATCTCTAAGGACTATAAATTTTACATGGATAGAGAGACTTCTGATGAACAACTTGGGGTTCCTGGCCGTGCGTTCAAGCAAGGATTTCCCGAATTCTCTCCCAATGTAGAATATTACTCTATCAAAGAGTATCCATTGCGCCACCATGCTTTACTTTGCCAAGTTAAACATTGTTGGGCTATCCCACTGTTTGATCCTTCTACCCACTTATGTGTTGGTGTACTTGAGATAGTTTCAACAGCGCCCTCACAGGAATTTCTATTTTACCCCGGCTTTGATTTGCTGGATTTGCATGATTATTTGAAGGTTAGTCCCCCAACTCACAAATTGGCATTTTTTTATGTCTTTCTAATCTTGATTGATTAACTCCCTTCTCTCCTTGCATGTATGCAGAATTTGTGCTCCTTTGATAATTTAAATTTAAAAGAAAAAAAAAATTATCAAAAAAATAAAAAAATAGATGAGAAGTGTGTTTTTAATAGGGCGCCTCTTCAAGTTTCTAATTGACATTGTATAACAAATGACTCCTTTTATTAATAAAACATCAACTGCGGTGTAGTATCTGGCCCATTAGATCGACTAATCCATTAGACCAACAATTTTTTCCTTTAATCTTTTAGTTTGTGCATATTTGATCCTATTATAATGGAAGATGGCTACGTGCTCCTCATGTGTCAATTTTGCATAAAATTCGTAGTTTTTTAGACCAACTAAACACAAATTACAAAAATTAAAGCGCTAGTCTTTTGAAATCAAATTAATTGGACTAAAAAAATTAATACAGGTTGAAGCTAGATGGACCATTAGCACAACTATTATTTGTTCATTTTTTTCATCTTGTCAGTGCCGAATGGCATGTGAGGAGTATGTAATTGTGTTATTTCCTCACGTTTGTTATCAATATCAATGTGACACAAAATCTAAAATTAAATGGTAAATTGTTATAATTAAAATTATAAGATCCAAAAAGATACAATGAATAAACTATTGAATTGAGGATAAGATAGTGTGTTGTTTATCTTCTCAGCATGAGCTTCAATGGCAGAAAGAAAGAAATCAAAGCAAAACGTCAAGTTGTATTTTTTTATTGCATTCCGTGCTCATTTAGCTGTGACTGAATTGTTTTTCCATTACAGAGTCTCTTATATGCTTCCTTTTCTTGGCAAACAAATATTCTACATTTCAAAGTGTACAAGATTCCTTAGTCGCATCTTTCCATTCCCCTGCAGGAGGTAGGTCTGGAATCTTCAATTTCACATGCAGAGAGGGATTTAGTAAGTGGTACACTATAATGTAATGTCAAATTTGATATTTTATTTTATTTTTTAAATTAATAAGATGAGGAATATCTTCTGACAATACTTGGACGTGACAATACTTTTCAACCAGTTTCAGAGCGTGGAAAAAAGTGAAGCCTTAGATGAAATCAGCAAGGTGTTGGCAGTTGTGCGTGAAGTTCATGGTTTACATTTTGCTCAAGTATGGGCCCCGTGCAGGGTAGACTGGAGATGCAGGGCTCTGGTTAAGGGTGACATCTTCCATGTCACACTCAAATTTGATGAAGTTGACTGCTACGAACTATTCGGTATGGCCAATGTTGAACATCACTTAAGAAAGGGGCAAGGAGTTGTTGGGAGAGCATTCTACTCCCCTAATGTATTATTGTGCAAGGATGTAACCCAACTTAGCATAATTGACTATCCATTGGCACACTATGCACGAGATGATAAATTAGGTTGTTGTTTCGCAATATGTTTGCAAAGTAGTTGCACCAGAAATGACATTTACGTGTTAGAGTGCTTTATGCCGCCAAGCAACAAAGACTATGGTAATCAACAGACTGCATTGAGGAAAATATTGGAAACAATGAAGAAAAATTCCCAAACTTTTAAGCTTGCTTCTGGAGAAGAAATTGGGGAACATTTATGTATTGAAGAAATTTCTTTTCAGAATGGTGGGAAACTTGATTCTGTTCAAATGTCCCAAACTACTAAATCTTTGCCTTGGCTGGAGCCCTTACAAAGTGGAGGAGAGATGACATATCTGGCTTCATTGAATCAACAATCAATGGATGCATTAGACAATGGAAGCAATGTTGTAAGTGCGGAAAGAAGCAACATTGATGTTACTTGTTCAAAGGAAAAAGACAAAACAAAGAGGCCAAAAAGAGTGCACAATAGAACTGGAGTTAAAATTGAAATTCCTTTAGATGATATCCTACAAAATTCAAAAAAGAGCATCGAGGTTGCTGCAGATAACCTCCAAGGTATTTGCACTCTTAACAAATTAAAATAGAATATTGCTTGTGATTTTACTTAATATTTTTAACTCGACATTCTTCTCGTAAAGAAATATTTGACATTTTGCACTAACAAACATAAAGTTGTGTCTCTTAACTAGATTCTTCCTTTTGCAGTTAGCCGATCTACACTAAAGCGTGTTTGTAGGCGTTATGGTTTCTCAAGGTGGCCACCACACAATAAGAATATGGTTGGTTCCTCTCAACCTAGTGAATCTTCCCCGGGTGTTGATCATCAACAAATACCACAATTAAGTTCTGATCAGCCTTTTAGTCAAGCCTCAGCTGCTGTTGTTCACGCAAACCCACGTAATACAGTGATCCGAGATGCAAATATTGTGACCGTGAAGGCAAAATATATCAATGATATTATAATAAAGTTTTCGCTGTCTTTGTCATCGGGACTAGTTGAGTTGCAGCAACAAATCGCCAATAGACTGCACTTAGAGGATGGAACTTATTATGTCAAGTATAAAGATGAGGATGACGACTTAATTGTAATAGCTTGTGATCAGGACTTACAAGATTACATAAGCAGTTCTAAATCGCTGGGCAGCACTACCATCATGGTATTCATTGTTCCAAAGTAGTCAATTATTAGTGACCAACTTGAATCATCTCAGTTTTTTCTGTTGTTGCTATATTTTCTTTTGTTCTATCTTTTGATTCTAGAGATGGTTGTTGCTATCATGCCTTGTTTCGTCTGTTTCAGGAAGGTTGGGAGTGTTTTGGGTTTTTTTGGTTTCATCTTTGCAGTTGGATTCTGGCCAACTGTTTCATTCTCCCCTTTTGTAATGTTGTATTAGCATTAATAAAATGTTACTTCCTTTGTTGATCCAAAAAAAAAAAAAAGAAAAAGAAAAAAAGATCACTTCATCAGAATGAACCTCAAATGATGTAGTTATTTCCTGTTTATATGGAAAATGCACAATAGCAGAAGTGTTCATTGACTCCATCATCAACATTTAGGATAGAAATGAAAGGCAGGATACAAAAGCCCCATAAAAATTCAAACTCAATTAAATGCAAAGGCAAAACATCTGATTCTTTGAAGCATAAAAACAATTTAAATCAATTATGGTTGAGACCAAAGCTTGTAAAAAAAATTAGGATAAATTATATTAGGTATGCAGACAACCTTCAATAAAAAGCCCAAGCGTGGGGGTGGGGCCCTTGCAACAAACTTTTTTCCAGGCCTGTTTGGTTATTTTTAGCCCGTAGACTTTTATCCTATATAATGTAACAGTGTTTATACATTTTAGGGTTAGAGAGCAAGGAGATACTACTGCCGTTTTTTAGTGTGAGGGAGAAGAAGAGTGTTTGTAATTCTATACTCAACATAGTGAATTGGTGTGGCTCCTGAGAATATAGGCACGTTGCCGAACTTCGTATATCTGTGTGTTTTGTCTATTTATTTTTTCTGTGATTCATAATTTTCAAGATTCATAGGGTTTAGGAGTTGAACACGTAGTTTAAATCCTAACAAAATACACTAACCTCTCCTAAGTTTTAGAGAAAATATAGTAAGTTCTACAAGTTTGGTATAATTATACTGGACTCCTTTATGGTTTTAATTCATCACTTAACTCTTTTTTCATAAGAAATTCATTAGTCGTATAAATGAAAAAATATTGTTTTCATCTCTCTTACATTAAAATCTATATTTCACATTGTATATCTTTTTGCCTTTATACCATATGCATTAATTTTAGTCTCTTTAATTTTACTAAAAAGGAGATCAGTGTAATTATTTTAAGAAACCTCTATCAAAAAATTAAATTAGAGTTAGAGGTTGTAAAAACATTTTTTCAATTAAAAAAATCATTCAAATTAAAAATAACATTTAATATTACATACTATTAATAAATCCAACTTCTCTCACTCAAAAAAAAAAATGTTCAGAACTTGAATAGAGTACCACTGGTAACAAAAAAAAATGTAATGGATTATGAAAATATAATCTAAATTTTATTATAAAAAGTGAGTGCACGGAGTGAATTTAAAATTAGTGGGATATAGATCACACTCAGAATAAATGTAATCTATTGATTCAGTTTTTTAGGTAATTTTTTTGAGTTTATAGTATTATTGTATATTAATTATAGGATCTTGTATTACAATATATATATATATATATGTATGTATATATGTGGGAAATTTTATGATACACACCTCTCCAAGGGTGTGTACCATATGCACCTTATCACAAATTAGCATAATTTTATCACAAAATTTCGTAACAACAATCACAAATGTATAACATCCTCACAAATTGGCGTAACAAAAAATATTATAACCAAATCACAAATTTTTGTTACATAAACCACTAAATTCTGAACATTTTATTATGTTAATTTATGACGAGATTATATATTTTATAACTAGTGTATACCCGTACCTAAATGCACGATGTAAATAATTTTGGAATTAAAATGCATTTGTAATAAAGGCACAGCCTTTTTTTGATAAAGAAACTAAAAAAATATAAAGAAATATTATTCTTTTTAAAAATTTGTAACAATTTTACTTGTACCACATGCTGTACAGAACTCAAATAAAATAATAACTCTCCCTAACCTTAATGCAAATTAAGAAACAAATATATAAGTTCTATAGCGTTAAAAAAAACATAAATTTTATAAAGTTTACTAATATTGCAAATCAAAATATAAGAGCAAGTAAAAAAAAAATATAAAAACTAAACAAAATACAAAAGCCAAAACTATTGTATACTCGTTAACATTCTATAATAAAAAGAAAAAAATTACTAAACACCACATAAAGCACATCAACAAATGCTCTGTAATCTCAACAAATTAAATTGAAAATTAAATATCAAACAACACATACCAACCTGTACTCTGCAATTCCAAACAAATCAAATATAAAAAAAATTTAAAAAATTAAATACCAAACAATGTACACCAACCAGTACTCTGCAATAAAAAAAATTAAAATTAAAATGCACACTAGCTAGTTCTATTGTTGCCAATCAAATTATAACCATATAAGCAAAACAAACATTATATTTCCATACACCTAAGCCGCTAATATATGTATCATTTACAAAAGAGTGGGAAAAAGCTTTACAAAAGATGTGTCTGCTTTATAAAAAGTGAGTGTATGCTTCACAAAAGATGTGTGCAGACACCCCATTTTTGACCGTCCTCAAGACTTGGACGTCATCGTTTGAACACTCGATGATTATCCATGTTCGTGTTCGTCTTGAGTTTTCGGAGGTTTTGGCCGCGCGCCTTGCCTCAAGACCTCTCGACTTATTTGTTTTGTGCTTGGTTGTGGACCAAGCACTTAGGTTTTTGCCTTTGAGGGTAGGAAATGGCTTGTTGGCCACCCCCACACCCCACCGGCCTTGGCATGTTGCCACTGGCTTTGTTTTATTGCTACCGGCCAAAAGTGTTGGCCGGTCGGCAATGTTCTTGGTCGGCCAGCCATTATTTTGGTCGATCGGTCACTTTTTCTGGCCGAGACCTTTTCTTTGCCTCTTTTTAGGCATTATGCGTGCCAGCTGTGCCAGTTGGTAAGCACAAACCCTGCCCTCCATACACGTGTATGGAGGATTTGCACCATTGTTTTAGCTTCTTGAGGAAGCTTGAACCTTTTGAACCCTTGTTTTAGCTTCTTGAGGAAGCTTGAACCTTTTGAAACCTTGTTTTAGCTTCTTGAAGAAGCTTGAACCTTTGCCCTAGCTTTTCCAAGAAGCTTGAACATTTGTTTTAGCTTCTTGAGGAAGCTTGAACCTTTTTTAGCTTTTTGAGGAAGCTTGAACCTCTTGAACCTTTGCTCTAGCTTCTTGAGGAAGCTTGAACCTTTTTAGCTTCTTAAGGAAGCTTGAACCTTGTTTTTAGCTTCTTGAGGAAGCTTGAACCTTTTTAGCTTCTTGAGGAAGCTTGAACCCTTGTTTAGCTTCTCCAAGAAGCTTAAACCTTCTTGTTTCTCTATAAGAGAGGCCCTCCCTCTCCTTTAGAGAGGTTGAAAAATTTTTTGTCTAAGGAAAAGCACATATATCTCTATATATCTCTACATTCTAGGCTTAGAAAGGGTGTTTGTTCTTAGCCTTTAACACCACACCTCATAGCCACACACCTCCACCATTGATCTAAGGTTCTTGGAGGGTCTTGAGAGGTCTCAAAGAGCTGGTTTTTGGTCCAAGAAGCTGCTGGTTTTGCTGAAGCTACAAGGGTAACACACTATTCCCTCTTTTAAGCTTTATTTTGTTCCATCTTTTAGCCGTACTTGCAAGCATATTTGAGCTTTGGTGTAAAATGAAAAAAGTCTTATTTTGAGGCCCTTAACATGTTTGTTTAAGATCATTTTTCTGTTGGGGGTCATCTACCCCCTTGCATGCTTCATTTTACCTTGTTTTGAGCCATGCCTTAGAGCATTTGTGTTGGCCTTTGTGTTGGCCTTTTAGCCACTGAAAATTTCAGTGGCTAGCATGCTGTTTTGAGTACCAAAATCAGAGAGGGGTGACCCTCTCTCTCCTTGTTTTGTTTTCTAGCATTTTTGGCCTTACAAAGGAGCCCTTATTTGCATGCTTCCAAGCCATGTTTCAGGCCATTTTTGAGGAGTTTTAGGACCTTCATAGGCTCTGTCCAGAGCTTGTTTTTCCATATTAGATGTCCATCTTGCATGTGTAGAATAACCCTCTTCATAGCATATCAAAGGAGCATCTCATTCTTGCATGCATTAACCATGTTTTAGTGGGTTTTTGGGCTTTATTTGGCGTGTCATACCTCTGATTTTTGCTGGTTTAGTGGCCTCTTGATTGCCTCACATGCTTGTAGTGCAAATCCTCTTTACTAGCTTACATTGCATGCTATTTTGGCCTTTGATTCTAGCACTTTTTAGCCATGCCTTAAACTGATTTTGTGCATGTTTTGGACTGCCTTAGCTCTGTTTTTGAGTCTCATGGTCGAATGATGTTTGCTATGCATGGTTGTAGTATAATAGCCTTGCTTACCTTTGAGTTTTGGGGTCCCTTACATGTGTTGCTTGAGCCATTTTAGTGTTTTGGCATCATTGAATATGATATTTCAAAGTTTATAGGTGTGTCATATTCTCATGTTTATCATGCCTTCAATGTGTTTGAGAGTTGTGCTTTTATACCCCATTTGTGAGCCATTGCATGAGCTTCATTTTGGTGCATGTCAAGCCATCATTTTAGCTCATTTTGCCACTGTTTTGGACCTGCATAAGGTCTGTTAGAAGTTGGTTTGGTCATTTGGGCATCGCTTTGCATACCTCTAGTGTAATGCACTTCACTAATTTCGGTAATTGTGCCATCTAGCATGCATTGTGTGAGGAGTTTGCATGATTTGGGACCATCTTGCATGTCATTTCAGAGCTGGAAAATATGTGATTGTATGCCATATTTCATGCTTACCATGCTTTGCTGGAGTTGCACTTTGTGCCTTAGGTTTGGTCCTTTGCATTTGTGCATGTTTGCATGTGTGTTGTTGCTTCATTTTCATCATGTATGGCCACTTATTTGAGTGTGGCTGAGGCCCATTCATTTTAGTTTAAGTCCATCTTGCATTATGTATACCATATCCATGTTGTCGCATACTTGATCGTCGCATTGTGTATGCCTTGTTCATGTCTTCGTGCATGTCCATCTTCGTATGTGCATTGCGTATGCCATATAGTTCATGTGCATTGAGTATGCCATTCTTAGTTCATAGCATTGTGTATGCTAGTTGCATGTTTGCATATCATCCCTCGTATGCTAACATGATTAGGTTGCATTGCGTTTAGGGTTGCATGCTAGTCGTATTGTGTATGCCATGTATATTGCATTGTGTTTGGAATAGGGTTTAGTCCAAATACGGGAAACGAGGGACGTTTCGTACTCCAAGTGACAAAACATGCCTTGATTCTCGGTCGCCGACACTTCGGATTACCCATGATGGAGTTAGGCCTTGTTGTGTTTATATGTGCATTCATTTTACATCGAGTCGTGCAATCCGACTTCTCAGCCATCATGCATCGAGATGCGTGATTGGTGGCACGAGGATCGAGGACTACACTCCCTGGAGCTTGTGCAATGATGGGGAGAGTGGTCACACACACATATGTTAAAAATACTTTGCCATGCCCCTTTCTCGCTCTCTGTTGCAGCAAACCGGAAACCAGCAGCAAAAACTGGTCGGCAGCCTTCTGGAGCTTTGTACAGTGTTCTGGGACCAGTTGCAAATAGAGGCAAATCGGGGCATCGCGATGGATTTCCCGACAAGGCGACTTGAGCATGCATGCATCCCTATCATTTGGAACAGAGCTGAGGCAGTCCATTTTGTTTGATTTGCATGCTAGTTTCCTTACTTACTTAGTTAATTCGTTGATTAATTAATGTTGTGTAATAATTAGTTTAATTAGCTTAGATTAGCTAGTTTATTCTGTACTATTCATTCGGACCCTCCGAGGAGGGCAATGTTGTAATAAGTGTGCGTGTGTGTGATGTATGTCTTCCAACCCCACGTCTTTCTCCCTTTTATTTACCAGCTTATGATGGTTAGTTTTAGGGCATGTTTCAATTAGCATCTATATGTTCGCATGCTTGCATTCATTTATCTGTATTGCATGCACCGGGCTCGGCGCATCATGCTAAGTGCATTGTATTTCAATTCCAAGTTGAATACATGTATCGATTATTGCATCTCATATGCCATCTTAGAATAGCCGAGCCTATCTTAGTTGCATTCTTGTATGTGCTGCATTAGGCATCTCAGCATAGTTAGGATTCATGCATGTTTTCTAATTAGCTTCTTTCTTTGGCTCGGAGTACTCGGTAAGTGTTTATGCTTTAGCATCCTTGCATGTGTGTGAGTGACTGCCATGATAGCATGCTTGCCATGAGGCTAACTGCTTATGTGATATACCTGCCTGAATGCCTGTGGGTGAAGGTTGGATTATTTAAATTGGAACAATTCATTGATTGCGAGTTTTAAGCCCACCTGAGGTTGGCAAAATCCGCATTTTAGCCTACTTGCGAGTAGCAAACTGCTTTAAAAAACAAACATGAGATGTTTTGTTCCAATTTAGACGATCCAGCCTATACTTGTATGCTATGCGCATCACATAGTAATTCTAGGCTAATAACCGGAATAAGAGCACATAATGTTTTCAAAACTCGATATCATCGTTAGTAGAGGCCGATCTTTGATCGGGCGAGCGGGGGTGCTCACGAAGTGACCTTCCCCAATCGTACCCAAGTTCCCGAGCCGAGGCAACTTTGGTAATGACGGACACGTGGCCTTAGGCACGAGTCAGGGTTTCCTAAATTCCCCCAAAATAAAATATTTAGGTGGCGACTCTGTATCTGGCAAAGCAGTCCATGTTTGACACTTCTTTCTAAAAATCAGTTTTTCAAAACGATTTGCCAGATTTTGGACTCTTTGGTGATTTATCGATCTTGCATTGCACTTTGCGAGATTAGATTCAGAACTGTGACATTTAAGTCCGAACTGTAGGGAGCCCAATGAACAAAACGGGATTCCCTCCCGGGACGTTCGGGGACGTCTACAATATGTCAATAACATGTCTTCAAACATGTGTTTACCTAAACTTCCTTCTCATTACTTTCCAAAAAGTCTTTGTATTAACTTGTATGTATCCCTAATGAGGAACATGCACAACAATCTAGTAATTTGTGGAAGCAAAAAAATATAGATTAGTACATTTATTGAAAAAATATATATCAAAATATTTTTGAGATTGAAATTACCTTATTACATTAATTGGGTTCACCAGTACCTATATAATTTTATCTATATAGTTGGTGAATAATTTCAACAATATTTTCACCCGAGTCTAAAGGCACTCTCCTTCCAGCAACTCATATAGTTTGTGAAACTCTAAACTTGAAAGGCATATATAGTATACATCCAAACCTAAGTCGAGCAAATCCATTCTTTGATCCAACTTACCCAAATAAGTTGTCAACAAAAATCATCGCATTCATATAATGGTTTAATGTGGCTAAACAAAAGAGTTATTGCAAAGATGATTAATATAAAAAGTCATCAATTACATTAACTAAAACAATTTTAAAAATGAAATTATTGCCCTAAAAATTGGCCAAAGATAAAAGGATTTGAAAGTTGTTCAATAGCCATTCTAGTATCGATACTTCAAATTAAAAAAAAAAAAAAAAAAAAAAACAAAACAAAACAAAAATTGAAAAATAATAATAAAGTTAGATTAGATAGATTAAAGCAAAAAATCTAATTAAGAGAAAAAATGCCTAATGTTCAGTATTTTCAAATCAACGTCACATAGTATGTAATAAACTTTCTTACTGCTCAAAACCATCAATCATTTATCAGACACCATTTGCCATCACACACAGTCCAACTCACTTTCTTCAAATGTTTCCTTGCCTTGTTTTGCTACCTTTACTATGTACTTGACAAAAAATGAAAACACATGTTTTCCTTTCCTAACTAAACCAAGCAAGAAAAACAATGGGAAAACAAAAGCAATACACCACAATTTTGTTGTCCTCATATTCCAAGAGAAGAGGTTAAAAAAGAGAAGACAAAAATAGAGAGGAAAAAAGAACCTGTAACTTTAGTTTTCTCTTAAATAAAATGTAAATTTATAAGACAATTAGACATCAATTTTTATTTTGACAATAGGGGATTCCAAAACTTAGCACAAAATTATTTCCAAAGTAACTCAAAATTTACCGACGTATATTGTTTTAAGAAAGGCATTTATTTTGTTACTAATGTTCACCAAAAACAAAAAGAGATTTATCTATGTTCATCTTCCCTTTTTATTTTATTTTTTCAATCTTTTCAATCCTCATTATGCACATTTTCTTTTTGGATTAAATTTTCAACACATACTCCCAACAATCACCAAAATATGTAATGGCCAAGTCAACACTTTCTTATGGGGAGAAAAGAAATCTAATGTATAGTGCATGAGTCATTCAAATAAGCCATTCTATTAGGTTTCTCATAGGTCATACCAATCCATTCTATTTCATTCAACTACTTTAACATTCACCAAAATCACTCACAAAAAAGCTATAAAGACTACTACAACACCCTTTACTAAGCTCCATAAGAAAGAAAGAAAGAAAGAAAGAAAGAAAGATTAAGAAAAATAATCTAGTGTAAAAAGCAAATGAAGGCAAAAAGTTTAAGCAATACTATTTTTTTTTTTTATCATGGTTTACTGCTCATTAATCCCATTTTGCTAATATCTTTTATGCAAATGGAGAGGGAGCTTTGTTTAAAACATAACTACAAAAGTAACAAACAAAAAATTTAACTTTTATCAAAATTATATGATTAATGAAACAGATGTAATAAAGAAAAATTGTGTGAGAGGGTTTATACATTTGATTATAGATCTAGAAATTGATGACCACCAGCAAAAAACACAACACGATATGAAAGGAAATGACATATTTATCAAAACTTTAATGAAAAATATTATCAAAGAAATCAAAAAATTTATTATCTTTAATTATAGAAACTGATGAACTGCGTCAAAAATTGATGAACTGCAGAAAGAGGAAATTAGATATTAGAAATTGATTTATAGAAATATAGCAATCGAAACAAAGGAAAGAAAATAATTAATAAAAGTAACATTAATGTTTGTAGACAGTGCAAGGAAAAATATACATGGACGCCCATTATACACGAAGTAACTAAAAGAAAATAACAGTATCTTAGGTAACTCTATCACGGCTCGAATCACTTTCATAGTTCATTATCATCAACATGGATGTCCATACTCTACAGAGTATATATATTTAAAAAAAAAAAAAATCACACCTAAAACACTAACTAAAGAAAAAAATCATTTTGCTACCAAGATGAATGGAGTGATTGACAAGAAACCAAAAAAAAAAAAAAAAGTCATTCAAATGTAAAGCATTACCCAAATCAAATTCATTCATTAAAATCCCAATTCAACTGAAACACATGCATAACAAAACAAATGAGAAAAAATGTAATTGTTTGAGCTTTAAGCACTGCTTGAGTTATCGAGTCTAAAAAAGAAGGAAAAAAATAAATACACAAAGCTCAAGTATAGTTTCTATCATAATATACCAATCCACATTCCCAAATAATAATAAAAAATTAGGCTTCTTACATATTTGCACTTTAATGGAGGCTTCAATTACAGTCATCGGCCGAGTCTCATATTCTACAGGATTTAACCATTGTCATCAACATCTATAAGTAAACCTGAAATGGTAGCAAAGTCATGCCATTTGAGGAATAATCAAATGAAGCAACCATACGGATTGAGAAACGTATAGTCAGTTGAGAAACAATAAAATTAAAATGGCACTCCTCAACATACTTGAATTCAAATGTGAAACAATAAAATTAAGGATTAAGAGTTCAAACACAAAAAAATGATATGTCCAGATTTAAACTAAGGTACACTAAGATTCATGCTCACAAAGAGAACAAAAACTAAGGTACATTGTAAAACAAAAAGATGGTATGCTCACAAAGAGAATACAAACTAAGGTACACTCACCCACAACCTGTAGAACATTGTAAAAATAAAGATTGCATGCTCACAAAGAGAAAACAAACTAAGGTACACTCACCCACAGCTGGGGAACATTATAAAACCTGATATGCATTTGGTAGTGGGTCTAATTTGTGGTTAATTTTTTTTTTCCCTAAATTATTAAATCCAAAGGGAAATAAAGAAGAAATAAATAATTTAAAAAAAAAAGTTAAACTAAACCAATTGGAGAGAAAAATAATGAAAACAAAAAGGAAACTAATTCATATAAGTGAGATAGAAAACCAAACAAAAACAACCAATAAAAGGGGAAATAGCATAAGTTATGCGCCACTGTCAATTGAGAGAGAGAGAGAGAGAGAGAGAGAGAGAGAGAGTCACCGGAAAAAACTCCATTGAGAATCTAATATCTTCAAAATAGCATAAGTCACCTGGAAAAAATGAGAGATCACAGAGCGTTAACAAAATCAAATTGACAACTCATAACAGGAAAATAAAATGAAAAACCCAATTTGATAGTGTTTTTTTGTATTATTTGAAGCCTGCAATATTCTCAAGACACAGAAAAGGGGAAAAAAAATAACACACAATTATTATTTTCAACTCGAATTGCTACGGAATTTGTTTCCCAATGGAAGCCAAGCACCCAATAACCAACTAATAATAATAATAAGAAGAAGAAGAAGAAGAAGAAAACATCAAATAACTTCAACTATTAATAGGTACCAAAGGATATAGTTCAAATTTGTCACAATTTTAGCAATAAAACAGACTAATTAAAATACAAATCTGGCATAATTAATTACAAAACTAATTAATTAAAGTTTCTAGCAACTTTTTCCATGGTTTGAACATATCCGGCATAACTAACTGGAGCTCGACTTTTTCGTGCCCCCTTTCGGAAGCTTGAATGAAAGCCTTACAGTTCAGACTCCCGCGGTTTGAATCTAATCTCACAAGTGCAATGTGAAACTAATAAACACCAAATAGTCCAAATCCGACAAATCGTTTTGGAAAATAGATTTTCAATCAAATAATGCCAAAATTGGACTATTTTGCCAGATACAGAGTCGCCACCTAAATATTTTGTTTTGGGAAAATTTAGGAAACCCTGACTCGTGCCAAAGGCCATGTGTCCGTCATCACCAAAGTTGCCTCGGCTCGGGAACTTGGGTACGAGAGGGGAAGGTCCTAAAATGAGCACCCCCGCTTGCTCGATAAAAAGCTCGGCCTTTACTAATCATGATATGCTTTTTATAAACATTATGCGTTCTTATTCTGATTATTAAATTAACCTTACTATATGATGCGCACACATACAAGTATAGACTAAATCGCAAGAATTGGAACATTTCAAGTCATGTTTGTTTGCGAAAATGGTTTGAATTTGCCACCTTCAAGTGGGCTTAAAGACGCGGTTTTGCCACCAAACAAGGTGGGCTTAAAACATGATTTTGCCACAACAAAGTGGGCTTAAAACATACATTCGTTAAATCGTTCCAATTCAAACAACCAAGCCTTCATTCACAGGCATTCATGCAGTTTAACATTTAAGTATATAGCCTCATGGTAAGCATGCTAAATATGGAAACATCGACACGCATGCGATATGCTAAAGCGTAAAACTCACCTAGTACTCCAAACTAGGAAAGAAAACAGAGTTAGAAAGAATGCATGGTTCCTAATTATGTTAAGATGCCTAATGCAACACATGCGATATGCAACTAAATAGGCTCGACTACTAAAGTGGCATATGATTTGCAACAATTTGATAGCATGCTTTGAAGCACATATTTAAAGAAGTATGGAAATTACAATGCAGTCTGAATGATACGCAGATGCATGCAAGACAAATGAATGGATGCAAACATGTGAGCATAAGGTATGCTAACTGAAAAAAATGTCCCTAATCTAACCATCAAAAGCGATTAAATAAAAGGGAGAAAGGCGTGGGGTTGGAGGACATGCACACACACACGCATACTTATTACAACATTATGCCCTCGCGAAGGAGGGTCCGAATGAATAGGAGCTAAGCTAACTAGCTACGCTAATTAAGCTAATTAAACTGATTACAACAATTGAAATGAATTAACCAACTTATTCTAAGCTAATTAAATATTACAAATTGAATTAAGCTAATTAATTACAAAATGAATTAACTAACTAAACAGTTATAACACTTGTATGAATTAGCTACAATTAATCTAAGCAGAGCAATTTAAATGGCCTCAAGAACGAGGGATGCATGCATGCTTGGTTGGTTTCGTCTCGAAAATCCACCACCTTGCCATTTGTAGCCTCTGTTTGCACATGCTTGATCACCGAAAATTGTGCCAACTCTCAGAACACTTTTGATCCACTTCAAGAACACATTGAGCAACTTTTTTCATTGGTGGCCGTCCGCTACCATTGTTGGCCGGTCGGCCACCCCTGCCCTGAACTTCCTTTTTTGCTGCAACAGAGAGCAAACAGAGGCAAAACAGTGTATTCTCAAGAAGTGTGTGTACTGTTACCCTTCTTATCATTACACAAGTTCAAAGGAGTGTAATTCTTGGCCCTCAAACCATCAACCAAGCATTTTTCATGCATGATGGCTGAGGAACCAAGCTTGTACAAGCTTAATGAGTGCAAAACAAGACTCACAAAACCACAACCCAATCATGCATGATCAAGGGTGATGATGACCGAGCAAAGTGGCACGTTTCATCACTTTGAGTATGAAACGTTCGATTTTCCTCGTGTTCGAATTAACGTCCGATCCGAACACATGCAATACAACACGAAGATGCTTTATCTTGCCTTTTTTACTTGTTCATTTTGTTTACTCATTTTAGTTACTGATTTATTCTTTAATCGATTAAGTCCAAAAGTGAGTGTCTTCTAAATAGAAAGAAGTGTCAACCAAGGGATGATGTAAGGCAAGAGAGAGTTCATGCAGTTTATAATGAACGCCCAAAGAGATTAAACCATTAAGCATGAACTCAATCTCAAGCTTAAAGGATCCCAAACTTGAAACCACTCTCAAAAGAAAATAAAAAAGTGAAACAAAAGAGTGTATGACAGAGCTTATGATGTTGAAATTACATACAAAATAGCACCATAACATGCAAGCAACTCAAGCAATTCATGTTTAAAGGCCTAAAACACTAAACTAGTGAAGCCCTTTACACTACTACTATGCAAAAGACTACTCATACAACACAAACAGCCCAAAACAGAGCTAAAGCAGCCCAAAATATAGCTTAAAACATTCTGAAATTAAGCTAACACAAGCTAGAATAATATGCTAAAACATGAAGCATGCTAGACTAGTAAGCAAGACTCAAGGAGGGGAGGCTAACCCCTCCATTTTTGGACTTCAAAACATGTTTTTATCCACTGAAATAACTTTGAAAAACAGTGTTTAAAAGCTTGGAAAAAGATGATGCAAGGGTGGGAAACACAAGTGCAAAGGCCTCCAAAATAAGGTATAAAGAAAGACTATCAACCCTTCAACCTTTAATGGCCTTTGGACCGAAGCCTCAGCCCAAAAACACAGAGTTTTTATAGCCCAAAATCAGTTGGAAAACATGTTGGACTCAAGACACGAAAAGCCAAAAATTTAAGCTAAAACATGAGGTTACACTACAACCATGTAAAACAAATCTTAAACAAACTAACCAGCCCAAAACAGAGCTAAAATAGGTCATTTTAGAGGTTGAAAAATGGTGGACTTAAGCTAAGTTAAGCTAGAAAAGCATGCTAACATGTAAAGCCAACTAGGCATGCAAACAAGACACAAGGAGGGGAGGCTATCCCCTCCAATTTTGGACTTCAAAATGAGGTTTTCATCACTAAAAATCCTCTGAATTTCAGTGGTTAAAAGGCCCAAAAAGTTTGATTTGAAGGTGATGAAAAATGGTGCAAAAGCTTTAACAACAAAGAAGTGAGAAGGGTGAACCACTTCCTAACTTGAAATGACCTTAAACCAACACTTTTAACCCACAAAAACAGAGGGGTTTTTTTTTTTTTTTTTTTTTTTTAAGTTCAAAACCACCCCAAAAACAGTACAAAAAGATGGCAAAAACAAGTATGAAAAACAAGCTTAAAGCGTAAAGGTTATATCTCTTGAAGCCAAGCACACTTTAGGCACAAATGAGGCACCAAATCAAGCTAAAATCACCTTCTAAACCTCAAAGAAGGTCCCAAGGAATCTCAGCCCAAAGATAAGAAACTTTGGTTAAGGGTTCATAGGAAAACTAGAAGTGTATCTCTACTTGTATGCACAAAAGGGCAAGAGAGAGAGAGAAATCTAGAGAGAGAGGATTTTAGAGAGAGAGCTTCCCAAAATTTTTCCAACCTTTAAAACAATAGAGAATGGCCTATATATATAGAAATACAAGAGCTTTGGTCGAAAATATCAACAAAACAGACAGCTGGAGAAAAATATCTACAAAATCTGAGTTTTCCTTGCACCAGTGGCCGATCGGCCATCATTGGTGGCTGACCAGCCACACTCGTGGCCGACATGCCACTACCAGTGGCCGACAGCAAAAATCTGCTCTCCAGGTCCAACTTCAAATGAGCATATCTCCTTCATCTAGACTCCTTTGCAGGTCATTCTTGAGCCTAAATTGAAGCCCCAAAGTCTTCTTTCCAGTGGTGGCAGCCTCATATTAAAATTTGAAGTGTGCTAAGAGATATGTTTATTTTAGTGAAGACTGCTCAGTTTTGGTCCTAACGGATTAATGCCTAACCTCTCCCAAACTAGTTTTCTTTCCTCTTCTCCTATTTTCTTCAACTCCAAACCTTTAAACAAGATGTTTTAAAGATTTTTTTCAAAGATTTTACCTCTCTTTCATTCATTTCCACTTTTTCTTGCTCGTTTTACCGAAAAGCGCAACATTTAATGAAATGCGAGTCTCAGAACATCGTAGAAACTTTTTCAAAAATATTTTGAAAGAGAGGGTTTTAAGGTCTAAAAATCATTTTGGTCAAAATGGTTTTGGTCCAAAAAGGGGTGTGAGGTTGGGATTTGGAGCTCCTCTTGCCGAAAAAATCGAACCTTTGCACAGCATAGCCTGCACCATGGAATGATCGAACAGGAGGCGCCCAAGTCTTAAGGGCGGTCAAAAATGGAGTGTCTACACTAACTAATTAAAATACCAAGACCAAGACACTGAAACAGAGCTAGCAATACCCACAACCTTAATATGCTCCATTGTCGCCGTTGAAGTCGTTGCACCATATGAAGCAAAAAACATAATGGTGTTTAAAGATAGAGCAGAAAAAATATAAAGAGATAGATTATTGGTGCTCGAACAAATAACCCAAGTCGATTAAGAAAAATAACAATTAAGAACATCAGCACTTGTTCTTAAGTACAAAACCCAATAAAAAAAATTAATTTTGATAAAAATACAATCATAACAGACCTTTCAGTCAAACCCAGAAATGACAATAACTAAAATTTCATTTTCTTTACTTTTGCCGCCACTTTCTCAGCAACCAAACAGGACAAAAATACTTTTGTAAAACATCATCTAATAAAAAGAATGGAATCTGTGCTGATAACCAAAAAAAAAAAAAACCAAATAAAAGAGGGGAAAAAAGTGAGAGAGAGAGAAAGGCAAAGATTGATTATCATATCAAAATCCAAAACCCAAATAAAAACCCTAGATTCTCACACCTTCCAAAAAAAAAAAAAAAAACCAACAACAGGGAGGATGACTTTCTACCTTGGAGCTGTGTAGAAAGAGAGATGAGGTAGAGATTGAGGCAAATGGTAGAAATCACCCCCTCTCACCGGGGCTATATTCCGGAAATCACCACCGGAGATTAAACTTCTAGAGAGAGAAAGCTTGGTGGAAAGAGAAAGATGTGTGGTAGGAAGAGGGAGAGGTGAGAGAGAGAGAGAGAGAGAGAAGATGTTTGTGTGAATTGATTCAATCCTGAGAGAGAGAATTGAAAAGCTAAATATAAAACTAATCTGAAGTATTGATATTCACCCAAAAAATCTAAACCATTGAAATGTCCAAGTAGGACAAATGAGAGTAAGACATTTTCAATCATTGGATTGAATCAATCTGATGGTGCACATTTGTTCATTCTTGAGGAGAAACTTTCACACAAGCAATAACTGATGCATCTATCTTTCATTGAAGGCTAGGAGCACTTTTCCTTTTTGAATCAAACAAAAAAGTACCCGAAAAATATAGAATAAAAAATCAAATTGAACCTATGAAACCCAAGTAAAAAGAATATGGGAGGGGGGGGGGGGAGACCAAACAGATTGCCCTTTTTTTCAAAGAGTAGTGAAATTTATTTTGATTTATACATGTAGCATTTGCCATTATCATTATTTTTTGCACTCACTACCTGATTATAAAGCCCACAATAATTACACATCATCCAAACCCTAATAAGAAAAGAAAGGAACATTAATTTTTTACAAAAATCCAGTAGTACTCATTTTGGAGGAAGAGAAGCATGACAATCAAAATTAGATATTTGTGCCATGTTATGCAGAAAAATCAGGTTTGCATGTGTTATGTTTATGCCCTGTTATGCCATTTTATGGCTTTTTTTCTTTTTAATGATTTTTGAGCATGTGTTTGACACCAAACGCCCCCAACACAGATTTATAATTAAAAATCAGATTTAACATCATCTATATAAAAAGAAAAAAAAAAAGAAAATGAAATAGCATCAACAATATACTTCATAACAAAAAAACTCAAAATTAGTAATCAAAATAAAGGGCAAAACACCAATAAATCCCAAATTTTAATATGTTAAACTATTTGGTCCTGCCTTTATTTTGTAGACTAATAAGTCCTATTTGAATGTTAAAAGCTCACTATAGGCCTTTTTTAGATTTCCCTCCTTTCCGAACATCAGCAACATTTACTACACCAACAACATCATCAACATCAACTACATCATCAAACATCAACTGCATCATCAAACATCATCAACATCACCAACATCATAAAACATCATCAACATTGATCAAACATCAACTACATCATCAAACCTCATCAAACATCAACTACATCATCAAACATCATCAACATCACCAACATCATAAAACATCATCAAACATCAACTACACCATCAAACATCATCAACATCACCAACATCATCAAACATCAACTACATCACCAGCATTGTGAACATCATCGAACATCAACTCCATCTTTAACCTCATCAAACATCATCAATATCACCAACATCATCAACATCAACAAACATCAACTACATCATCAACATCACCAACATTGTGAACATCATCAAACATCAACTACATCTTCAACCTCATCAAACATCATCATACACCAATATGGGATACAATATATTAATGTTTATACAATATAACAAAGAAAGATACCATACCAAATATAAAATATAACAAACAAAGATACCATACCAAATATAAAAAGGACTAAATGGTTTACAAAAAAACACTCAGGACTAGATAGAGTAACATTTCCCAATATGGGATTTATGAGTAATTTTTCCCAAAATAAAATAGAAGAAAATGAATTATACCAGCAATAATGAATCTATCACATATTGGAACAAACTGACCAAGCTACTGCTATTTACAGTGATGCATCTAAAAGTAACAAATAATAGACACACAAAATGAAAGCTAATTGAGAAAGTAGATATAGAGACATACCTTGACACGTATAGAGGAGATATAAAGGCAATGGAGATGGTTTATTTCCTTACAATGATTACTCTTTTTATTAAGCAATAACATTATTGAAGGAGAGAAAAAGAACAAACAAAATGAAATAATGAATGATCAAAGAAAATGGCACAAATACACAAAATCGGAGCAAAAGTGACACAAAAACCAAATATTTTAAGTTTGAATTAACTGATAAACCTTACAAAACCCTATCGAGGCTCATATGGCCTTCACAGGTCATCATCATCAACATAGATGTCCATATTTTGCGGACTGGAATATCTTCAAAATCAAAAAATGATAACTGGAAAAAAAGAAACAAAATCTCCAATGCAAAAATTAAAACCTAGGATTAGGAAGAGAAACATGTGTATCTAAGAAAGGGAAGAAGACGATGGAAACATAATTGAGGGTCTATGACACTCCTAATTCCATAATTAAAATAAACACAATAGAAAGTAGAATAACCGAGCCAGTTATCAACAATACATCATGACTGGAAAAAATAATTATTATAAACTCAAGGATACATCAATAGCTCTACAACAATCTCCAAAATCCCAAATTGAAAATTAGTTTCACAATAGATCTAAGACAATATATATACACAATGCTGATAATAAATGTTAAAAAATAAAAATAAAAATAAAAATTAGAAACACACAGGGCAAACACATTATGTGGAACCACAAAGAAAATGACACAAAACACAAAATTTTAATTGAATGGAACTCAATAAATCATATATTATAACAAAGATCGTTACCTCCATAGCGCAGTGGGTTCTCCAACGTGATCTGCAAAACATAGAGAGATAAAGAGATTTTTATAGTAAGTTGAGTCCAAAAGAGGAATAGTTGACCCTCATATCTAACTGAGGGGAGAAAGGGAGTGTTTTGCTAGAAGAAAATCTAAAATTGAAATCAGTCTCACCTGTTGTAATAGGTTGACTTGGTCGAAGACGACTTGCAAAGCCCATCATTTGTTCGATGAATGGTGTGGTCGGGGTTGCAATGGGCAAAATGGAGAATGAATAGGGGGTTGGGGTTGGGTATCTCGCATAGGATGGGCTCAAATGGGGGAAGAGTGGGAAAAGAGAGAGAGAGAGAGCCAAAGAGTGTGAGAGAGAGAGAGAGAGGGTGGAAGGGGGAAGAGAACGTCTGTTAGAGAGAGAATGGCATCAAACCCTTGAAATGTTTGAAATTTGAAATCTTAAAAAAAGCCTGAGATAAAGAAAAATAATAAAAGAGAAGTATTATCTCAGCCTTTAATTTGTATGCCACCTAAGACAAATAATTCACCAATTTAAATCTATGACACTCACCAATTTAAATCTATTGCCATCTAAGATACATGAACAACAATAAATAAAGCCAATCTCCAAAGATATCTTATATTTACCATAGGTCTTAATGGCACTTCAAAACACAATCAGACTCAAATCAAAATTGAGTGAATTCCTGTAACAAAGCTAATTAATTCTAGAACTTGACAATCGTTATCTAAGAACTAGAACACATCTTATAGAACCTGGAACACATCTAAGACATGAAACAAACAATAGAAACCAGTACGGTGGATAAAAATTATAAATACTCAAGATATCCAAAGATACACTGCTTTAGGCATTGATAAATTACAAATAATGTCTTACTCATTATGATCTTGTGCGAAAAAGTAAACACGAACAATTTAATTCTTTGAAATTGTGTTTGGATCATAAACTTGAATATGGATTTGAAAAAGGAAAAACATAGTTGTTTTCATCAACAATAAACACCAACAATAATGTTGCTTTTATTTTTAGAGCTATTTTGGATTCTATTGTTATATAGATTATAATGAGTTGTTTTGAAAAAGGAAAAACATAGCTGTTTTGCAATTTATCAACAATTTAAATCTATTGCCACCTAAGACACATGAACAATAATAAATAAAACCTATTCCCAAAGATATCTTATATTTACCATAGGTCTTAATGGCACTTCCAAACACAATCAGAGAATTTAAGAAAGACTTTTGGTAATGAGATTAATTAAAGCTTGAACAGTATAATACTGTAGCTCAACTTTTTTGCGTGCCCTCCTTTCGGAGATGCTTGAATTGGTCCTACAGTTCGGACTCCAGTCACGGTTCTGAATCTAATCTCACAAAGTGCAATATGAAACTGATAAACACCAAAAGTCTAATCCGGCAAATCATTTTGGAAAATCAAATTTTAAATCAAATAATGCCAAAATTGGACTGCTTTGCCAGATTATAGAGTCGCCACCTAAATATTTTCTTTTTGGGAAATTTAGGAAACCCTGACTCGTGCCAAAGGCCACGTGTCCGTCGTCACCAAAGTTACCTTGGCTCAGGAACTTGGGTACGAGAGGGGAAGAACTTGAAATAAGCACCCCCACTTGCCCCGATCAAAAGATCGGCCTCTACTAATCATGATATGTTGTTTTATAAACACATGTGTTCTTATCCGGTTATTGGCGAACTTTACTATGTGACACACAGCATAACAAGTATAGACTATATCGCAAGAACTGGAACAAAACAACTCATGTTTGTTTTTGAAAATGGTTTGGAGTTGCCACCCTCAAGTGGGCTAAAGCGCGGGCTTAAAACATGATTTGCCACAACAAAGTAGGCTTTAAAAACTCACATTCATCGAATTGTTCCAATTCAAACAACTAAGCCTCCATCCACAGGCATTCATGCAGTTTATCATTTAAGCAAATAGCCTCATGGAAAGCATGCTAAACATGGCAATCACTCACACACATGCAAGTATGCTAAAGCATAAAACTTACAGAGTACTCCAAGCCAAAACAGAAAACTAGTTAGAAATATGCATGATCTTAACTATGCAACATACCTAATGCAACACATGCAATAATGCAACTAAATAGGCTCGGCTATCTAAGATGGCATATGAATGCAACAATTTGATACATGTATTCAAAGAAGTATTTAATTGACAATGCAGTTTGAATGATGCGCCGAGCCTGGTGCATGCAATATAAATGAATGAATGCAAACATGCAAGCATAAAGTATGCTAATTGAAACGTACCCTAATCTAACCACCGAAAGCAGGTAAATAAAAGGGATAAAGACGTGGGGTTGGAAGACATGCACACACACACGCACCCTTATTATAACATTACGCCCTCTCGAAGGAGGGTCCGAATGAATAAGCTAAGCTACACTAAGCTAAGCTAATTATTACAAAACGAAACTAATTAATTATTCTAACTAATTAATTATTACAACACAATTGAATAACTAGCTATGCTAACCTAATTAAAATATTACAAAAATAGATTAAACTAATTAATTACAACACATGTAATAATTAGCTACAACTAGCTAATAAAGCTATTAAAATGGCCTCGCGGGCGAAGGAGACATGCATGCTCGGTTAGCTTCCTCCCGAAAATCCACCACCTTGCCCTTAGATGCCTCTGTTTGCACATCTTTGGACCTCTAAAAATTATGCTAACCTCCAGATTGCCTCTGTTCCATCTCAAGAACACACTAGTGGCTGATCGGCTACGATTGGTGGCCATCGGCCAGTAATGGTGGCCGGTTGGCTGGCTTTGGTGGCCGGTTGGCCAGTACATATGGCCGGTCGGCCACTGCTCTCCTGAACTTCCTCCTTTTGCTGTAACAGAGAGCAAACAGAGGCAAGGCAGTGTATTTTACAAGGAATGTGTGTACTGCCACTCTCTTTATCATTTCTCAAGCTCAAAGAAGTATGACACTTGGCTCTCAAGCCACCAATCAAGCATTTCAATGCACGATGGCCAAAAAGTCAAGCTTATACAAGCTTAATGAATGCACAAATAAGACTCGAAGAACCACCATCCTATTATGCATGATCAAGGGTGATGGAGACAAAGGAGATTGGCTCATTTCATCACTTTGAGTATGAAATGGACCAATCTACCTTGTGTTCAATATAACATCCAATTGAACACATGCAATGCAATACAATATGATTATCTTGCTCATGTTTTACTTGTCATGTTTTATTTACACATTTTACATTACCAAGTCATTCTTTAACCGGTTAAGTCCAATGTAAAAGTCCTCTAATGAGAAAGGGGTCAACCAAATGATAATTTAAGACATGAGAGAGATCATGCCTTTGGCTAGAAGGAACCCTCAGAAGAGGGTTAAAGCCATTGAGCACAAGCTCTATCTCAAGCTTAAACACAATCATGATGTTAACCAACCCTCAAAACAAATAGAAAAATGAAGAAATAAGGGAGGTTGCAGACTTGTTTAGTGCTGAAATGGCATGCTAAAGGACACTTAAACATGAGAACAACACATGTAAGTCATGTTCAAAAGCCAAAAGCATTAAACTAGTGAAGGGCATTACACTGGAGGCATGCAATATCAAGCTTAAATGACTAAACCACCTCTGGACAGAGCTTAAAAACAAATCAGTAGCCAAAACATGCTGAAACTTAGGCCTCATTTGGCAAGTGGTTGTTTTAGCTTAAAAGCCAAAAAGTTACTAAAAAAATCAAAAAGGCAACAACTTATACCAAAAAGTCAAAGATTCCCTTTTCTCTCTACTTTTTGCACATCTTTTTGTAAAAAGTCAAAAAGTCATCCTAAACATACTATTTTTTCTTACCTCATATTTTAGCCAAAAAGTCAAAAAGTTACTAAAATAGTCTGTTCCCAAACGAGGCCTTAGGCACGAAAGGCAAGAAAAACATGCTCGCATGTTGGCTCACAAACAAGGTACAAAGCACAACTCTCAAAAGCAATGAAAGAGTGGAATATGTGAGAGTGTGACAAAGTTATATGCACTGAAATAACATGTAAAATGATGCCATAACATGCAACCATCTCATGCAAGACATGTTAGAGGTCTTAAAACACTAAGCTAGTGAAGGCACTTGCACTATAGCTATACAAAACAAAGCTCAAAAGGGACAAACAGTCCAAAACAGTCCTAAAACAACTTAAATGAAGTTCTAAAACAGGCTTGAAGTAGGCTAGAAAGAGCTAGAATGAGAGGCTAACACATAGCACAAACTAGACTATTAAGTACAATTGCATTACAAGCATACAAAGCGAGCCTCAAGTGGCTAAACTAGCTCAAAACAGAGCTAAAGCAGGTAAAAATAATAGCAAAAACATGCTGAGATCAAATCACAAAATGGTAGAAAAACATGCTCATATGTTAGGTTATCTACTCATCCTCCAATTTTGGACTTCAAAACATGTTTTTATTCACTGAAATATCTTTGAATATCAGTGTTTAAAAGGGCCAAAAAGTTTGACTTAAAGGGTGATAAGAAATGGCACAAAAGCTTAACAAGCGAAGAGACAAAACAGTGGACAAGCCCTTAGCACAAAATAGGCTCAAACCACCATTTTTAGGACTAAAAAACAGAGTTTTTTACAGTTGAAAACCAGCCCAAAAATAGTGTAAAAAGATGGCAAAACAAGAGTTCAAAGCAAGCTTAAAGAAGGTAAGTAGTATACCTTTGAAGCAAAGAGCAATCTATGCACAAATGATGTACCAAATCAAGCTAAAACCACCTTTTGGAAGTCAAACAAAGTCCCAAGGAATCTCAGCCCAAAGACATGCAATTTTGGTTAAGGATGCCTTGGCAAACTAGTTGTGTATCTCTACTTCCATGCACAAAAGGGCAAGAGAGAGAGAATTCTAGAGAGAGAGGATTTTTAGAGAGAGAGTCTCCCAAAATTTGCTAACCTTGAAAAACAAGAGATATGGCCTCTATATATAGCAAAAAGAGAGCCTTGGGTCAAAATATCTGATTACAGGACAGCTGGCACAGCGTAGAATAGCTGGAGGAGAAATATCTATAAATTCTAAGCTTTCTGGACACTTTTCGTTGACCGGCCACGAATGGTGGCCGATAAGAATCACTTTTGGCCGACCTATGGCCGGCAAGCTCCATTTGTGGCAGGCACCCTCCCCCAGTGGCCGACAACAAAAATTAGTTCCTGGCCCCGACTTCAGCCAGGCACAACTCCTTCATCTGGACTCCTTTTCAGGTCATTCTTGAGTCTACACTGTAACCCCGGAATTCTTATTTCCAATGGTGGCAGCCTTATATTAAAATTCCAACTTTGCTAAGAGATATCCCTCTTTTAGTGAAGACTACTCAGTTTTGGTCCAATCGGATTGATACCTAACTTCAACCAGCCATATCTCCTTCATCCAGACTCGGCTTTAGGAAATTCTTGAGTGAAAAATGAAGCCCCGAAAGTCTTCTTTCCAATGGTGGTGGCCTCATAGCTGAAATCCATGTATACAAAATGATAGGCTTGATTTAGCGAGGGCCGCTCGACTTTCTCTTAACGGTTCATGCCCATCTTCTTCCCCAACTTGGTTTCTTCTCTCATCTCTCATTTTCTTCAACTCCAAACCCCTAAACAAGGTGTTTTGAAATATTTTTCAAAGAGTTCAACTCTCTTTTACTCATTTCCACTTTGTCCTTGCTCGGTTTACCAAAAAGCGCAACATTTAACAAAATGCGAGCCTCGGAACATCGTAGGAACTTTGTTTCAAAAAAAATATTGAAAGAGAGGGTTTTAAGGTCTAAAAACCATTCAAAATAGTTTTGGTCGGATTTGACGCTCTCCTTGCCAAAGAAATCAAACCGTTGCACTGCAAGACTTCTATCACCAAGTAAGCAATCAGTAGCGCCCAAGTCTTAAGGGCGGTCAAAAATGGGGTGTCTACAAATACCACAAATTCAAACCAAAGTATGAATTTAAGAAATCAGACAGTATGATACCACAATATGAATTTAAAAATCAATTAATTTAAAAAATTAACTCATGAATTTTATAATTTTGTTTAGGGCCTATTCGATGAAATAGAAAAATGAAATAAAATAAAATGAAATAAAATAAAAAATGATAATTGTAAGGGGAAAACAAAACTAGACTTGTAAATTTCCTACCTTGTTTCGATATGAAAGGTCTTAAGGAAGTCCACAATGCTTCAGACAGAATGTTTCAATCACAAATTGTAAACCTATTGTTAAAATTTAATCTGTAATGACTCAGAATTTTTTTTTTAAAAATAGTCAGTGCATAATTTAATTGAGCAAATTTTCGAATTTGATTGTTGTGTAAATTCTATGCGAAAATAGTTCTGTTTTGTATTTTTTAAAAATAGTTCCCGATCTCAGAAACTTATGAAATTTTTATATGTTGTTCTCATATGAGTCTAGCACATTGGATAAAAATTTCAGAATTAAATGATGAGTATTTATTTTACGAAAATTCACGAACTGATTGGTGTTCAGTTTAATTTATAACATTTAAAATTTAGTTTTGGGTGTTCGGACCAAGATTTGAGATAAATTTGTTAGGTCTATTTTGGTATATAATTGGACCATGTTTGACTTATGGGTGAGACCCATGACTTAGATTTAATTTAAATTGAGTTTGTTTAACGACACATGTTTAACTGTTTGGTCCTTTTTAATTAGGTGATTGGTAGTAACCACCTTGGGAGTTGTTATTATTTATTATATAGGATTATAATAAATATTTGATAATTGATTTTATGGTGTGTACCATATGGTGAAAAATTATATAGTTTATAAGAAATGAAATGTGTATGTATTGCATAATAAGCAAAATATTATATTTTGTAGTGTACAAAAATATTATATTTTATGGTGAGAAAAGTTATATCATTTTATAATTAATATTATAAAATTTTGAGGTATTATTACAAATTTTGTTTTTTGGGAAATCAATTATGGGGAAACGAACCCACGTGGGGTTATCTCCCCCACGCCCTTCTCTCTTTTTTTTATTTTTATTTTTTATATTTTTTTTCTTTCTTCTTCATTTACCTTTCTTCTTTCTTTGAGCAGAGAGTTGGGCTCTCTCTCTCTCTCTCTCTCTCTCTATTTTTCTATTGATGCTCAATCTTTGAACTTAAAATGAGAGTCTTTAGAGTGAGATTTTGCCAAAGTGTTGTAAATAAAAGTTGGAGAGCTCGTCATGATCTTCGCAATGGTGGTCTCGGATCCATGATCGGGTGATGTATGTATTTTCGGATTTGCTTTTCTTCATATTTGAGGTAGGGACTTTCTTCAAATTCTTACATTAAAACTATGTTAGGGTTATTTTGAGAAAATATGTTATTATAAGAGGTATTACATATATATATATATTTTCAGATTTTGTTTGGTGATTTTTGGAAGAAAAATTAGGTTGAAGTGTTAAGAATATTGTTGTTTTGAAATTGATTTGGAAAAAAAATCATCTTGTGTTGGAAATACTTGTTAAAAATCTGAAAATAAAATAAAATAAATAGTTGTAATGTAACGCCCCCATTTTCATGCCCAAATGGTAATGCAATGATCATGGCTCTTTAAGATAAAGCTGATCATAAATCATCATACTTGCATTACATGAAATAAATAGTTTTCTTGTAAGAATAAAATTTATTTAACAACAATTAATTAAACAACAAATACCCCTAAGGGTTTACAAGTTTCCGAGGCTTGAGCCTGGTTACACAAAACGGTTATTCAAACCCACACACATAAAGCCCTTGGCTTGAAATCAGAGTCACAGCAAACGAGCACATTATGCTCTCTACACACACTTCCACACCTTCAGTTAGGCGGAATCACCACATCCTTTCCTGCACAAAAATCCCATAGGGTGAGCACAAAACCCAGTAAGAAAATCTTTTACAAAATATATACATTTTATATAAATCTCATGAGATGGAATGCTTATGCCATGCCATGCCTTTTTTTGATAGTAAAACACACCTTCACCTTTGGAAAACCAATATTGTAATGACCCGGACCTGTATGACGTAATTACCAGTACCTAATTATGTGTTTATATGATTTAATTGAAGAATATCTGTTTGAATTGGAAAATATCTGTTGAAATGACAACTTCGGGACTGAAATCGATGACTGTAATGAATTCAGAAAATGAAATTGAACATGTCTATGTGCTACCGGGAATTTTTAGAATTATCTGAAACGATAAATTGAAGACTGAAAACCGTCTGATTCGTTAGGCCTTGTTTGGTTCCAAGTTTTGAGTATTAAAGTTATAATTGTGGTATATATGTTATGAGATAAGGCTTGTTGACCTTATTTGACTCAAACAAAAGAGGAAAGAAATATCTAAGAGAGAGAGAGAGTGAATTCGTGGGAGAGAGAGAGAGACCAAGAGAGGAAGATAAGGAAAGGGGGAAACCAAGCTTCTTCAAGAGATTAAGGTAAGAGCTCTCTCTAAATTCATGGAAATGATAGTTGATTTATGGTATCTAGCATGTTGAACACAAGATCATGGTTTTGAAAGAGAAAGTATGTTGAATTTGGGCCTATATGTTATGAATCAAGTTTATTTGGCATGTTTTGAGGTAAAACCTCCATGGAAGTTACAAATGAAGCTCTTATGTTCAAGATTATGATTTTGCATTTGAATTCATGGGTTAATTTTGCTAATGATCTATATGGGTTTTGAATGAAAGTTTTTATGTTGATTTAAGATGGGTTTCAAGGATTTTGGGATTTGGGTTCTATGTCTTGGAATTAATGTTTTTATGAAAAGGATGAGATGAAGAAGAAGAACCAGAAATCTGGATTTTCGCAGGGTCCGCTCGAGCGGAGGGGAGCCCGCTCGAGCGGGAAAATCAGTCTTCCAGCAGTTTTTGGAAAAAATGTACTGTCCGCTCGAGCGGACATGTGGGAGCTCGAGCGGGAAGGCTTATTTCAGGAAAAGTTTGAACAGTTGAATTATGTGATTCTAGCATGTTAATGCATCAATTAGCATCTTATGAGCATGAATTAAAGTAAAGAAGAAAGGAAATGGCATGAATTATGTAAGTTTGATGAGGAATGTTAAGAAATATGTTATATTGTTGATGTTACAGGACAACGTGAAGACCGTGCACTCGGTATCAAGAATCACTGTAAGTAACATTTTCGTAAAGATATGTTATTATGAATTATGTTCAATGATAACTGTTATGATATGAATATGATGATGTTTTACGTGAATGAATGTCTTGATTGCGAATCTAGTATGGTATCCATAGTAGTTGAAGTCGTGGGGGCGAGAACATGCAGGCCCATGCGCTTTAGTCATGGGGGACGACATGGAGGGACAAGCCCACGACCAGTTTACGAGATCTCGGTATGTGTTTAATCGGTGTCCGGGACCGGTTACTCTAGTCGTTTGTCGACACATGATATGTTATGTTATGTTCTATGGAGTATGCCATTACGTATGTTCTATATGATGACTGATTATGATTATGAAATGTTTTATTACGGTTTTATATAAAATGTTAGACTTCATTCACTAACCCCTTTACGTTACTGTTACTTGCTGGGCTTTAGCTCACCCCCGTATATATGTATTTATAGGTGAGCAGCCGGGAAGTCAAGCCTAGGCGGAGTTCTAGCTGAGCCGCCGTTTTGTAAGCCAACCAGAGTTTTGGATGCCTCAGAGCTGGGGCTAGGCCTGGAAGGCCGTTTTGTGAGCTTTTGTCTTGTTTTTGTTGTACTTTGTGAACATTGCAACTGAGCTGTATATATGGTGGATGATCATGTTATGTACAGTAGTGGGTAATTAACATCATTTTGTCATGTACATGTATGTTCATATTATGCACAGCTCTTGGACTATTAGTTTCTTCTTTTTCGCTTCCGCGAGCCCCGGTTATTTATGTTTGTACAGTGAGGCCTGTGGTAATCCACGGATTACTGGCCGGTCTCGTCACCAAACTTTTAGGGGCGGGTTTGGGGCGTGACAAATATGCTCAATGATGCCATGTAATTCTCCATTGTTCAAAACTTAACAATTTAACTCAAGGGGCGGTAAATACAACTCTGGTAATCCCTAGGTCAGTGTCTGCAAGTAGACTATACAAGTACTACCAATTTGTCATTTTTACCAGTATCAACTGGAGGGCTCGACACCCATAATCTACACTACCTGTCAAGACTTACCACCGTATTTACCCCAAAACAATTTCATGACAACTCATTTCTCAATGCAAGTTTTCAAATCAGCTTTCAAAATTCAATGCAATTTCACAATATGAATAAATATTCGTATTTCAATTCATCCAAGGGATAGCATAATTCCCACATTTCAAACATGTCCAATAACGTAGTCATCTCAAGACCATATCATCACTTTTGAGCAACAATTTCCAAAACCTCATCAATTAACATATTCCATGGACAAATCATCATTTATATGTAATAAATAAACAATTTTTAGACATCATTTATTTTGGCACACAAAATAAATATAACAATATATTCTAAAGATTTTTAACACCTTCCTTAAAAATCCCTAATTTCTAGGTTTTCTCACCAAAATCATTCATCTTCAAATATTTAAGAAGATCTCACCAAAACTTTTTTCTTTCATCAACATAGTTCAAAAACCCTCAATTTCTATCTCAAAGGATCAAATAGTAAACCCATTTCCAAAATCACTCTTTTTCTTGAATCAACAATTAATTTTCAAAACTAAACAAAGGATGATTTTGAAAATCATCTTGATCTTGCAAAAACATATATATAACTCAAAGAAAATCCCTACCTCAAGTGTAGAAAACCCAAGCAACAAGGTGAAACTCCAAAGATGATGAAACCCACTTTTATTTAGATCAATATGAAGCTCTTGAAGCCTTCTACCTTATTCTCAAAGACGCTAGGGTCAAGAACACAATGGATCTAGATGAAATCTTAGAGAGAATGTGAGTTTTAGAGAGAGAATATGAAGATCTTCGTTTATAGAGAGTTTTTGAGATGTAATGGGCTGTTGAAAGTGACCTAAAATGTCACATTCACGATCTGATATGAACAGGCTCGCTCGAGCAAAGGAGTTCTCGCTCGAGCGACTAGACACAAAAAGGTCGCCTCGCTCAAGCGAAAGAATGCTCGCTCGAGGGAACAATGCAAAGCTTCAGGTCTGCAACACAGAAGCACGCTTGAGCGAAGGAAAGCTCGCTCGAGTGAAGAACACCAACCTTCAGGTTTTTTAGAGACGCAGATGCACGCTCGAGCGAAAGAAAGCTCGCTCGAGCGAAGACACATTTCCACAGAGCTCGCTCGAGCGCAAGAAGCCTCGCTCGAGCGAAGAGGCAAATTTCTAAACAACAAGGTTTTGGAAAAACAAGCAACCAACCTGTTCCAAACACACAACTACAACCCAATAACCAACATTAAGGGGAAGACAAGGGAAACAAGACGTGAACCACCATCCAAACCATACGAACCCAAGTCCGAAACACCACAAGAGACGGGTCAAAACTAGGGTCGCTATATGTAAGAGTTGTATCTACCTCATATTATGGTTAGATCATTTATTTTGGGGAAAATAATGTAATCTTTATCTCATCTTTGAGTTTTGGAATTTATTTTTGAGAAGAAAAATAAATTGATATTGATGAATATGGTGTGAATTGTTAAGTTGAGATTATAGAATGATTTTGAGATTTAAAACTCTAAAAGTGTGATATTCATGACGTTTTGTAAATGTTAATTTATTAATTTTAGAAAAGTTGTGAAATTGTGGTTGGTAGAGATTTGGGAAAATTGGCTAGGCATGAAATGTGGGGGTATTTTGAGTGATGAGTCATGTGAATTTATGTTTGGTGTTATTAATTTGGAAGATGGTGAACTTAATGGATTTACTAATTTGATGAATTAAATTAGTTTGGTTAATATTTAAAATCCTTCGTAATTAAAGGGGTGTTATTGGGTTTAAATTCCTAACTTTTAATATTATGAGATTAAAAGTGATGATGTTGACCATGAATGAGATTTGGGAAATTAAGCGAGACTAAGTTGATGCGATATGGTATTTGGTCCATAGTTTTACTAGTTGAGTTATGTTATCATAATAATATCTAAAATTCATATATTAGATATTCAAATTGTTTTGGCGGATTTGGACAATAAAAGAAAATAATATGATTTTAGCTCGTTTGGAGCAAATGGATGAATTGGATTAAAACAAGAATGGGTTATCAAAACTTTTATTTATTTATTTAGTTTTCCTTAGTTTAATTTGATGCGATTGATGTTGATAATTGGAAAGTGAACACTCACGTTATATTTTATGTTTATAGTCAAGAGAAGATTTTGATATAATTGATTAAATGTTAGAATATTCACTTATGCTTATTGAGAATTATGATTGAACTTGAAGATCTCGAGATTTTACTTGCGTGAGAAAAATGAGAATTTGATTCTATTTAATGTTTGGAATGGGGATGAGTTTTGAAAAGATTGCAATTACATTTCATTAATAAAGTATGTGAGTTAGAAATCGATGAACACTTGAACTGTAACAACCCTCATCACTGTTTACCGATTAACCACTGATCACTGATTACCTATTGATTACTATTAAACTGAGTCTGAGTGTGATAAATAATTGAATAGATTGAAATACTGAACTGACTGACTGAAACTGAAACCGAAATGATTGAGTATATATCTGTTTGACTGTTTGATTATCTGTTCATGTTTTTATGTTTAAATTGCGAATTGAAGGCCTTATCAGCGGCCGAATCTGAAATTGATTGTTGATTTGTGTTCATTGGAATTTATGTGATTTAATGGTGTATTTGTCTAAAAATTGATTTGGTATGATTAAATTAGATTAAATAGTGCTAAATTACAAGAGTTGCATTATTTACCACATTGCCATAGTAGTGGCCCACTACTTTACACATATTGAGACTTGTAATACATTGAACAAAACTTTTCCTCAGCCATATTCATTGTTATTGCCGACTAGAGAGTGAGAATAGGGAGATTGGGTGATTTCATGAGAATTGCTTGGGAATTGGAGGAATTAAAAGGAGTTCTTGCTAGATTGGACCTCTAGACTAGTAATTAAGGAACTTAGGTATGAATTTCATCCTCTTGATTATGTCTTTAAGTTGATTCATGCATGGTTCATGTCTAATTGAGGAGCTAAGTCATGATTTAGTTCTACACATGTTGAATTAGAGCTTAACACTATGTTTGGATTGGGTGATTTGGAGAGAAAAGAAAAGAAATGAAGAGATATGTATTTCTCTTACTTGTTTGGATAACCTAAGTGGAGAGAAATGGAAAGAAATTGAGAGAAATGGATAGAAACACATTTCTCTTATAAGCCTCATTTTCAATCTTTCCAAAGTGGAGAGATTGAGAGAGAAAAGAAACCCCTATTTTCATAATACCAATTTTGTCCCTATAAAAATAAAAGAAATAAAATGATTGGAAATATAAAAAGGTTATTTTGGTAATATAACATAAAATAATTTCTTTTCTTTTCTCTAAATGAAATCTAACCAAACAAGAATGAGAGAAATCATAATAATTTCTTTTATTTTATTTCTTCCTTATCCAAACAAGAATGAGAGAAATCACAATCATTTCTTTTCTTTTCTCTCTTATTATTTAAGTAATCATTTCTTTTCTTTTCTCTTTTAAGTTCCCAAACACAGTGTAATTGTTGCATGCATGTGCATATCTCTCATTTTTGGAGGTTGTTCTTCATAAATTCCCACATGCATGTTCATGTTAATGTTAAGGACCATGATTTCATCTTGAATTTGAAAGAATGAGCTCATTTGAGCAAGCATTGAAGCTTTATATTGGTTTGAATTCATGCATGTCATGTTTGTAGCATGTTCATGAAAATTTGGTTTGAAATTGGATTTAATTGACTCACCCTTGGCTTTGATTTCACAAATTGAGCTTTGGAACTTGTTGTATATTGAGTTTAGATGTGTTTTCCAGAAATTGGGCCCAAGAGGTCGAGTTTTGAGCTTTGGAACGCTTACTTTGAGCTTGGGAGGCAATTCTGGAAATTCCAGAATTTGGCTTCTTCGCTCGAGCGAAGGATTCCACGCTCGAGCGACCATCGTTTATTCTGAGCTCCGCTCGAGCGAAGGAATGGTGGCTTGAGCGTAAATTGCAGGCTCTCAGATTCTTGGTGCACGCAGACGCACGCTCGAGCGAGAGAACCTACGCTCGAGCGAGGACTGTGTCTTATGCTCGAGCGAGCGTCGAGCGAGCATCAAGCGGAGATTTCCAACATCCAGCACTTTTTCCATTTTTGCAGACCGTTCGAGCGAGGAAGTCCACACTCGAGCGACCCCACTGTTTTGACAAGCTCGCTCGAGCGAGACCCCTATTTTCTGAAAATTCTGAAAATGCTTTTAAAGTGCATCTTTGCATCCTCATCCCATCCTAGGCATCCTTAGGCCTAGTTTAAGGCATCCTAATGAGGATATAGATGTAGAACCACACCGAGGCAATTTAGGGATTAAGTGATTACTTTCCCAACTGTGTAGCTTAGTGTGTGTTCAATCTGTAACTGTGTAGGGTTGGCACCTGGGGACGCGCTCTAGCTTATCTATAGCCCAGAACTCTGTGAGTAACAACTGTGTAAAGATATGTTCAACTGTGAATATTTCCGACTGTTTAACTTAACTGTTTTCTGAACTGATACTGTTAATTGAATGAATGTATGTCCTCTATTCTGAACTGTAACTACTGTTTACCGTTACTGTTACTGTTACAGAGATCTCTGTTGGTTCTCTCGTTGGAACCACTACTGTTTACTGACTGATGGCCATCATTTACTGTTCGGTCTTTTAAGACCTACTGTTTACTATACTGTTATGCTAATGGATGTACCACATATGACTGAATGACTGACACACTGAATCAATGAACTGTTTTCATTACTGTAAGGGCATTCATTCTTAACCTCTTTACGCATTGTATTATTCACTGGGCTTTAGCTCACTGTTTATATATATATGTAGGTGTTCAGGCACCAGACCGGAGCTAGGAGCGTGGGTTAGACTCCCCTTTTTGTCGAGCCAACCACTGTGCCTCACTGCGAGGTTCCGAGCCTGTCAAGCTATGGCTTAGGGGTGTTTTAATCTCCTTTGACTGCCTCTGTAACCGTTTTGTTTACTGTATAGACTGTACTGTTGTGGACGCGCCCGGGGGAGGGACTTATGCTGCCACAGTTCGGACTCGTTTATGTGTCACGGTTCATAATCTGAACCAAAGAGTCCAAATCCGGCGAATCGTTTTGAGAAAAAACAGATTTTGAAAGAAGTGCCAAACATGGACTGCTTTGCCAGATACAGAGTCGCCACCTAAATATTTTTAATGGGGGAATTTAGGAAACCCTGACTCGGTGCCAAAGGCCACATATCCGTCATCACCAAAGTTGCCTCGGCTCGGGAACTTGGGTACGATTGGGGAAGGTCAGCTATGAGCACCCCCTCTCGCCCGATCCGAAGATCGGCCTCTACTAATCGTGATATCTTGTTTTGAAGCATTATGTATTCTTATTCCGGTTATTAGCCTAGAATTACTATGTTATGCGCACAGCACAAAAGTATAGACTAGATCGCCTAATTTGGAACAAAACATTGCATGTCCGTTTGTTTGGAAAATGCTTTAGAATTTGCTACTCGCAAGTAGACTAAAATACGGATTCAATGAGTTGTTCCAACTCAAACAATCCAACCTTCACCCACAGGCATTCAGGCAGTTTATATCACATAAGCATCTAGCCACATGGTAAGCATGCTGTCATGTTAACATTCACACTCATGCGAGATGCTAAAACAGAAACTAGTTAGCAATCAATGCATGATCCTAGCTCATGTTAAGTGGCTAATGCATCACAGGCAAAATGCAGCTATAATAGGCTCGGCTATCCTAAACATGGCATGTGAAATGCGACAGATAACACGTATTCAATTTGGAATTGAAATACAATGCAGTTAGCATGATGTACCGAGCCCGGCGCATGCGATACTGATGAATGATGCACGCATGCATAGCATAAGGTATGCTAAAATAAACATGTCCTAATACTAACCATCAAAGCAGGTAAGTAAAAGGGAGAAAGAAGTGGGGGTTGGAAGACATGCACGCACTCACCCACACTTATTACAAATTTGCCCTCGCTCGGAGGGACCTAAAAGAATAATACAGTCCGAATAACGAATCAACTACTCTAGCTAATTAAATTATTACAGACCAATTAAATTAATTAAGCAAATTAATTAATCTAATTAAAGCAGTAAACCGCCTCGGGAAGAGGGCCCAATGCAACGCATGCTCGGTTTTGCTCGGAAAGTCACTGCCATGCATAGGCTGCCTCTGTTTTCCCTGCTCTGCCCCTCTGAAGACTGCCAAAATCTCAGAATATGCTCACTGGATGTTGGGGATCACTGCCGGCTGGTTAGAATTGCCATCGGCCGTGATTTGATGTTCATCGGCACAAAATAGATCCATCGGCCATCTATGTATTGTCGGTCGGCACTTAACACTGCCGGTCGGCAAAGAATGCCTGCAGAACCTGCAATTGACAGCAGCAGAGGGCAAGGCATAGCATGGCAATGCAATTCAAGCAATGTATGCACCAACCCTATCCCTTATCATGTGTATGACTCAAAGGGACATGGTCCTTGGTTCTCGGACCATCAATCGCGCATTTCAATGCGTGATGGCCCAAGAGACCAAGTTGTGCATTTTTATGTCAAATGAAATGCAAACCAAATAGTCAAACCAAGGGGGGGGCTTCTACCTCTATCATGACTTGGTCAAGAGGTGAAGCATGCATGCCAATGCAATGCAATCCTAAGCATGGGAGCTAGCATGCAATACGAACATGCAGGCAAGCAATGCAAAACATACATCAATCATGCAAGGCATAGACAACAATCATGCAAGACATGGGGCAAGCATGTTAATATTAAGCATGTGAGATGTGATCCAAATGTACAAATATGCAAGGCATGCAATATCACAAATGGGACCAAACATATGACAATATGCAAAGTAAACATGCAACATAAGCTAAGGGAGGGACTTACACTAATTGGACAGCCCTAAATTAGGTCCAAAACAGTGGCCAAAATGATGCAAGTGAGGCAACAAAATACATGGAATGCATGCACAATGCATTAACCAAGCTTAAGACACAAAAATGCAACTCTACCAAAGCATGGCAAGGGATGCAAGATGGCATATAAGCATATGAATTTCAGTACCAAAACATGATGCTAAACAGCCCCGAAACATGAAGATATGGCACCCGATGTATGAGATGAACCCCGACATGCAAAACTAGGCACATGGAATGACTTACAGCTATACAAGGCATGCATTATTGGACTATGAAGCATGAAGACAGAATCTAGGCAGTCCCAAAACATGGACTTTTCCAGTTCTAAGCATGGCCAAAAAGTGCTAACAAGATGGACTAAATTAGCATGCGAATTTGACTAGTTAACATGGTTTACATGGCAAGTGTATGATGCACATGGAATCTGACCAAACCATCAAAAATCAGTGAATAAACCATGCTAAAATATGCCTAAATAACCACTGAAATGGAGCCAACACATGCAAGAATGATGAGCTCCTTTAGAGGGCTATACAAGAGGTTATTAAGCACATACATGATGGACATTCAACAAGGCCAAACCAGCTCTAGAAATGGCCTATAGGGGTCCTAAAACCCACTAAAAAATGCCTGAACTAATCTTAAGAGGTGTGCACATAAGGGCTCCTTTGAAGGGCCAAACATGCTAGTAAACAAGACAACAAAGGAGAGGATCACCCCTCTCCTTCTTAGGACCTCAAAACACCACCCCCACCACTGAAATCCCTCTGGATTTCAGTGGTGAGAGGGCCAATACAAGGTGGTCCCGAAGTTCACCAAAAAAAAGCACAAAATGGGGCCAAACAAGGCCTAAGAGGGGGTAAACGACCCCAAACACAAAAGTGTCCTTAATGAAGTATCTTAAACACAAAAAAACAGAACTTTTTTATGTTATACACAAAGCTCAAAACAGCAAGCAAGACAGGCTAAAAGCTGGTGCAAAAACGGGGAATAAAGAGGGTAAAATGTACTCACCCTTGTAGCTCAGCAAAACAGCCCCTTTTCTGGACCAAAACCAGCTCCTTTAGCCTCTGAAAATGGTCTCCAAGATCCTTAGAGTGGTGGTGGAGGTGTTAGGATAGGAGGTGGTGTGTAATGGAGCAAGAACAATGGAGTTTGGAGCTTGGAATGTAGAGATATGGAGGGAAGTGTATGGTTTTGGTCTTGGACAAATTTCTTGGAACCCCTCTAATGGAAAAGAAGCTCTCTATTTATAGAGAAGATGGAGGCTTGAAGCTTCTAAGAGAAGCTAAGCAAAAAGGGTCAAGGAGGTCAAGCTTCTCTTAGAAGCTTGGAGCAAAAGGGCCAAGAAGGCCAAGCTTCTTAGAGAAGCTAGACCAAAGAGCCAAGCTTCTTGGAGAAGCTAGACAAAAGAGCCAAGCTTCTTGAAGAAGCTAGGCAAAAGGTTCAAGAGGTGCAAGCTTCTCTTGGAAGCTTAGAAAGGGTTCAAGCTTCTTTAAGAAGCTAAAGAGGCCAAGCTTCTTGGAGAAGCTAAAAAAGGCTAAGCTTCTTGGAGAAGCTAAAAAAAGGGTTCAAGCTTCTTGGAGAAGCTAAACCAAAGGTGCAAAAGGTTCAAGCTTCTTGGAGAAGCTAAACCAAGGGTTCAAAAGGTTCAAGCTTCCTCAAGAAGCTAGAACCAAGGGTTCAAAAGGTTCAAGCTTCCTCAAGAAGCTAGAACCAAGGGTTCAAAAGGTTCAAGCTTCTTGGAGAAGCTAAACCAAGAGTTCAAAAGGTTCAAGCTTCCTCAAGAAGCTAGAACCAAGGGTTCAAAAGGGTCAAGCTTCTTGGAGAAGCTAAACCAAGAGTTCAAAAGGTTCAAGCTTCCTCAAGAAGCTAGAACCAAGGGTTCAAAAGGGTCAAGCTTCCTCAAGAAGCTAAAACAGGGGGTTCAAAAGGTTCAAACTCCCCTCAAGAAGAGGTCTCGGCCAACCAAATAGGTCATCGGCACAATAAAGTGCCGGTCGGCTAAACATAATGCCGACCGGCCATTATTTTTGAGAAACAATGGCCGGTGGCAAACATGTGCAGCCGGTGATGATAGGGGAGGGCCGGTGGTGTGTGGGGATGCCTCACAAGGCATTCCCTGCCCCTTCAAGGCAAAACACAAGTGTTTGGTGCCAAAACCGAACACGAAGCAGTCGAGTCAAGAGGTCCTGAGGCGAGGCGCGCTGCCAAGGCCTCCGGGAACTCGAGACGAACACAAACATGGATAATCACCGAGTGTTTAAACGGTGACGTCCAAGTCTTGAGGACGGTCAAAAATGGGGTGTCTACAGTTGCCCCTCTTTGACAGAACTCGGAAGTCATAACAATGACGGGAGTGAATGTCAAAGCCCAGAGACGACCCATTTTTGACAAGGCCGAAGACTCGGACAAACATGCAAGACAAACAAGGTATGCGCCCGAAGGCAGGAGCAAAAATGCAACTGAAAATGCAAGAAGCCGAGCATAACTTATGATCATGCAAAGAAAGCTGTAACGAAGCACACATGTAACAGTTTTAAGCTAGCATACGCCAAACTACACTACAATGCAGAAAGGATGTAAGGAATTATTGCAATTCTCACTGTGAATACAGAGTGCATGTGTGATAGATACACAAAGCAAACGTGTGTGATTGATACACCAAACGAGCGTGTGTGATTGATACACAAAGTAAAAGTGTGTGATGGATACACTGTATGAAGCAAAGTGTGATGGATACACAAGATGAATGAAGTGAGCAAAGCGTGATGGATACACAAAAGGCAAACACAGAGTGTGATAGATGCACTAAGTGAACAAGTGTGATGGATACACAATAGGTGCACACGAAGTGTGATCGATGCACTTAGTGAACAAAGTATGATTGATATACTAAATGGGAACACGAAGTGTGATAGATGCACTTAGTGAACAAGTATGATGGATATACTAAAGGTGAACACGAAGTGTGATAGATGCACTTAGTGAACAAAGTATGATGGATATACTAAATGTGAACACGAAGTGTGATAGATGCACTTAGTGAACAAGTATGTTTGATATACTAAAGGTGAACACAAAGTGTGATAGATGCACTTTGTGAACAAGTATGATGGATATACTAAAGGTGAACACAAAGTGTGATAGATGCACTTAGTGAACAAAGTATGATTGATATACTAAAGGTGAACACGAGTGTGATAGATGCACTTAGTGAACAAGTATGATGGATATACTAAATGTGAACACGAAGTGTGATAGATGCACTTAGTGAACAAGTATGATTGATATACTAAAGGTGAACACGAAGTGTGATAGATGCACTTAGTGAACAAGTATGATTGATATACTAAATGTGAACACGAAGTGTGATAGATGCACTTAGTGAACAAGTATGATGGATATACTAAATGTGAACACGAAGTGTGATAGATGCACTTAGTGAACAAGTATGATTGATATACTAAAGGTGAACACGAAGTGTGATAGATGCACTTAGTGAACAAGTATGATTGATATACTAAAGGTGAACACGAAGTGTGATAGATGCACTCAGTGAACAAGTATGATTGATATACTAAAGGTGAACACGAAGTGTGATAGATGCACTTAGTGAACAAGTATGATTGATATACTAAAATGTGAACACGAAGTGTGATAGATGCACTTAGTGAACAAGTATGATTGATATACTAAAGGTGAACACAAAGTGTGATAGATGCACTTAGTGAACAAGTATGATTGATATACTAAAGGTGAACACAAAGTGTGATAGATGCACTCAGTGAACAAGTATGATTGATATACTAAGCGAATGAAGTGTGATTGATACACTAATGGAATAAAGTGAATATGTGCGTGATAGATACACAAAAGGTAATGAAGTGTGATGGATACAGAAAATGAGAATGTGTGTGGTAGATACACAAAATGAGAATGTGTGTGTTAGATACACAAAATGAGAATGTGTGTGATAGATACACGAAATGAGAATGAAGTGTGATTGATACACGAAATGTGTGTGATAGATACACAAAATGAGAATGAAGTGTGATTGATACACTATTCTAGCTTGGTGCAGACTTGATCTTGAGCTTGAGGTAGAGGTACACTCATACTTCGGAGCATTAGCAAGGCCTGAAGAGGTACACACGGGATGTAGTCTCGGAACTTACTGAAATTGAAACAAACTCAGATACCCGACGTTTTCCTCTTTTGCTTTTACTTTGCAGTCCGGAACCACATAGCTTCAAATAGGTCCTGGTTTTATTGTTCACACTTATCGGGGGTGGGCCTTGCGGTTTTATGAAAGAACGAATCTGTTTTGCACAAATGTGGAGAATGGCACGGCACTCTGAGCACAAAATGATTTGATTTCTTTTTTTGAAATTAAGAAATGAGTTCTTAACCGGGTATTGAGTCTATGACTGAACATAGCGAAAAAGACTCAACAACGGAAAACAATAGGTAAACAACCTAAACACATCTATTGACACTCGAAACGACTCAAAACAAGAATCGAAACAGACAAAACAAAACACAAGACTCAAATGTGCACAGGGAGCCTGTTTCACCGGGTATTATTTCCCACCCTTTCTCATTTGTGATTCTCACATCACTCGGCCCTCAAGCTCTGTTTTTCTGAAAAAAGCCCTTTTCTCACTTTTTCTCTCAACGCACATCTCTCTATTCTTCAATCTCTCAATTTTTTATCCCTTCCCAGAGTGGTTGGTAGATAGACAAGAAGTTGCGGGCTCTTGCCCCTAGCATTCTGCTAAATTCTTTTTCTTCTGCACACAGCAGTGAACTTTCCCACAGAGAGGTTGTGCCACAACTGGGTGTGTAGCAAATCTGCAGCTAACATCAGTTGATGATGCCTTGTTGGGGAGTTTGGACGTGGTTAGATCTGTCCAGATGAGGAAGTGGAACATCTCGCCCCATTCTAATTTATGCTTCGCGCATGGCTTGATACCTCGCTGCTTGGGGGCCGAGAGAGCTTTCAGCCCTTTTTGCTAACTTCAGTTGTGCCCTCTTCTGGCAGGTAGAGTGCCTTTCTTGGCAAGTATGTTGAAAATGAGGGAAAGACAGGAAGCTTGACTCAACTGTGCCCCTAGTTCATTATTTCGACCATTTTTTATTTTAAAACAATTTTGACCAACATAAAAGTTAGATTAACATGCTTATTCAATTTTTGATTGGAAATCATGCAAGTCAGGTTGTAAGCACTGAAAATTTTCCTTTTTTGGGTCCAAGAAAATGGTCCAGTTTTAGAAAAGATGGAATAATTTTCGAGAAAATAGTCAACCTTAGTAAAAATTCTCAAAAACTATTTTTGCAAATGGCCAATGCTCAACAAACCCGGAATCTACTCTTGAGATGCGCAACCTCGGATCCATAAGCAATGGAAAATTGCCCCTTGTTTGAAGGACACTGCATGGCAACGGAAAGTTGCCCCTTGTTTGAATGGCACCGCGGCACACTGTATGGCAACGGAAAGTTGCCCCTTGTTTGAATGGCACCGCGGCGCATTGTGATCAGTCCTCAGAGCGATGATTACAACCGAACTCTCGGATACAGAGAAGGCAAGGATGGTCAAAACCATTACATGGACACAATCGAATGTGAAGTGTTTTACGGCTGGACTTCAGAATGAAGTTGCCTACGTATCCCAAACATGGGAATCAAGCCTTACGTAGTTCGGGGTTAAGGTACACTCGGGTATTTAACCTCTCCTTTTTATGCTCTAACTTTTGCCAAGGCGCCTGTTGCAGGTTTTCGACCTTGCGAGCTTCTTTTTCTTTCTTTTCTTTCTTTTTCATTTTTTTTCTCTTCTCTTTTTTCTTTTAGGCTCTAACTTTTGCCAAGGCGCCCGATGCGGGTTTTCGACCTTGCGAGCTTCTTTTTCTTTTCTTTTCTTTTTCTTCTTCCTTTGTTCTTCTTTTTTTCTATTTTTTTTCTTTCCTTTTGTATGTATTTTTTGCTTGCTCTAACTTTTGCCTGGGTCGCCCTTCCGGGTTTTCGACCCAGCGAGCCTCTCAAAGGGTAAAAGTGTAGCAAGTCCATGCCAAATGGTTTTAGGGTTTTGATGCCATCCGTATCCGGGAGAGTGGTTGTTGATTCGCAAGAGAACTCATCTTCGGCTCTTCGGGCACATCTGACATCTTTGCCCCTAGTTTGAGGGGGGGCTTCTAATCTAGCTTCCCAAGCTTCCTCTGATGAGATCTGATCTTCTTGATCTAACTTTGGTGCCTCTTGTTCGAGGGTTGCTTCAAAATCTGGCCACACAGGCCTCTCTTGATGGTTGATCGTTGAATACTCTGAACCCAAGGTCAAAGTTTTTCGAGAACAAAGGGATTGAATCTTGAGGCTGAGAGCGATCCTAGGCTGCACAATCTCAAGAGCGATTCCACACATGTCTTCGCAGGACCGCGCAAAACATTTTTGAAAGTTTTTAAGAAAGCGACAAATCGCTCGCGCTGAAGATAGTGTAGGACCAATCTGGATCAAAGCTAGGGTCCTTCTCAGTACTCACACTAACAAGCATGATTTCATTCATTAAGGGCTTAGCACGCCTCTCTTTCTCTCAATTGATCAAATTTTTGCAAATCCCAAGGAATTCCTTCCTCTTCGTTTTCACCACAGTGTTTGAAAAAGTTTTGAAAAATTTAGGCCGATGCAATGACTTCAAGGCACAGAAAAGACAGAGTTCTTAGTCAAATACTTCCATCTCATTTAGAATTTCTAGCACAACTGGCACACGGCAGAAGCAAACACAAGAGTGTGAAAATCACTGCTGTTCCATTCAAAATCTGTTGGCATAACTGACTCCCTGGCAGAAACAGACTCAAAACAAAATGAAAAGACAGACGCAAAACAAGCAAGTGATGTCTGAGGTAACTCCCCCAAAATCACTCGACTCTGACAAAACAGGACTGACTCGATACAACAAGACAGACCCTTAATCAAAAAGACTGACTCAAGACAAAGAGACAGGCTCAAAGCAAAAACGACAGAACTGACTCAGTACCCAAGCCAGAGCATACAAAAACCAGCATTCGCAAATTCTCAAAACAGTGCGTGCCATACGCCACATCTGAAGTAAACTGAGCACTGCCCGCAGGTGGTTTGTCCCTTGATCACATACTTGTACTATCCCCCAAGTTTGCTGATCCAGTGATGATAGACTTTACTGAGCTGGTGCGGCGATGACGTTGTTGTCAAACAAATCTTGTACATCATGGCGCAGACGAAAGCAACTATCGGTCTCATGACCGGTTTGTTGATGGTAGGCACAGTACTTAGTCCGGTCATGCTTTGAAGGGAGAGGATCAGGTAAAGGCCGTTGTTCCAATGGTTTCAGATGTCCTTTCCGGATTAAGACCTCTAGAGCCTTTGACAAAGGCATATGAAGTGGGGTGAAAACCCTCTTGACTCGAGGTGGATATTTGGTTTTCTGTGAGCTACTTCCGGACACACCGGTGAATGAGGTAGCTTTTTGTGATGTGATGTGGTGTTGGTGACCATGCCCACTTCAGAAGGTCTTGCAGTTGCATCACCACTGGTGGTCACATTCGAACTGCGGGTAAACGCCCTCCTGGGCTGCTCCTTCTCCTGGTCAATGAGGCCCTGCTTTATAGCATCCTCGATTTGTACCCCAATCTCATGGAGGTCTGCAAAGGTGGGTAGGGGGAGGACAATCATCTTCTGCATCAGCCTGGGTTAGAGATTGCGCACAATCATCCGTATCTGGTCCTTGTCGACCGGCCTGGTGGTCATCGAAGAAGCTTTGGCTCTCCAACGGGTTACAAAGTCAGAGAAGCCCTCTTTCGGCTCTTGCCTGGTTGTCTCAAGATCACGGGTTGTGATCTCGATCTGGGTATTGTATGAATATTGTGCGACAAAGGCCTCGGACATCTCCTCCCAGCTTCGTTTCACTGAGTCCTCTAATTTGGCGTACCAGATGGCCGCGATACCCGACAGGGTCCTGCTAAAGAGGGAGAGCTTCTGTAATCTTGTCAAGCCCATCGGGCGCAGAACATCTGAAAACAAACTCAGGTGGACCATGGGATCTCCTAACCCGTTAAAACGGTCGATATGAGGCATCTTGAACCTGTCTGGCAATGTCACAGCTGTGTCCGTGTATCCATCTTCAATGTCAGGGATGGTCTTGACTCCCTGGGATTTCTTGAACAGCTTTTCAAGCTTGCTCAACTTCAGTGCTGTGGGATCCGTCTCGAACTCAAAGGGAGAGTCCGGTAGGTTGGTGGGTGTTTTTGATAACTGGGGAAAAATTGGGGGCGAAGCCAGCCCTACCGGAATGTCTGTACCTTCCTGGACATTTGGCGTCTCCCCAGGTGCTGGAGCTCCTACTGGGGGAGGAACTTGTTGTGAAGCAGACGCACCGCTTTGCTGTTGCAGCCTGGTAATGAGCTCAGCCTGCTGAGCCATGATTGCAGCTTGCTGCTTGGAAAATTCCGCTTGGCAGACAGCGTCTTGTTGCATGAGTTTCATAGTTTCCTGCATTTGACGCATCATTGCCTCCATCCCTGATGTATTCTGCTGATCCATCTGACTGACTGGTATATCTATCCCTGTGGTGAAAACTGAGACCTCGGCCCAACTGTTTACTGGTGGGGTGAATAAGGGTCACTGATCTAGTAACTGTTGAACTGACGATCTGTGCCTGAATGGCCCTTTTACCCTGCCTCTAGCAAACTGAATCTCTGACCCGGCAAAGTCTACCAGCACAAATCCAATGTACCTAGGGGATGGCGGAGCCTTCTGAAGCTATAGTTCCAGGACTACCTAGCAAAAGAGAAAACAGACAGCATCTCAGCCCAATTTCACTAGAACGGATAGCGGAACGACTGTACTCAATACTGATAACTGTTCCCCAAATACTGATGCCCGCAGGCCTGATACCCAGACTTGCAAACTGATATGCGCATTCCTGTAGAGATACACTCTAAAAGCACATAGCATGTAAAAGAGAGCCAATACACCCCTATGTTGGGGTAGGGTTTCCCTGTCCTATTTTGTCAGGAGCTAGGGTTTCACTACGCACGCAGCGGGTTTCAAACAACCTAACATCGGGTAAGCAACCTGTCCTAGTTTGGAATGGTCACTATGGATTCCGAATATGCACTAGGTCGAAGGGTCGAAAAGGGTGCCCCGGTAAAACCGGGGTTTGTGTTCCCATACTGGCAGAGCCCGCAACCGGTCAGCCTTATGGTCATGCCTTGACAAGACAAGCCTCCGGCAAACCGCTCAGGAATAGCAGATGACCAACACGGTGTCCTAGGCGCACCAATGCACATGCAATGCAAAGAAACACATAAATGAAATCAAAATAGGATATCACGAGTTCAAGTCAAGCTCTCTAATTTTCCCCAGCAGAGTCGCCAGAAACTGTAGACGTCCCCGAACGCCCCGGGAGGGTAAAGTCCCGTTTCGTTCGTTTGTGGGTCTACTACAGTTCATGACTCAAATTGTCACGGTTCTTAATCTGAACCAAAGAGTCCAAATCTGGCAAATCGTTTTGAGAAAACAGATTTTGATTTTTATTAGCTAGTTTAATAACTAGCTTTTTTTTTTTGATTTTTTCTGATTAAACTAGCTAATAAAAATATATAAAAAAAATTAAAATAAATAATAAGATAAAATGTCGCATTCTACATATTAATTAATTATTTACTTTTTTCATAAACATCTATTCAACTATTTAAAAAATAATAATTATAAATCATCTTGAACATCAATTTATTTTTATTTTTTTTCATTTCATAAAACAATAAAAAAAATAAAAATAAAAAAAACAACTAAAATAATAAGTCCCAAACCGGCCCTTAGTGGTGCCCTTTTGGTTTATTAATAAATAAAGCTAATGACCCGGTGGGTCGAGGTCCCCTGATAAGTTATTCTCAGAAAATGGCCCAATCTGATGGACCTAGCCACCCTTTTGATCACAGTAGCGATGAAGAAGGAAGACTAGCAGCAATTAGCGATGGAGACGGAACCGTAGCAGCATATTTCCCTGACGATTTCAAGCAATATGTGGACACTCAACTCAACCGCTGCCCAGTGGTGGATGATACTTATGGTAAATATAGCTTCCGTGGATGGGTTTTCTGGAGCCGAGAAGACGACCAATCCGAACATCCTCCGAGTGAGTGGGACTTTTATTATGTCTCTTCTCTTTTTCTCTTCTTCTTCTTCTTCCTCTTCCTTTGAATATGGCTTTTATTTATTTAATTTGTAATAATGGACTTTAATTTATAACTCAATTTTAAATCAACACAGTTACCTACTACCTGCCTTCCAAATCTCACTTCTCTCCTCCAATTTTGTTTTTTGTTATTATTAATCAGATGTTTTGGATTTAAAAAAGAAGATAAAAAATGTCCTTCTAAAGTGTTTACTCGATTGGTTTGAATATCCAACACTAATTCAATTTTGGGCACCCACAATGACGATGGATGGCCGGTCTTATCTTACAACTCAAAACCAACCTCTCGCTCTTTCTACATTTGATACAAGAATTGATGATGATGTTAAAGGACCTGTCAAAGGACTTTGTGGGTATAGGATGATCTCTAAGGACTATAAATTTTACATGGATAGAGAGACTTCTGATGAACAACTTGGGGTTCCTGGCCGTGCGTTCAAGCAAGGATTTCCCGAATTCTCTCCCAATGTAGAATATTACTCTATCAAAGAGTATCCACTGCGCCACCATGCTTTACTTTGCCAAGTTAAACATTGTTGGGCTATCCCACTGTTTGATCCTTCTACCCACTTATGTGTTGGTGTACTTGAGATAGTTTCAACAGCGCCCTCACAGGAATTTCTATTTTACCCCGGCTTTGATTTGCTGGATTTGCATGATTATTTGAAGGTTAGTCCCCCCCAACTCACAAATTGGCATTTTTTTATGTCGTTCTAATCTTGATTGATTAACTCCCTTCTCTCCTTACATGTATGCAGAATTGTGCTCCTTTGATAATTTAAATTTAAAAGGAAAAAAAAAATTATCAAAAAAAGAAAAAAGAAAAGATGAGAAGTGTGTTTTTAATAGGGCGCCTCTTCAAGTTTCTAATTGACATTGGCCCTGTTTGGTAGAGCTGTAGGAAAGTGTTTATAGCTTATGCCTAAACAGTTTATACCTTATAACTATGAACATAAGCTGATTTCCAGCTTATTCTTAAAGCATCTTCTGTCCCACTCAAAGAATAAGCTGATTTCTGACTTCCAAAAAGTTATAAGCTATAAGCTATAAGTTAAATCAAACACATCAAAATAACTTAAACTAAGTTGAAAGCTGAAATAAGCTGATTATAATTTCTGCCAAACAGGCACATTGTATAACAAATGACTCCTTTTATTAACAAAACATCAACTGTGGTGTAGTATCTGGCCCATTAGATCGACTAATCCATTAGACCAACAATTTTTTCCTTTAATCTTTTAGTTTGTGCATATTTGATCCTATTATAATGGAAGATGGCTACGTGCTCCTCATGTGTCAATTTTGCATAAAATTCGTAGTTTTTTAGACCAACTAAACACAAATTACAAAAATTAAAGCGCTAGTCTTTTGAAATCAAATTAATTGGACTAAAAAAATTAATACAAGTTGAAGCTAGATGGACCATTAACACAACTATTATTTGTTCATTTTTTTCATCTTGTCAGTGCCGAATGGCATGTGAGGAGTATGTAATTGTGTTATTTCCTCACGTTTGTTATCAATATCAATGTGACACAAAATCTAAAATTAAATGGTAAATTGTTATAATTAAAATTATAAGATCCAAAAAGATACAATGAATAAACTATTGAATTGAGGATAAGATAGTGTGTTGTTTATCTTCTCAGCATGAGCTTCAATGGCAGAAAGAAAGAAATCAAAGCAAAACGTCAAGTTGTATTTTTTTATTGCATTCCGTGCTCATTTAGCTGTGACTGAATTGTTTTTCCATTACAGAGTCTCTTATATGCTTCCTTTTCTTGGCAAACAAATATTCTACATTTCAAAGTGTACAAGATTCCTTAGTCGCATCTTTCCATTCCCCTGCAGGAGGTAGGTCTGGAATCTTCAATTTCACATGCAGAGAGGGATTTAGTAAGTGGTACACTATAATGTAATGTCAAATTTGATATTTTATTTTATTTTTTAAATTAATAAGATGAGGAATATCTTCTGACAATACTTGGACGTGACAATACTTTTCAACCAGTTTCAGAGCGTGGAAAAAAGTGAAGCCTTAGATGAAATCAGCAAGGTGTTGGCAGTTGTGCGTGAAGTTCATGGTTTACATTTTGCTCAAGTATGGGCCCCGTGCAGGGTAGACTGGAGATGCAGGGCTCTGGTTAAGGGTGACATCTTCCATGTCACACTCAAATTCGATGAAGTTGACTGCTACGAACTATTCGGTATGGCCAATGTTGAACATCACTTAAGAAAGGGGCAAGGAGTTGTTGGGAGAGCATTCTACTCCCCTAATGTATTATTGTGCAAGGATGTAACCCAACTTAGCATAATTGACTATCCATTGGCACACTATGCACGAGATGATAAATTAGGTTGTTGTTTCGCAATATGTTTGCAAAGTAGTTGCACCAGAAATGACATTTACGTGTTAGAGTGCTTTATGCCGCCAAGCAACAAAGACTATGGTAATCAACAGACTGCATTGAGGAAAATATTGGAAACAATGAAGAAAAATTCCCAAACTTTTAAGCTTGCTTCTGGAGAAGAACTTGGGGAACATTTATGTATTGAAGAAATTTCTTTTCAGAATGGTGGGAAACTTGATTCTGTTCAAATGTCCCAAACTACTAAATCTTTGCCTTGGCTGGAGCCCTTACAAAGTGGAGAGATGACATATCTGGCTTCATTGAATCAACAATCAATGGATGCATTAGACAATGGAAGCAATGTTGTAAGTGCGGAAAGAAGCAACATTGATGTTACTTGTTCAAAGGAAAAAGACAAAACAAAGAGGCCAAAAAGAGTGCACAATAGAACTGGAGTTAAAATTGAAATTCCTTTAGATGATATCCTACAAAATTCAAAAAAGAGCATCGAGGTTGCTGCAGATAACCTCCAAGGTATTTGCACTCTTAACAAATTAAAATAGAATATTGCTTGTGATTTTACTTAATATTTTCAACTCGACATTCTTCTCGTAAAGAAATATTTGACATTTTGCACTAACAAACATAAAGTTGTGTCTCTTAACTAGATTCTTCCTTTTGCAGTTAGCCGATCTACACTAAAGCGTGTTTGTAGGCGTTATGGTTTCTCAAGGTGGCCACCACACAATAAGAATATGGTTGGTTCCTCTCAACCTAGTGAATCTTCCCCGGGTGTTGATCATCAACAAATACCACAATTAAGTTCTGATCAGCCTTTTAGTCAAGCCTCAGCTGCTGTTGTTCACGCAAACCCACGTAATACAGTGATCCGAGATGCAAATATTGTGACCGTGAAGGCAAAATATATCAATGATATTATAATAAAGTTTTCGCTGTCTTTGTCATCGGGACTAGTTGAGTTGCAGCAACAAATCGCCAATAGACTGCACTTAGAGGATGGAACTTATTATGTCAAGTATAAAGATGAGGATGACGACTTAATTGTAATAGCTTGTGATCAGGACTTACAAGATTATATAAGCAGTTCTAAATCGCTGGGCAGCACTACCATCATGGTATTCATTGTTCCAAAGTAGTCAATTATTAGTGACCAACTTGAATCATCTCAGTTTTTTCTGTTGTTGCTATATTTTCTTTTGTTCTATCTTTTGATTCTAGAGATGGTTGTTGCTATCATGCCTTGTTTCGTCTGTTTCAGGAAGGTTGGGAGTGTTTTGGGTTTTTTTGGTTTCATCTTCGCAGTTGGATTCTGGCCAACTGTTTCATTCTCCCCTTTTGTAATGTTGTATTAGCATTAACAAAATGTTACTTCCTTTGTTGATCCAAAAAAAAAAAAAATCACTTCATCAGAATGAACCTCAAATGATGTAGTTATTTCCTGTTTATATGGAAAATGCACAATAGCAGAAGTGTTCATTGACTCCATCATCAACATTTAGGATAGAAATGAAAGGCAGGATACAAAAGCCCCATAAAAATTCAAACTCAATTAAATGCAAAGGCAAAACATCTGATTCTTTGAAGCATAAAAACAATTTAAATCAATTATGGTTGAGACCAAAGCTTGTAAAAAAAATTAGGATAAATTATATTAGGTATGCAGACAACCTTCAATAAAAAGCCCAAGCGTGGGGGTGGGGCCCTTGCAACAAACTTTTTTCCAGGCCTGTTTGGTTATTTTTAGCCCGTAGACTTTTATCCTATATAATGTAACAGTGTTTATACATTTTAGGGTTAGAGAGCAAGGAGATACTACTGCCGTTTTTTAGTGTGAGGGAGAAGAAGAGTGTTTGTAATTCTATACTCAACATAGTGAATTGGTGTGGCTCCTGAGAATATAGGCACGTTGCCGAACTTCGTATATCTGTGTGTTTTGTCTATTTATTTTTTCTGTGATTCATAATTTTCAAGATTCATAGGGTTTAGGAGTTGAACACGTAGTTTAAATCCTAACAAAATACACTAACCTCTCCTAAGTTTTAGAGAAAATATAGTAAGTTCTACAAGTTTGGTATAATTATACTGGACTCCTTTATGGTTTTAATTCATCACTTAACTCTTTTTTCATAAGAAATTCATTAGTCGTATAAATGAAAAAATATTGTTTTCATCTCTCTTACATTAAAATCTATATTTCACATTGTATATCTTTTTGCCTTTACACCATATGCATTAATTTTAGTCTCTTTAATTTTACTAAAAAGGAGATCAGTGTAATTATTTTAAGAAACCTCTATCAAAAAATTAAATTAGAGTTAGAGCTTGTAAAAACATTTTTTCAATTAAAAAAATCATTCAAATTAAAAATAACATTTTATATTACATACTATTAATAAATCCAACTTCTCTCACTCAAAAATAAATGTTCAGAACTTGAATAGAGTACCACTATTAACAAAAAAAAAATATTATGGATTATGAAAATATAATCTAAATTTTATTATAAAAAGTGAGTGCACGGAGTGAATTTAAAATTAGTGGGATATAGATCACACTCAGAATAAATGTAATCTATTGATTCAGTTTTTTAGGTAATTTTTTTATGAGTTTATAGTATTATTGTATATTAATTACAGGATCTTGTATTACAATATATATATATGTATATATGTGGGAAATTTTATGATACACACCCCTCCAAGGGTGTGTACCATATGTACCCTATCACAAATTAGCATAATTTTATCACAAAATTTCGTAACAACAATCACAAATGTATAACATCCTCACAAATTGGCGTAACAAAAAATATTATAACCAAATCACAAATTTTTGTTACATAAACCACTAAATTTTGAACATTTTATTATGTTAATTTATGACGAGATTATATATTTTATAACTAGTGTATGCCCGTACCTAAAGGCACGATGTAAATAATTTTGGAATTAAAATGCATTTGTAATAAAGGCACAGCCTTTTTTTGATAAAGATACTAAAAAAATATAAAGAAATATTATTCTTTTTAAAAATTTGTAACAATTTTACTTGTACCACATGCTGTACAGAACTCAAATAAAATAATAACTCTCCCTAACCTTAATGCAAATTAAGAAACAAATATATAAGTTCTATAGCGTTAAAAAAAAACATAAATTTTATAAAGTTTACTAATATTGCAAATCAAAATATAAGAGCAAGTAAAAAAAAATATAAACACTAAATAAAATACAAAAGTCAAAACTATTATATACTCGTTAACATTCTATAATAAAAAGAAAAAAATTACTAAACACCACATAAAGCACATTAACAAATGCTCTGTAATCTCAACAAATTAAATTGAAAATTAAATATCAAACAACACATACCAACCTGTACTCTGCAATTCCAAACAAATCAAATATAAAAAAAAATTAAATACCAAACAATGTACACCAACCAGTACTCTGCAATAAAAAAAATTAAAATTAAAATGCACACCAGCTAGTTCTACTGTTGCCAATCAAATTATAACCATATAAGTAAAACAAACATTATATTTCCATACACCTAAGCCGCTAATATATGTATCCTTTACAAAAGAGTGGGAAAAAGCTTTACAAAAGATGTGTCTGCTTTATAAAAAGTGAGTGTATGCTTTACAAAAGATGTGTGCAGACACCCCATTATGACCGTCCTCAAGACTTGGACGTCATCGTTTGAACACTCGATGATTATCCATGTTCGTGTTCATCTTGAGTTCTCGGAGGTTTCGGCCGCGCGTCTTGTCTCAAGACCTCTCGACTTATTTGTTTTGTGCTTGGTTGTGGACCAAGCACTTAGGTTTTTGCCTCTGAGGGTAGGAAATGGCTTGTTGGCCACCCCCACACCCCACCGGCCTTGGCAAGTTGCCACTGGCTCTGTTTTATTGCTACCGGCCAAAAGTGTTGGCCGGTCGGCAATGTTCTTGGTCGGCCGGCCATTATTTTGGTCGATCGGTCACTTTTTCTGGCCGAGACCTTTTCTTTGCCTCTTTTTAGGCATTATGCGTGCCAGCTGTGCCAGCTGGTAAGCACAGACCCTGCCCTCCATATACGTGTATAGAGGATTTGCACCATTGTTTTAGCTTCTTGAGGAAGCTTGAACCTTTTGAACCCTTGTTTTAGCTTCTTGAGGAAGCTTGAACCTTTTGAAACCTTGTTTTAGCTTCTCCAAGAAGCTTGAACCTTTGCTCTAGCTTATCCAAGAAGCTTGAACCTTTGTCTTAGCTTCTCCAAGAAGTTTGAACCTTTGCCCTAGCTTCTCCAAGAAGTTTGAACCTTTGCCCTAGCTTCTCCAAGAAGCTTGAACCTTTTTTAGCTTCTTGAGGAAGCTTGAACCTTTGTTCTAGTTTCTTGAGGAAGCTTGAACCTTTTTAGCTTCTTAAGGAAGCTTGAACCTTGTTTTTAGTTTCTTGAGGAAGCTTGAACCTTTTTAGCTTCTTGAGGAAGCTTGAACCCTTGTTTAGCTTCTCCAAGAAGCTTGAACCCTCTTGTTTCTCTATAAGAGAGGCCCTCTCTCTCCTTTAGAGAGGTTGAAAAAAATTTTTGTCTAAGGAAAAGCACATATATCTCTCTATATCTCTACATTCTAGACTTAGAAAGGATGTTTGTTCTTAGCCTTTAACACCACATCTCATAGCCACACAACTCCACCATTGATCTAAGGTTCTTGGAGGGTCTTGAGAGGTCTCAAAGAGCTGGTTTTTGGTCCAAGAAGCTGCTGGTTTTGTTGAAGCTACAAGGGTAACACACTATTCCCTCTTTTAAGCTTTATTTTGCTCCATCTTTTAGCCATACTTGCAAGCATATTTGAGCTTTGGTGTAAACTGAAAAAAGTCTTATTTTGAGGCCCTTAACATGTTTGTTTAAGATCATTTTTCTATTGGGGGTCATCTACCCCTTTGCATGCTTCATTTTATCTTGTTTTGAGCCATGCCTTAGAGCATTTGTGTTGGCCTTTTAGCCACTGAAATCCAGTGGATTTTCAGTGGCTAGCATGCTGTTTTGAGTACCAAAATCAGAGAGGGGTGACCCTCTCTCTCCTTGTTTTGTTTTCTAGCATTTTTGGCCTTACAAATGAGCTCTTATTTGCATGCTTCCAAGCCATGTTTCAGGCCATTTTTGAGGAGTTTTAGGACCTTCATAGGCTCTGTCCAGAGCTTGTTTTTCCATATTGGATGTCCATCTTGCATGTGTAGAATAACCCTCTTCACAGCATATCAAAGGAGCATCTCATTCTTGCATGCATTAACCATGTTTCAGTGGGTTTTTGGGCTTTATTTGGTGTGTCATACCTCTAACTTTTGCTGGTTTAGTGGCCTCTTGATTGCCTCACATGCTTGTAGTGCAAATCCTCTTTACTAGCTTACATTGCATGCTATTTTGGCCTTTGATTCTAGCACTTTTTGGCCATGCCTTAAACTAATTTTGTGCATGTTTTGGACTGCCTTAGCTTTGTTTTTGAGTCTCATGGTCGAATGATGTTTGCTATGCATAGTTGTAGTATAATAGCCTTGCTTACCTTTGAGTTTTGGGGTCCCTTACATGTGTTGCTTGAGCCATTTTAGTGATTTGGCATCATTGAATATGATATTTTAGAGTTTATAGGTGTGTCATATTCTCATGTTTATCATGCCTTCAATGTGTTTGAGAGTTGTGCTTTTATACCCCATTTGTGAGCCATTGCATGAGCTTTATTTTGGTGCATGTCAAGCCATCATTTTAGCTCATTTTGCCACTGTTTTGGACCTGCATAAGGTTTGTTAGAAGTTGGTTTGGTTATTTGGGCATCGCTTTGCATACCTCTAGTGTAATACACTTCACTAATTTTGGTAATTGTGCCATCTAGCATGCATTGTGTGAGGAGTTTGTATGATTCGGGACCATCTTGCATGTCATTTCAGAGCTAGAAAATATGTGATTGTATGCCATATTTCATGCTTACCATGCTTTGGTGGAGTTGCACTTTGTGCCTTAGGTTTGGTCCCTTGCATTTGTGCATGTTTGCATGTGTGTTGTTGCTTCATTTTCATCATGTATGGCCACTGATTTGAGTGTGGCTAAGGCCCATTCATTTTAGTTTAAGTCCATCTTGCATTATGTATGCCATATCCATGTTGTCGCATACTTGATCGTCGCATTGTGTATGCCTTGTTCATGTCTTCGTGTATGTCCATCTTCGTATGTGCATTGCGTATGCCATATAGTTCATGTGCATTGAGTATGCTATTCTTAGTTCATAGCATTGTGTATGCTAGTTGCATGTTTGCATATCATCCCTCGCATGCTAACATGATTAGGTTGCATTGCGTTTAGGGTTGCATGCTAGTCGTATTGTGTATGCCATGTATATTGCATTGTGTTTGGAATAGGGTTTAGTCCAAACACGGGAAACGAGGGACGTTTCGTACTCCAAGTGACAAAACATGCCTCGATTCTCGGTCGCCGACACTCCGGATTACCCATGATGGAGTTTAGGCCTTGTTGTGTTTATATGTGCATTCATTTTACATCGAGTCGTGCAATCCGACTTCTCGGCCATCATGCATCAAGATGCGTGATTGGTGGCACGAGGATCGAGGACTACACTCCCTGGAGCTTGTGCAATAATGGGGAGAGTGGTCACACACACATATGTTGAAAATACTTTACCATGCCCCTTTCTCGCTCTCTGTTGCAGCAAACCGGAAACCAGCAGCAAAAACTGGTCAGCAGCCTTCTGGAGCTTTGTATAGTGTTCTGGGACCAGTTGCAAATAGAGGCAAATCGGGGCATCGCGATGGATTTCCCGACAAGGTGACTTGAGCATGCATGCATCCCTATCATTCGGAACAGAGCTGAGGCAGTCCATTTTGTTTGATTTGCATGCTAGTTTCCTTACTTACTTAGTTAATTTGTTGATTAATTAATGTTGTGTAATAATTAGTTTAATTAACTTAGATTAGCTAGTTTATTCTGTACTATTCATTCGGACCCTCCGAGGAGGGCAATGTTGTAATAAGTATGTGTGTGTGTGATGTATGTCTTCCAACCCCACGTCTTTCTCCCTTTTATTTACCAGCTTATGATGGTTAGTTTTAGGGCATGTTTCAATTAGCATCTATATGTTCGCATGCTTGCATTCATTCATCTGTATTGCATGCACCAGGCTCGCCGCATCATGCTAAGTGCATTGTATTTTAATTCCAAGTTGAATACATGTATCGATTATTGCATCTCATATGCCATCTTAGAATAGCCGAGCCTATCTTAGTTGCATTCTTGTATGTGCTGCATTAGGCATCTCAGCATAGTTAGGATTCATGCATGTTTTCTAATTAGCTTCTTTCTTTGGCTCGGAGTACTCGGTAAGTGTTTATGTTTTAGCATCCTTGCATGTGTGTGAGTGACTGCCATGATAGCATGCTTGCCATGAGGCTAACTACTTATGTGATATACCTGCCTGAATGCCTGTGGGTGAAGGTTGGATTATTTAAATTGGAACAATTCATTAATTGCGAGTTTTAAGCCCACCTGAGGGTGGCAAAATCCGCATTTTAGCCTACTTGCGAGTAGCAAACTGCTTTAAAAAACAAACATGAGATGTTTTGTTCCAACTTAGACGATCCAGTCTATACTTGTATGCTGTGCGCATCACATAGAAATTCTAGGCTAATAACCGGAATAAGAGCACATAATGTTTTTAAAACTCGACATCATGGTTAGTAGAGGCCGATCTTTGATCGGGCAAGCGGGGGTGCTCACGAAGTGACCTTCCCTAATCGTACCCAAGTTCCTGAGCCGAGGCAACTTTGGTGATGATGGACACACGGCCTTAGGCATGAGTCAGGGTTTCCTAAATTCCCCCAAAATAAAATATTTAGGTGGCGACTCTGTATCTGGCAAAGTAGTCCATGTTTGACATTTCTTTCTAAAAATCAGTTTTTCAAAATGATTTGCCGGATTTTGGACTCTTTGGTGATTTATCGATCTTGCATTGCACTTTGCGAGATTAGATTCAGAACTGTGACATTTGAGTCCGAACTGTAGTGAGCCCAATGAACAAAACGGGATTCCTCCCTCCCGGGACGTTCGGGGACGTCTACAATGTGTCAATAACATGTCTTCAAACATGTGTTTACCTAAACTTCCTTCTCATTACTTTCCAAAAAGTCTTTGTATTAACTTGTATATATCCCTAATGAGGAATATGCACAACAATCTAGTAATTTGTGGAAGCAAAAAAATATAGATTAGTACATTTATTGAAAAAATATATATCAAAATATTTTTGAGAATGAAATTATCTTATTACATTAATTGGGTTCACCAGTACCTATATAATTTTATCTATATAGTTGGTGAATAATTTCAACAATATTTTCACCCGAGTCTAAAGGCACTCTCCTTCCAGCAACTCATACAGTTTGTGAAACTCTAAGCTTGAAAGGCATATATAGTATACATCCAAACCTAAGTCGAGTAAATCCATTCTTTGATCCAACTTACCCAAATAAGTTGTCAACAAAAATCCTCGCATTCATATAATGGTTTAATGTGGCTAAACAAAAGAGTTATTGCAAAGATGATTAATATAAAAAGTCATCAATTACATTAACTAAAACAATTTTAAAAATGAAATTGTTGCCCTAAAAATTGGCCAAAGATAAAAGGATTTGAAAGTTGTTCAATAGCTATTCTAGTATCGATACTTCAAATTAAAAAAAAAAAAAAACAAAACAAAACAAAACAAAAATTGAAAAATAATAATAAAGTTAGATTAGATGGATTAAAGCAAAAAAATCTAATTAAGAGAAAAAATGCCTAATGTTCAGTATTTTCAAATCAACGTCATATAGTATGTAATAAACTTTCTTACTGCTCAAAACCATCAATCATTTATCAGACACCATTTGCCATCACACACAGTCCAACTCACTTTCTTCAAATGTTTCCTTGTCTTGTTTTGCTACCTTTACTATGTACTTGACAAAAAATGAAAACACATGCTTTCCTTTCCTAACTAAACCAAGCAAGAAAAACAATGGGAAAACAAAAGCAATACACCACAATTTTGTTGTCCTCATATTCCAAGAGAAGAGGTTAAAAAAGAGAAGACAGAAATAGAGAGGAAAAAAGAACCTGTAACTTTAGTTTTCTCTTAAATAAAATGTAAATTTATAAGACAATTAGACATCAATTTTTATTTTGACAATAGGGGATTCCAAAACTTAGCACAGAATTATTTCCAAAGTAACTCAAAATTTACCAACGTATATTGTTTTAAGAAAGGGATTTATTTTGTTACTAATGTTCACCAAAAACAAATATGTTCATCTTCCCTTTTTATTTTATTTTTTCAATCTTTTCAATCCTCATTATGCACATTTTCTTTTTGGATTAAATTTTCAACACACACTCCCAACAATCACCAAAATATGTAATGGCCAAGTCAACACTTTCTTATGGGGAGAAAAGAAATCTAGTGTATAGTGCATGAGTCATTCAAATAAGCCATTCTATTAGGTTTCTCATAGGTCATACCAATCCATTCTATTTCATTCAACTACTTTAACATTCACCAAAACCACTCACAAAAAAGCTACAAAGACTACTACAACACCCTTTACTAAGCTCCATAAGAAAGAAAGAAAGAAAGAAAGAAAGAAAGATTAAGAAAAATAATCTAGTGTAAAAAGCAAATGAAGGCAAAAAGTTTAAGCAATACTATTTTTTTTAATCATGGTTTACTGCTCATTAGTCCCATTTTGCTAATATCTTTTATGCAAATGGAGAGGGAGCTTTGTTTAAAACATAACTACAAAAGTAACAAACCAAAAAATTTAACTTTTATCAAAATTATATGATTAATGAAACAGATGTAATAAAGAAAAATTGTGTGAGAGGGTTTATACATTTGATTATAGATCTAGAAATTGATGACCACTAGCAAAAAACACAACATAATATGAAAGGAAATGACATATTTATCAAAACTTTAATGAAAAATATTATCAAAGAAATCAAAAAATTTAATATCTTTAATTATAGAAACTGATGAACTGCGTCAAAAATTGATGAACTGCAGCAAGAGGAAATTAGATATTAGAAATTGATTTATAGAAATATAGCAATCGAAACAAAGGAAAGAAAATAATTAATAAAAGTAACATTAATGTTTGTAGACAGTGCAAGGGAAAATATACATGGACGCCCATTATACACGAAGTAACTAAAAAAAAATAACAGTATCTTAGGTAACTCTATAACGGCTCGAATCACTTTTATAGTTCATTATCATCAACATGGATGTCCATACTCTACAGAGTATATATATTTCAAAAAAAAAAAAAAATCACACTTAAAACACTAACTAAAGAAAAAAATCATTTTGTTACCAAGATGAATGGAGTGATTGACAAGAAACCAAAAAAAAAAAAAAAAGTCATTCAAATGTAAAGCATTACCCAAATCAAATTGATTCATTAAAATCCCAATTCAACTGAAACACATGCATAACAAAACAAATGAGAAAAAATGTAATTGTTTGAGCTTTAAGCACTGCTTGAGTTATTGAGTCTAAAAAAGAAGGAAAAAAATAAATAAACAAAGCTCAAGTATAGTTTCTATCACAATATACCAATCCACATTCCCAAATAATAATAAAAAATTAGGCTTCTTACATATTTGCACTTTAATGGAGGCTTCAATTACAGTCATCGGCCGAGTCTCATATTCTACAGGATTTAACCACTGTCATCAACATCTATAAGTAAACCTGAAATGGTAGCAAAGTCATGCCATTTGAGGAATAATCAAATAAAGCAACCATATGGATTGAGAAACGTATAGTCAGTTGAGAAACAATAAAATTAAAATGGCACTCCTCAACATACTTGAATTCAGATGTGAAACAATAAAATTAAGGATTAAGAGTTCAAACACAAAAAAATGATATGTCCAGATTTAAACTAAGGTACACTAAGATTCATGCTCACAAAGAGAACAAAAACTAAGGTACATTGTAAAACAAAAAGATGGTATGCTCACAAAGAGAATACAAACTAAGGTACACTCACCCACAACCTGTAGAACATTGTAAAAATAAAGATTGCATGCTCACAAAGAGAAAACAAACTAAGGTACACTCACCCACAGCTGGGGAACATTATAAAACCTGACATGCATTTGGTAGTGGGTCTAATTTGTGGTTAATTTTTTTTTCCCCTAAATTATTAAATCCAAAGGTAAATAAAGAAGAAATAAATAATTTTTAAAAAAAAAAGTTAAACTAAACCAATTGGAGTAAAAAATAATGAAAACAAAAAGGAAACTAATTCATATAAGTGAGATAGAAAACCAAACAAAAACAACCAATAAAAGGGGAAATAGCAGAAGTTATGTGCCACTATCAATTGAGAGAGAGAGAGAGAGAGAGAGAGAGAGAGAGAGAGAGAGAGAGTCACCGGAAAAAACTCCATTGAGAATCTAATATCTTCAAAATAGCATAAGTCACCTGGAAAAAATGAGAGATCACAGAGCGTTAACAAAATCAAATTGACAACTCATAACAGGAAAATAAAATGAAAAACCCAATTTGATAGTGTTTTTTTGTATTATTTGAAGCCTGCAATATTCTCAAGACACAGAAAAGGGGGAAAAAAATAACACACAATTATTATTTTCAACTCGAATTGCTACGGAATTTGTTTCCCAATGGAAGCCAAGCACCCAATAACCAACTAATAATAATAATAAGAAGAAGAAGAAGAAGAAGAAAACATCAAATAACTTCAACTATTAATAGGTACCAAAGGATATAGTTCAAATTTGTCACAATTTTAGCAATAAAACAGACTAATTAAAATACAAATCTGGCATAATTAATTACAAAACTAATTAATTAAAGTTTCTAGCAACTTTTTCCATGGTTTGAACATATCCGGCATAACTAACTGGAGCTCGACTTTTTCGTGCCCCCTTTCGGAAGCTCGAATGAAAGCCTTACAGTTCGGACTCCCGCGGTTTGAATCTAATCTCACAAGTGCAATGTGAAACTAATAAACACCAAATAGTCCAAATCCGACAAATCATTTTGGAAAATAGATTTTCAATCAAATAATGCCAAAATTGGAATGTTTTGCCAGATACAGAGTTGCCACCTAAATATTTTGTTTTGGGAAAATTTAGGAAACCCTGACTCATGCCAAAGGCCACGTGTCCGTCATCACCAAAGTTGCCTCGGCTCGGGAACTTGGGTACGAGAGGGGAAGGTCCTGAAATGAGCACCCCCGCTTGCCCGATAAAAAGCTCGGCCTCTACTAATCATGATATGCTTTTTATAAACATTATGCGTTCTTATTCTGATTATTAAACTAACCTTACTATATGATGCGCACACATACAAGTATAGACTAAATCACAAGAATTGGAACATTTCAAGTCATGTTTGTTTGCGAAAATGGTTTGAATTTGCCACCTTCAAGTGGGCTTAAAGACGCGGTTTTGCCACCAAACAAGGTGGGCTTAAAACATGATTTTGCCACAACAAAGTGGGCTTAAAACATACATTCGTTAAATCGTTTCAATTCAAACAACCAAGCCTTCATCCACAGGCATTCATGCAGTTTAACATTTAAGTACATAGCCTCATGGTAAGCATGCTAAATATGGAAACATCGACACGCATACGATATGCTAAAGCGTAAAACTCACCTAGTACTCCAAACTAGGAAAGAAAATAGAGTTAGAAAGAATGCATGGTTCCTAATTATGTTAAGATGCCTAATGCAACACATGCGATATGCAACTAAATAGGCTCGACTACTAAAGTGGCATATGATTTGCAACAATTTGATAGCATGCTTTGAAGCACATATTTAAAGAAGTATGGAAATTACAATGCAGTCTGAATGATACGCAGATGCATGCAAGACAAATGAATGGATGCAAACATGTGAGCATAAGGTATGCTAACTGAAAAAAATGTCCCTAATCTAACTATCAAAAGCGATTAAATAAAAGGCAGAAAGATGTGGGGTTGGAGGACATGCACACACACACGCATACTTATTACAACATTATGCCCTCGCGAAGGAGGGACCGAATGAATAGGAGCTAAGCTAACTAGCTACGCTAATTAAGCTAACTAAACTAATTACAACAATTGAAATGAATTAACCAACTTATTCTAAGCTAATTAAATATTACAAATTGAATTAAGCTAATTAATTACAAAATGAATTAACTAACTAAACAGTTATAACACTTGTATGAATTAGCTACAATTAATCTAAGCAGAGCAATTTAAATGGCCTCAAGAACGAGGGATGCATGCATGCTTGGTTGGTTTCGTCTCGAAAATCCACCACCTTGCCATTTGCAGCCTCTGTTTGCACATGTTTGATCATCGAAAATTGTGCCAACTCTCAGAACACTTTTGATCCACTTCAGGAACACATTGAGTAACTTTTTTCATTGGTGGCCGGTCGGCTACCAATGGTGGCCGTTCGCTACCATTGTTGGCCGGTCGGCCACCCCTGCCTGAACTTCCTTTTTTGCTGCAGCAGAGAGCAAACAGAGGCAAAACAGTGTATTCTCAAGAAGTGTGTGTACTGTTACCCTTTTTATCATTACACAAGTTCAAAGGAGTATAATTCTTGGCCCTCAAACCATCAACCAAGCATTTTTCATGCATGATGGCTGAGGAACCAAGCTTGTACAAGTTTAATGAGTGCAAAACAAGACTCAACAAAACCACTACCCAATCATGCATGATCAAGGGTGATGATGACCGAGAAAAGTGGCACGTTTCATCACTTTGAGTATGAAACGTTCCATTTTCCTCGTGTTTGAATTAACGTCCGATCCGAACACATGCAATACAACACGAAGATGCTTTATCTTGCCTTTTTTACTTGTTTATTTTGTTTACTCGTTTTAGTTACTGATTTATTCTTTAATCGATTAAGTCCAAAAGTGAGTGTCTTCTAAATAGAAAGAAGTGTCAACCAAGGGATGATGTAAAGCAAGAGAGAGTTCATGCAGTTTATAATGAACGCCCAAAGAGATTAAATCATTAAGCATGAACTCAATCTCAAGCTTAAAGGATCCCAAACTTGAAACCACTCTCAAAAGAAAATAAAAAAGTGAAACAAAAGAGTGTATGACAGAGCTTATGATGTTGAAATTACATACAAAAAAGCACCATAACATGCAAGCAACTCAAGCAATTCATGTTTAAAGGCCTAAAACACTAAACTAGTGAAGCCCTTTACACTACTACTATGCAAAAGACTACTCATACAACACAAACAGCCCAAAACAGAGCTAAAGCAGCCCAAAATATAGCTTAAAACATTCTGAAATTAAGCTAATACAAGCTAGAATAATATGCTAAAACATGAAGCATGCTAGACTAGTAAGCAAGACTCAAGGAGGGGAGGCTAACCCCTCCATTTTTGGACTTCAAAATATGTTTTTATCCACTAAAATAACTCTGAAAAAACAGTGTTTAAAAGCTTGGAAAAAGATGATGCAAGGGTGGGAAACACAAGGGCAAAGGCCTCCAAAATAAGGTATAAAGACAGACTATCAACCCTTCAACCTTTAATGGCCTTTGGACCGAAGCTTCAGCCCAAAAACACAGAGTTTTTATAACCCAAAATCAGTTGGAAAACATGTTGGACTCAAGACACGAAAAGCCAAAACATTAAGCTAAAACATGAGGTTACACTACAACCATGTAAAACAAAACTCAAACAAACTAACCAGCCTAAAACAGAGCTAAAATAGGTCATTTTACAGGCTAAAACATGCTGGACTTAAGCTAAGTTAAGCTAGAAAAACATGCTAACATGTAAAGCCAACTAGGCATGCAAACAAGACACAAGGAGGGGAGGCTATCCTCTCCAATTTTGGACTTCAAAATGAGGTTTTCATCACTAAAAATCCTTTGAATTTCAGTGGTTAAAAGGCCCAAAAAGTTTGATTTGAAGGTGATGAAAAATGGTGCAAAACCTTTAACAACAAAGAAGTGAGAAGGGTGAACTACTTCCTAACTTGAAATGGCCTTAAACTAACACTTTTAACCCACAAAAACAGAGGGGTTTTTTTTTTTTTTTTTTTTTTTTTTTTTTTTTTTTTTTAAAGTTCAAAACCACCCCAAAAACAGTACAAAAAGATGGCAAAAACAAGTATGGAAAACAAGCTTAAAGCGAAAAGGTTATATCTCTTGAAGCCAAGCACACTTTAGCCACAAATGAGGCACCAAATCAAGCTAAAATCACATTCTAAAGCTCAAAGAAGGTCCCAAGGAATCTCAGCCCAAAGATAAGAAACTTTGGTTAAGGGTTCATAGGAAAACTAGAAGTGTATCTCTACTTGTATGCACAAAAGGGCAAGAGAGAGAGAGAAATCTAGAGAGAGAGGATTTTCGAGAGAGAGCTTCCCAAAAATTTTCCAACCTTTAAAACAATAGAGAATGGCCTATATATATAGAAATACAAGAGCTTTGGTCGAAAATATCAACAAAACAGACAGCTGGAGCTTGTGGGAGACAGCTGGAGAAAAATATCTACAAAATCTGAGTTTTCCTTGCACCAGTGGCCGATCGGCCATCATTGGTGGCCGACCAGCCACACTCGTGGCCGACATGCCACTACCAGTGGCCGACAGTAAAAATCTGCTCTCCAGGTCCAACTTCAAATGAGTATATCTCATTCATCTAGACTCCTTTGTAGGTCATTCTTGAGCCTAAATTGAAGCCCAAAGTCTTCTTTCCACTAGTGGCAGCCTCATATCAAAATTCGAAGTGTGCTAAGAGATGTGTTTATTTTAGTGAAGACTGCTCAGTTTTGGTCCTAACGGATTAATGGCTAACCTCTCCCAAACTAGTTTTCTTTCCTCTTCTCCTATTTTCTTCAACTCCAAACCTTTAAATAAGATGTTTTAAAGATTTTTTTCAAAGATTTTACCTCTCTTTCATTCATTTCCACTTTTTCTTGCTCGTTTTACCGAAAAGCGCAACATTTAATGAAATGCGAGCCTCAGAACATCGTAGAAACTTTTTCAAAAATATTTTGAAAGAGAGGGTTTTAAGGTCTAAAAATCATTTTGGTCAAAATGGTTTTGGTCCAAAAAGGGGTGTGAGGTTGGGATTTGGAGCTCCTCTTTCCGAAAAAATCAAACCTTTGCACAGCATAGCCTGCACCATGGAATGATCGAACACGAGGCGCCCAAGTCTTAAGGGTGGTCAAAAATGGAGTGTCTACACTAACTAATTAAAATACCAAGACCAAGACACTGAAACAGAGCTAGCAATACCCACAACCTTAATATGCTCCATTGTCGCTGTTGAAGTCGTTGCACCATATGAAGCAAAAAACATAATGGTGTTTAAAGATAGAGCAGAAAAAATATAAAGAGATAGATTATTGGTGCTCGAACAAATAACCCAATTCGATTAAGAAAAATAACAATTAAGAACATCAACACTTGTTCTTAAGTACAAAACCCAATAAAAAAAAATTAATTTTGATAAAAATACAATCATAACAGACCTTTCAGTCAAACCCAGAAATGACAGTAACTAAAATTTCATTTTCTTTACTTTTGCCGCCACTTTCTCAGCAACCAAACAGGACAAAAATATTTTTGTAAAACATCATCTAATAAAAAGAATGGAATCTGTGTTGATAACCAAAAAAAAAAAAAAAAACCCAAATAAAAGAGGGGAAAAAAGTGAGAGAGAGAGAAAGGCAAAGATTGATTATCATATCAAAATCCAAAACCCAAATAAAAACCCTAGATTCTCACACCTTCCAAAAAAAAAAAAAAAACCAACAACAGGGAGGATGACTTTCTACCTTGGAGCCGTGTAGAAAGAGAGATGAGGTAGAGATTGAGGCAAATGGTAGAAATCACCCCCTCTCACCGGGGCTATATTCCAGAAATCACCACCGGAGATTAAACTTCTAGAGAGAGAAAGCTTGGTGGAAAGAGAAAGATGTGTGGTGGGAAGAGGGAGAGGTGAGAGAGAGAGAGAGAGAGAGAGAGAGAGAGAGAGAGAAGATGTTTGTGTGAATTGATTCAATCCTGAGAGAGAGAATTGAAAAGCTAAATATAAAACTAATCTGAAGCATTGACATTCACCCAAAAAATCTAAACCATTGAAATGTCCAAGTAGGACAAATGAGAGTAAGACATTTTCAATCATTGGATTGAATCAATCTGATGGTGCACATTTGTTCATTCTTGAGGAGAAACTTTCACACAAACAATAACTAATGCATCTATCTTTCATTGAAGGCTAGGAGCACTTTTCCTTTTTGAATCAAACAAAAAAGTACCCGAAAAATATAGAATAAAAAATCAAATTGAACCTATGAAACCCAAGTAAAAAGAATATGGGGGGGGGGGAAGACCAAACAGATTGCCCTTTTTTTTCAAAGAGTAGTGAAATTTATTTTGATTTATACATGTAGCATTTGCCATTATCATTATTTTTTGCACTCACTACCTGATTATAAAGCCCACAATAATTACACATCATCCAAACCCTAATAAGAAAAGAAAGGAACATTAATTTTTTACAAAAATCCAGTAGTACTCATTTTGGAGGAAGAGAAGCATGACAATCAAAATTAGATATTTATGCCATGTTATGCAGAAAAATCAGGTTTGCATGTGTTATGTTTATGCCCTGTTATGCCATTTTGTGGCTTTTTTTCTTTTTAATGATTCTTGAGCATGTGTTTGACACCAAACGCCCCCTACACAGATTTATAATTAAAAATCAGATTTAACATCATCTATATAAAAAGAAAAAAAAAAGAAAATGAAATAGCATCAACAACATACTTCATAACAAAAAAACTCAAAATTAGTAATCAAAATAAAGGGCAAAACACCAATAAATCCCAAATTTTAATATGTTAAACTATTTGGTCCTGCCTTTTATTTTGTAAACTAATAAGTCCTATTTGAATGTTAAAAGCTCACTATAGGCCTTTTTTAGATTTCCCTCCTTTCCGAACATCAGCAACATTAACTACAAAAACAACATCATCAACATCAACTGCATCATCAAACATCATCAACATCATAAAACATCATCAACATTGATCAAACATCAACTACATCATCAAACATCATCAAACATCAACTACATCATCAAACATCATCCACATCACCAGCATCATAAAACATCATCAAACATCAACTACATCACTAACATTGTGAACATCATCAAACATCAACTACATCTTTAACCTCATAAAACATCATCAACATCATCAAACATCAACTACATCATCAACATCACCAACATTGTGAACATCATCAAACATCAACTACATCTTCAACCTCATCAAACATCATCATACACCAATATGGGATACAATATATTAATGTTTATACAATATAACAAAGAAAGATACCATACCAAATATAAAATATAACAAACAAAGATACCATCCCAAATATAAAAAGGACTAAATGGTTTACAAAAAAACACTCAGGACTAGATAGAGTAACATTTCCCAATATGGGATTTATGAGTAATTTTTCCCAAAATAAAATAGAAGAAAATGAATTATACCAGCAATAATGAATCTACCACATATTGGAACAAACTGACCAAGCTACTGCTATTTACAGTGATGCATCTAAAAGTAACAAATAATAGACACACAAAATGAAAGCTAATTGAGAAAGTAGATATAGAGACATACCTTGACACGTATAGAGGAGATATAAAGGCAATTGAGATGATTTATTTCCTTACAATGATTACTCTTTTTATTAAGCAATGACATTATTGAAGGAGAGAAAAAGAACAAACAAAATGAAAGAATGAATGATCAAAGAAAATGGCACAAATACACAAAATCGGAGCAAAAGTGACACAAAAACCAAATATTTTAAGTTTGAATTAACTGATAAACCTTACAAAACCCTATCGAGGCTCATATGGCCTTCACAGGTCATCATCATCAACATAGATGTCCATATTTTGCGGACTGGAATATCTTCAAAATCAGAAAATGATAACTGGAAAAAAAGAAACAAAATCTCCAATGCAAAAATTAAAACCTAGGATTAGGAAGAGAAACATGTGCATCTAAGAAAGGGAAGAAGACGATGGAAACATAATTGAAGGTCTATGACACTCCTAATTCCATAATTAAAATAAACACAATAGAAAGTAGAATAACCGAGCCAGTTATCAACAATACATCATGACTGGAAAAAATAATTATTATAAACTCAAGGATACATCAATAGCTCTACAACAATCTCCAAAATCCCAAATTGCAAATTAGTTTCACAATAGATCTAAAACAATATATATACACAATGCTGATAATAAATGTAAACAAATAAAAATAAAAATAAAAATTAGAAACACACAGGGCAAACACATTATGTGGAACCACAAAGAAAATGACACAAAACACAAAATTTTAATTAAATGGAACTCAATAAATCATATATTATAACAAAGATCGTTACCTCCATAGCGCAATGGGTTCTCCAACGTGATCTGCAAAACATAGAGAGATAAAGAGATTTGTATAGTAAGTTGAGTCCAAAAGAGGAATAGTTGACCCTCATATCTAACTGAGGGGAGAAAGGGAGTGTTTTGCTAGAAGAAAATCTAAAATTGAAATCAGTCTCACCTGTTGTAATAGGTTGACTTGGTCGAAGACGACTTGCAAAGCCCATCATTTGTTCGATGATGGGCAAAACAGAGAATGAATAGGGGGTTGGGGTTGGGTATCTCGCATAGGATGGGCTCAAATGGGGGAAGAGTGGGAAAAGAGAGAGAGAGAGCCACAGAGAGAGAGGGTGGAAGGGGGAAGAGAACGTCTGTTAGAGGGAGAATGGCATCAAACCCTTGAAATGTTTGAAATTTGAAATCTTAAAAAAAGCCTGAGATAAAGAAAAATAATAAAAGAGAAGTATTATCTCAGCCTTTAATTTGTATGCCACCTAAGACAAATAATTCACCAATTTAAATCTATGACACTCACCAATTTAAATCTATTGCCATCTAAGGTACATGAACAACAATAAATAAAGCCAATCTCCAAAGATATCTTATATTTACCATAGGTCTTAATGGCACTTCAAAATACAATCAGACTCAAATCAAAATTGAGTGAATTCCTGTAACAAATCTAATTAATTCTAGAACTTGACAATCGTTATCTAAGAACTAGAACACATCTTATAGAACCTGGAACACATCTAAGACATGAAACAAACAATAGAAACCAGTACAGTGGATAAAAATTATAAATACTCAAGATATCCAAAGATACACTGCTTTAGGCATTGATAAATTGCAAATAATGTCTTACTCATTATGATCTTGTGCGAAAAAGTAAACACGAACAATTTAATTCTTTGAAATTGTGTTTGGATCATAAACTTGAATATGGATTTGAAAAAGGAAAAACATAGTTGTTTTCATCAACAATAAACACCAACAATAATGTTGTTTTTATTTTTAGAGCTATTTTGGATTCTATTGTTATATAGATTATAATGAGCTGTTTTGAAAAAGGAAAAACATAACTGTTTTGCAATTTATCAACAATTTAAATCTATTGCCACCTAAGACACATGAACAATAATAAATAAAGCCTATTCCCAAAGATATCTTATATTTACCATAGGTCTTAATGGCACTTCCAAACACAATCAGAGAATTTAAGAAAGACTTTTGGTAATGAGATTAATTAAAGCTTGAACAGTATAATACTGTAGCTCGACTTTTTCGCGTGCCCTCCTTTCGGAGATGCTTGAATTGGTCTTACAGTTCGGACTCCAGTCACGGTTCTGAATCTAATCTCACAAAGTGCAATATGAAACTGATAAACACCAAAAGTCTAATCCGGCAAATCATTTTGGAAAATCAGATTTTAAATCAAATAATGCCAAAATTGGACTGCTTTGCCAGATTATAGAGTCGCCACCTAAATATTTTCTTTTTGGGAAATTTAGGAAACCCTGACTCGTGCCAAAGGCCACGTGTCCGTCATCACCAAAGTTGCCTCGGCTCGGGAACTTGGGTATGAGAGGGGAAGGTTCTGAAATGAGCACCCCCACTCGCCTGATCAAAAGATCGGCCTTTACTAATCATGATATGTTGTTTTATAAACACATGTGTTCTTATCCGGTTATTGGCGAACTTTACTATGTGACACACAGCATAACAAATATAGACTATATCGCAAAAATTGGAACAAAACAACTCATGTTTGTTTTTGAAAATGGTTTGGAGTTGCCACCCTCAAGTGGGCTAAAGCGCGGATTTGACATCAAACAACGATGGGCTTAAAACATGATTTGCCACAACAAAGTAGGCTTTAAAAACTCACATTCATCGAATTGTTCCAATTCAAACAACTAAGCCTCCATCCACAGGCATTCATGCAGTTTATCATTTAAGCAAATAGCCTCATGGAAAGCATGCTAAACATGGCAATCACTCACACACATGCAAGTATGCGAAAGCGTAAAACTTACAGAGTACTGCAAGCCAAAACAGAAAACTAGTTAGAAATATGCATGATCCTAATTATGCAACATACCTAATGCAACACATGCAATAATGCAACTAAATAGGCTCGGCTATCTAAGATGGCATATGAATGCAACAATTTGATACATGTATTCAAAGAAGTATTTAATTGACAATGCAGTTTGAATGATGCGCCGAGCCTAGTGCATGCAATACAAATGAATGAATGCAAACATGCAAGCATAAGGTATGCTAATTGAAACGTGCCCTAATCTAACCACCGAAAGCAGGTAAATAAAAGGGATAAAGACGTGGGGTTGGAAGACATGCACCCACACATGCACCCTTATTACAACATTGCGCCCTCTCGAAGGAGGGTCCGAATGAATAAGCTAAGCTACACTAAGCTAAGCTAATTATTACAAAACGAAACTAATTAATTATTCTAACTAATTAATTATTACAACACAATTGAATAACTAGCTATGCTAAGCTAATTAAAATATTACAAAAATAGATTAAACTAATTAATTACAACACATGTAATAATTAGTTACAACTAGCTAATAAAGCTATTAAAATGGCCTCGTGGGCGAAGGAGACATGCATGCTCGGTCGGCTTCCTCCCGAAAATCCACCACCTTGCCCTTAGATGCCTCTGTTTGCACATCTTTGGACCTCCGAAAATTATGCTAACCTCTAGATTGCCTCTGTTCCATCTCAAGAACACACTAGTGGCTGATCGGCTACGATTGGTGGCCATCGGCCAGTAATGGTGGCCGGTTGGCTGGCTTTGGTGGCCGGTTGGCCAGTACATGTGGCCGGTCAGCCACTGCTCTCCTGAACTTCCTCCTTTTGCTGTAACAAAGAGCAAACAGAGGCAAGGCAGTGTATTTTACAAGGAATGTGTGTACTGCCACTCTCTTTATCATTTCTCAAGCTCAAAGAAGTATGACACTTGGCTCTCAAGCCACCAATCAAGCATTTCAATGCACGATGGCCAAAGAGTCAAGCTTATACAAGCTTAATGAATGTACAAATAAGACTCGAAGAACCACCATCCTATTATGCATGATCAAGGGTGATGGAGACAAAGGAGATTGGCTCATTTCATCACTTTGAGTATGAAATGGACCAATCTACCTTGTGTTCAATATAACGTCCAATTGAACACATGCAATGCAATACAATATGCTTATCTTGCTCATGTTTTACTTGTCATGTTTTATTTACATATTTTACATTACCAAGTCATTCTTTAACCGGTTAAGTCCAATGTGAAAGTCCTCTAATGAGAGAGGGGTCAACCAAATGATAATTTAAGACATAAGAGAGATCATGCCTTTGGCTAGAAGGAACCCTCAGAAGAGGGTTAAAGCCATTGAGCACAAGCTCTATCTCAAGCTTAAACACAATCATGAGGTTAACCAACCCTCAAAACAAATAGAAAAATGAAGAAATAAGGGAGGTTGCAGACTTGTTTGGTGCTGAAATGGCATGCTAAAGGACACTTAAACATGAGAACAACACATGTAAGTCATGTTCAAAAGCCAAAAGCATTAAACTAGTGAAGGGCATTACACTGGAGGCATGCAATATCAAGCTTAAATGACTAAACTAGCTTTGGACAGAGCTTAAACATGACAAATCAGTAGCCAAAACATGCTGAAACTTAGTCCTCATTTGGCAAGTGGCTGTTTTAGCTTAAAAGCCAAAAAGTTACTAAAAAAATCAAAAAGGCAACAACTTATACTAAAAAGTCAAAGATTCCCTTTTCTCTCTACTTTTTGCACATCTTTTTGTAAAAAGTCAAAAAGTCATCCCAAACATACTAATTTTTCTTACCTCATATTTTAGCTAAAAAGTCAAAAAGTTACTAAAATAGTCTGTTCCCAAACGAGGCCTTAGACACGAAAGGCAAGAAAAACATGCTCGCATGTTGGCTCACAAACAAGGTACAAAGCACAACTCTCAAAAGCAATGAAAGAGTGGAATATGTGAGAGTGTGACAAAGTTATATGCACTGAAATAACATGTAAAATGATGCCATAACATGCAACCATCTCATGCAAGACATGTTAGAGGTCTTAAAACACTAAGCTAGTGAAGGCACTTGCACTATAGCTATACAAAACAAAGCTCAAAAGGGACAAATAGTCCAAAACAGTCCTAAAACAACTTAAATGAAGTTCTAAAACAGGCTTGAAGTAGGCTAGAAAGAGCTAGAATGAGAGGCTAACACATAGCACAAACTAGACTATTAAGCATAATTGCATTACAAGCATACAAAGCGAGCCTCAAGTGGCTAAACCAGCTCAAAACAGAGCTAAAGCAGGTCAAAATAATAGCAAAAACATGCTGAGATCAAATCACAAAATGGTAGAAAAACATGCTCATATGTTAGGCTATCTACTCATCCTCCAATTTTGGACTTCAAAACATGTTTTTAATCACTGAAATATCTCTGAATATCAGTGTTTAAAAGGGCCAAAAAGTTTGACTTAAAGGGTGATAAGAAATGGCACAAAAGCTTAACAAGCGATGAGACAAAACAGTGGACAAGCCCTTAGCACAAAATAGGCTCAAACCACCATTTTTAGGACTGAAAAACAGAGTTTTTTACAGTTGAAAACCGGCCCAAAAACAGTGTAAAAAGATGGCAAAACAAGAGTTCAAAGCAAGCTTAAAGAAGGTAAGTAGTATACCTTTGAAGCAAAGAGCAATCTATGCACAAATGATGTACCAAATCAAGCTAAAACCACCTTTTGGAAGTCAAACAAAGTCCCAAGGAATCTCAGCCCAAAGACAAGCAATTTTGGTTAAGGATGCCTTGGCAAACTAGTTGTGTATCTCTACTTCCATGCATAAAAGGGCAAGAGAGAGAGAATTCTAGAGAGAGAGGAATCTAGAAAGAGAGGATTTTTAGAGAGAGAGGCTCCCAAAATTTGCTAACCTTGAAAAACAAGATATATGGCCTCTATATATAGCAAAAAGAGAGCCTTGGGTCAAAATATCTGATTACAGGACAGCTGGCACATCGTAGAATAGCTGGAGGAGAAATATCTATAAATTCTGAGCTTTCTGGACACTTTTGGTTGACCGGCCATTAATGGTGGCCGATAAGAATCACTTTTGGCCGACCTATGGCCGGCAAGCTCCATTTGTGGCCGGCACCCTCCCCCAGTGGCCGACAGCAAAGATTAGTCCCTAGCCTCGACTTCAGCCAGGCACAACTCCTTCATCTGGACTCCTTTTCAGGTCATTCTTGAGTCTAAATTGTAACCCCGAAATTCTTATTTCCAATGGTGGGAGCCTTATATTAAAATTCCAACTTTGCTAAGAGATATCCCTCTTTTAGTGAAGACTGCTCAGTTTCGGTCCAATCGGATTGATACCTAACTTCAACCAGCCATATCTCCTTCATCCAGACTCGGCTTTAGGAAATTCTTGAGTGAAAAATGAAGCTCCGGAAGTCTTATTTCCAATGGTGGTGGCCTCATAGCTGAAATCCATGTATACAAAATGATAGGCTTGATTTAGCGAGGGCCGCTCGACTCTCTCTTAACGGTTCATGCCCATCTTCTTTCCCAACTTGGTTTCTTCTCTCCTCTCTCATTTTCTTCAACTCCAAACCCCTAAACAAGGTGTTTTGAAATATTTTTCAAAGAGTTCAAATCTCTTTCACTCATTTCCACTTTGTCCTTGCTCGGTTTACCGAAAAGCGCAACATTTAACAAAATGCGAGCCTCGGAACATCGTAAGAACTTTGTTTCAAAAAAAATATTGAAAGAGAGGGTTTTAAGGTCTAAAAACCATTCAAAATAGTTTTGGTCGGATTTGACGCTCTCCTTGCCAAAGAAATCAAACCTTTGCACTGCAAGACTTCCATCACCAAGTAAGCAATCAGTAGCGCCCAAGTCTTAAGGGCCGTCAAAATGGGGTGTCTACAAATACCACAAATTCAAACCAAAGTATGAATTTAAGAAATCAGACAGTATGATACCACAATATAAATTTAAAAATCAATTAATTAAAAAAATTAACTCATGAATTTTATAATTTTGTTTAGGGCCTATTCGTTGAAATAGAAAAATGAAATAAAGTAAAATGAAATAAAATAAAAAATGATAATTGTAAGGGGAAAACAAAACTAGACTTGTAAATTTCCTACCTTGTTTCGATATGAAAGGTCTTAAGGAAGTCCACAATGCTTCAGACATAATGTTTCAATCACAAATTGTAAACCTATTGTTAAAATTTAATCTGTAATGACTCAGAATTTTTTAAAAAAAAATAGTCAGTGCATAATTTAATTGAGCAAATTTTCGAATTTGATTGTTGTGTAAATTCTATGCGAAAATAGTTCTGTTTTGTATTTTTTAAAAATAGTTTCCGATCTTAGAAACTTATGAAATTTTTATATGTTGTTCTCATATGAATCTAGCACATTGGATAAAAATTTCAGAATTAAATGATAAGTATTTATTTTACGAAAATTCACGAACTGATTGGTGTTCAGTTTAATTTATAACATTTGAAATTTACTTTTGGGTGTTCGGACCAAGATTTGAGATAAATTTGTTAGGTCTATTTTGGTATATAATTGGATCATGTTTGACTTATGGGTGAGACCCATGACTTAGATTTAATTTAAATTGAGTTTGTTTAATGACACATGTTTAACTGTTTGGTCCTTTTTAATTAGGTGATTGGTAGTAACCACCTTGGGAGTTGTTATTATTTATTATATAGAATTATAATAAATATTTGATAGTTGATTTTATGGTGTGTACCATATGGTGAAAAATTATATAGTTTATAAGAAATGAAATGTGTATGTATTGCATAATAAGCAAAATATTATATTTTGTGGTGTACAAAAATATTATATTTTGTGGTGAAAAAAGTTATATCATTTTATAATTAATATTATAAAATTTTGAGGTATTATTACAAAATTTCTTTCTTTGAGAAATCAATTATGGGGAAACGAACCCACGTGGGGTTGTCTCCCTCACGCCCTTCTCTCTTTTTTTATTTTTATTTTTTATATTTTTTTTTCTTTCTTCTTCATTTGCCTTTATTCTTTCTTTGAGCGGAGAGCTGGGCTCTCTCTCTCTCTCTCTCTCTCTCTCTCTCTCTCTCTCTATTGATGCTCAATCTTTGAACTTAAAATGAGAGTCTTTAGAGTGAGATTTTGCCAAAATGTTGTAAATAAAAGTTGGAGAGCTCGTCATGATCTTCGCAATGGTGGTCTCGGATCCATGATCAGGCGATGTATGTATTTTCGGATTTGCTTTTCTTCATATTTGAGGTAGGGACTTTCTTCAAATTCTTACATTAAAACTATGTTAGGGTTATTTTGAGAAAATATGTATAAGAGGTATTACATATATATAGATATATATTTTTTCAGATTTTGTTTGGTGATTTTTGGAAGAAAACTTAGGTTGAAGTGTTAAGAATATTGTTGTTTTGAAATTGATTTGGAAAAAAAATCATCTTGTATTGGAAATACTTGTTAAAAATCCGAAAATAAAATAAAATAAATAGTTGTAATGTAACGCCCCCATTTTCATGCCCAAATGGTAATGCAATGATCATGGCTCTTTAAGATAAAGCTGATCATAAATTATCATACTTGCATTACATGAAATAAATAGTTTTCTTGTAAGAATAAAATTTATTTAACAACAATTAATTAAACAACAAATACCCCTAGGGGTTTACAAGTTTCCGAGGCTTGAGTCTGGTTACACAAAACGGTTATTCAAACCCACACACATAAAGCCCTTGGCTTGAAATCAGAGTCACAGCAAACGAGCACATTATGCTCTCTACACACACTTCCACACCTTCAGTTAGGCGGAATCACCACATCCTTTCCTGCACAAAAATCCCATAGGGTGAGCACAAAGCCCAGTAAGAAAATCTTTCACAAAATATATACATTTTATAGAAATCTCATGAGATGGAATGCTTATGCCATGCCATGCCTTTTTTTGATAGTAAAACACACCTTCAGCTTTGGAAAACCAATATGCTCAATGATGCCATGTAATTCTCCATTGTTCAAAACTTAACAATTTAACTCAAGGGGCGGTAAATACAACTCTGGTAATCCCTAGGTCAGTGTCTGCAAGTAGACTATACAAGTACTACCAATTTGTTATTTTTACCAGTATCAACTGGAGGGCTCGACACCCATAATCTACACTACCTGTCAAGACTTATCACCGTATTTACCCCAAAACAATTTCATGACAACTCATTTCTCAATGCAAGTTTTCAAATCAGCTTTCAAAATTCAATGCAATTTCACAAGATGAATAAATATTCTTATTTCAATTCATCCAAGGGATAGCATAATTCCCACATTTCAAACATTTCCAATAACGTAGTCATCTCAAGACCATATCAACACTTTTGAGCAACAATTTCCAAAACCTCATCAATTAACATATTCCATGGACAAATCGTCATTTATATGTAATAAATAAACAATTTTCAGACATCATTTATTTTGGCACACAAAATAAATATAACAATATATTCTAAAGATTTTTAACACCTTCCTTAAAATTCCCTAATTTCTAGGTTTTCTCACCAAAATCATTCATCTTCAAATATTTAAGAAGATCTCACCAAAACTTCTTTCTTTCATCAACATAGTTCAAAAACCCCCAATTTCTATCTCAAAGGATCAAATAGTAAACCCATTTCCAGTCACTCTTTTTCTTGAATCAACAATTAATTTTCAAAACTAAACAAATGATGATTTCGAAAATCATCTTGATGTTGCAAAAACATATATATAACTCAAAGAAAATCCCTACCTCAAGTGTAGAAAACCCAAGCAACAAGGTGAAACTCCAAAGAAGACGAAACCCGCTTTTGTTTAGATCAATATGAAGCTCTTGAAGTCTTCTACCTTATTCTCAAAGACACTAGGGTCAAGAACTGTCACGCCCCAATTTTTAACACTCGAAGTATTACCAATTTCATTTACTTAATTCCATTTCAGAGATAACATGCGGAAATAAACTCGTATATTCAACTCGTAGAAGTGAATAACATTGCTCTCATTCGTATGCAAGTAAATACAACATGAGTACACTAAATAAATTGCCCTTGGGCTTACATCATTAAAAGTCAAGAAGAAGGGTATAACCTTTTTACATAAATGGCATTCCGCCAACACAAAAGAGGCCTCGTGGCCAACAAATAAGAAGATCCAAAACCTTGTAGCACATCCTGGCTATCACCTGAAAAAGATTCAACAACGTGGGATGAACATATAGTCCAGTAGAGATCTCAACATGATCCTCAACAATAACAACTTACAGATAGCTATGATCATGAATGTTCATCTCATACTAGAATAGTAATGTGACAGTTTACACAAAATATACATAAGTATGAACTTTTCTCGAAAACAACCATTTCATTCAACGCTATAAGCGGTTCACCTTTCTTTCTTTTTCATTACCCATTTTTCCAAACTTTCATGACTATAACAGTTTTAGAAAAAAAAACAATTTCACCAAGCCCATTACTCTTCCCCCATTTTCCGTACTTATAACAAAATGACCTTTTTTTGAAAACATGTTCACAAATACCCCATTTTCCTTCACACTTTCCAAAATCTCAAAATGGCATTTTGGTTTGTTCCCAATACATTCATATCAATACATGCATGCCTTAAATAAAAGGGAAATAACAAATCATCAATCATGTATATAATCCACAAATGAGGCAGCTCGGCCTTTCAAAACTGTAACCATCGCAACCCATAACATACTCAGATACACTGACGATAACAATTAAAACTTTGCTCTACCGGCTATATGCACAGTAAGCTAAGGATATGCCAAAACGATAAGCAAGATAATAATTCATTTTAAACATTTCATACCTCATAATAGATACACATTTTAGTACTGTATCAATCTCAAACAAAAACACTTCCATACTTCACAAATGATACACATTTTGGTGTTGTATCAATATCAAACAAAAACACTTCTATACTTTACAAATGATACACATTGTAGTGCTGTATCAATGTCAAACAGTTTCCGGTTTAGAGGTCCATCCCCTATCTTCCCCTAAACCGTGGAGTACATCCCCTATCTCCTCCCACACAACACAATGTATATAAACAATTATCATATACAAATTCCTCAATACAACAAAGCATCAATAACAAGTGTAATACATACACATAAACTATTCAATAATGTTTAACCAACACAAGTGTAATGCATACATCACAATTCAACACAACAATGTCATCCTCCACCGATGACCAAGGACAAAACCTCTAGATGCATGTATTCAGTACACCTAATAAAAGAGACTCAACTCTCAAGCAAACCTTAAACCCAACAACGACACTAGTACGATAGGTAAGGATAAAACCCCCAAATGTGTGTATTCGACACTCATGATACAATAGTTCAATTCTCAAATTTGTTTTCCGAGACTCACATAGAGTTAACATTTCATTTACCATTTTCAAGATCAACTTTCATAATTTTCTTAAGTCAACATGTTCCATCACTTATTCCAAAAACACTTTTCCCTTTTCACAAAACCAATTACATTCTCTTCATTTTACAAAATCAATTCCATGGATAATAAAGCCATAACCCAACTTGATTCAATACGTTCATTTCAAAATAATCCCAATACCATAATTATTCCCTTAACTGTTAGCACCTTCTACACAACTCATATTAACAATAGAAATTTACCAACATTGTTCAACCATAAACCCTTTTTATTTTACCAAATCAAAATATAATTTAGGGCTTTCCCTTCTTTCAACAATAACATGCTAATTTTACTCTCTAATTAGTCCAAACCACAGTCAATGATAACAAAACCATTCTCAAACAACCAACCCCAGGTTCCCCTCATGATTTTCAAACAAATCCAACATGGATATGATTTTCATGCAATACAAAATTACCACATGTCTATCTATAGACGGAGTATTGAAAAGGAACAAAGAAATCCCTACCTTAAATGGAGAGACCAAATGAAGAAGATGAAGGCCAAAAACCAAAGTGCTCCAAATCGCCAAACTTTCAGATTAAAATGAAGCCCTCAACCCACTCTACCTTTCTTACAAAGGACTTAGTATAGATTTACACTAGAGGGAGATGAAAACCTAGAGAGAAGGTGTCTAGGGAGAGAGAGAAGATGGTTCTAGGGTTTTGAAATCAAAAGGGAGATGAACAAGTTATATTGAAAGGTTGTTATTAAAGCCCATTAATTGGAAAATGAAAGGACAAGTTAGAATTAAATGAACACTAATTGAAATTAAATGAACACTAACTAGAATTAAATGAACACTAGTTAGAAATATGAAAAGACACCAGTTGGCATTAAATGAACCATTATGAAAATTTAATGGACACTAACCCTTGGTTTCCAAACACAACCAACCTGTTTTAAACCTACCCAACACGACCCAAGACTCATATACAAAGAGTAAAGGATAGAAACGGGAAAAAGACAACAACACATCCACGGAACCGAGTCTGAAATACAATTAAAAAAAATGAAAGGAAAACCGGGATCGCTATAAGAACACAATGGATCTAGATGAAATCTTAGAGAGAAGGTGAGTTTTAGAGAGAGAATATGAAGATCTTTGTTTATGGAGAGTTTTTGAGATGGAATGGGCTGCTGAGAAGTGACCTAAAATGTCACATTCACGATCTGATATGAACAGGCTCGCTCGAGCAAAGGAGTTCTCGCTCGAGCGACCAAACACAAAAAGGTCGCCTCGCTCAAGCGAAAGAATGCTCGCTCAAGGGAACAATGCAAAGCTTCAGGTCTGCAACACAGAAGCACGCTCGAGCGAAGGAAAGCTCGCTCGAGTGAAGAACACCAACCTTCAGGTTTTTTAGAGACGCAGACGCACGCTCGAGCAAAGGAAAGCTCGCTCGAGCGAAGACACATTTCCACAGAGCTCGCTCGAGCGCAAGAAGTCTCGCTCGAGCGAAGAGGCAAATTTCTAAACAACAAGGTTTTGGAAAAATAAGCAATCAACCTGTTCCAAACACACAACTACAACCCAATAACCAACATTAAGGGGAAGACAAGGGAAACAAGACGTGAACCACCATCCAAACCATACGAACTCGAGTCCGAAACACCACAAGAGACAGGTCAAAACTAGGGTCGCTATATGTAAGAGTTGTATCTACCTCATATTATGGTTAGATCATTTATTTTGGGGAAAATAATGTAATCTTTATCTCATCTTTGAGTTTTGGAATTTATTTTTGAGAAGAAAAATAAATTGATATTGATGAATATGGTGTGAATTGTTAAGTTGAGATTATAGAATGATTTTGGGATTTAAAACTCTAAAAGTGTGATATTCATGATGTTTTGTAAATGTTAATTTATTAATTTTAGAAAAGTTGTGAAATTGTGGTTGGTAGAGATTTGGGAAAATTGGCTAGGCGTGAAATGTGGGGGTATTTTGAGTGATGAGTCATGTGAATTTATGTTTGGTGTTATTAATTTGGAAGATGGTGAACTTAATGGATTTACTAATTTGATGAATTAAATTAGTTTGGTTAATATTTAAAATCCTTCGTAATTAAAGGGGTGTTATTGGGTTTAAATTCCTAACTTTTAATATTATGAGATTAAAAGTGATGATGTTGACCAAGAATGAGATTTGGGGAATTAAGCGAGATTAAGTTGATGCAATATGGTATTTGGTCCCTAGTTTTACTAGTTGAGTTATGTTATCATAATAATATCTAAAATTCATATATAAGATATTCAAATTGTTTTGGCGGATTTGGACAATAAAAGAAAATAATATGATTTTAGCTCGTTTGGAGCAAATGGATGAATTGGATTCAAACAAGAATGAGTTATCAAAACTTTTATTTATTTATTTAGTTTTCCTTAGTTTAATTTGATGCGGTTGATGTTGATAATTGGAAGGTGAACACTCACGTTATATTTTACGTTTATAGTCAAGAGAAGATTTTGATATAATTGATTAAATGTTAGAATATTCACTTATGCTTATTGAGAATTATGATTGAACTTGAAGATCTCGAGATTTTACTTGCGTGAGAAAAATGAGAATTTGATTCTATTTAATGTTTGGAATGGGGATGAGTTTTGAAAAGATTGCAATTACATTTCATTGATAAAGTATGTGAGTTAGAAATCGATGAACACTTGAACTGTAACAACCCTCGTCACTGTTTACCGATTAACCACTGATTACTGATTACCTACTGATTACTGTTAAACTGAGACTAAGTGTGATAAATAATTGAATAGATTAAAATACCGAACTGACTGACTGAAAACTGAAACCGAAATGATTGAGTATATATCTGTTTGAATTGCATTCTATCTGTTTGACTGTTTGATTATCTGTTCATGTTTTTATGTTTAAATTGTGAATTGAAGGCCTTATCGGCGGCCAAATCTGAAATTGATTGTTGATTTGTGTTCATTGGAATTTATGTGATTTAATGGTGTATTTGTCTAAAAATTGATTTGGTATGATTAAATTAGATTAAATAGTGCTAAATTACAAGAGTTGCATTATTTACCACATTGTCATAGTAGTGGCCCACTACTTCACACATATTGAGACTTGTAATACATTGAACAAAACTTTTCCTCAGCCATATTCATTGTTATTGCTGTAACGCCCCACTACTTGCTGGCCCAAATAACTTGTGGGTCGACCAACAATACCCAAAAGCTTAAGTCCAAATTATTTAGTAGCAAAGTAGTGGTGGTTTATATGCCCAAGATCACCCATGCAAACTTCCGATGTGGGACAGGGTGTCACAAACTCCCCCACTTATAAATCCTCGCGTCCTCGCGAGGGTCTATAATCAATCAGAATACCACGACAAGCTCGTGGCCAGCCCAGAATAAGTGGCCCACATGGTTGTGTGCATGGGTCGGCTCTGATACCATTTGTAACGCCCCACTACTTGCTGGCCCAAATAACTTGTGGGTCGACCAACAATACCCAAAAGCTTAAGTCCAAGTTATTTAGTAGCAAAGTAGTGGTGGTTTATATGCCCAAGATCACCCATGCAAACTTCCGATGTGGGACAGGGTGTCACAATTGCCGACTAGAGAGTGAGAATAGGGAGATTGGGTGATTTCATGAGAATTGCTTAGGAATTGGAGGAATTAAAAGGAGTTCTTGCTAGATTGGACCTCTAGACTAGTAATTAAGGAACTTAGGTATGAATTTCATCCTCTTGATTATGTCTTTAAGTTGATTCATGCATGGTTCATGTCTAATTGAGGAGCTAAGTCATGATTTAGTTCTAACATGTTGAATTAGAGCTTAATTGTTGCATGCATGTGCATATCTCTCATTTTTGGAGGTTGTTCTTCATAAATTCCCACATGCATGTTCATGTTAATGTTAAGGACCATGATCTCATCTTGAATTTGAAAGAATGAGCTCATTTGAGCAAGCATTGAAGCTTTATATTGGTTTGAATTCATGCATGTCATGTTTGTAGCATGTTCATGAAAATTTGGTTTGAAATTGGATTTAATTGACTCACCCTTGGGCTTTGATTTCACAAATTGAGCTTTGGAACTTGTTATATATTGAGTTTAGATGTGTTTTCCAGAAATTGGGACCAAGAGGTCGAGTTTTGAGCTTTGGAACGCTTAGTTTGAGCTTGGGAGGCAATTCTGGAAATTCCAGAATTTGGCTTCTTCGCTCAAGCGAAGGATTCAACGCTCGAGCGACCATCGTTTATTCTGAGCTCCGCTCGAGCGAAGGAATGGTGGCTCGAGCTTAAATTGCAGGCTCTCAGATTCTTGGTGCACGCAGACGCACGCTCGAGCGAGAGAACCTACGCTCGAGCGAGGACTGTGTCTTACGCTCGAGCGAGCGTTGAGCGAGCATCGAGCGGAGATTTTCAACATCCAGCACTTTTTGCATTTTTACAGACTGCTCGAGCGAGGAAGTCCACGCTCAAGCGACCCCACTGTTTTGACAAGCTCGCTCGAGCGAGGAAAGCCACGCTCGAGCGAGACCCCTATTTTCTGAAAATTCTAAAAATGCTTTTAAAGTGCATCTTTGCATCCTCATCCCATCCTAGGCATCCTTAGGCCTAGTTTAAGGCATCTTAATGAGGATATAGATGTAGAACCACACCGAGGCAATTTAGGGATTAAGTGATTACTTTCCCAACTGTGTAGCTTAGTGTGTGTTCAATCTGTAACTGTGTAGGGTTGGCACATGGGGACGCGCTCTAACTTATCTATAGCCCAAAACTCTGTGAGTAACAACTGTGTAAAGATATATTCAACTGTGAATATTTTCGACTGTTTAACTGAACTGTTTTCTGAACTGATACTGTTAATTGAATGAATGTATGTCCTCTATTCTGAACTGTATTGTGGCATCCTTAGCAACTACTGTTTACTGTTACTGTTATTGTTACAGAGATCTCTGTTGGTTCCCTTATTAGAACCACTACTGTTTACTGACTGATGGCCATCATTTACTGTTCGGTCTTTTAAGACCTACTGTTTACTGTACTGTTATGCTAATGGATGTACCACATATGACTGAATGACTGACATACTGAATCAATGAACTGTTTTCATTACTGTAAGGGTATTCATTCTTAACCTCTTTACGCATTGTGTTATTCACTGGGTTTTAGCTCACTGTTTATATATATATGTAGGTGTTCAGGCACCAGACCGGAGCTAGGAGCGTAGGTTAGACTCCCCTTTTTGTCGAGCCAACCACTGTGCCTCACTGCGAGGTTCCGAGCCTGTCAAGCTATGGCTTAGGGGTGTTTTAATCTCCCCTGACTGTCTCTGTAACTGTTTTGTTTACTGTATAGACTGTACTATACTGTTTAATAGGGATTTGGTCCCTGTTCTGTATGATTGTAAATATTGAGCAATACTGTTTTATCACCGACTGTATATATATATGTATGAAAGGTCTTTTTGCATACAAACTGTCACAGCTCATTGGACATTGTTTATTTACTGTTTTGGCTTCCGCCATGCCCCTGTACTCTGTTTTACTGTTCTTTTAAGCAGGCCTTCAGTAATCTCGGATTACTGGCCGGTTACGGCGCTAAACCCATAGGGGCGGGTTTGGGTCGTGACATGAACCCACTTTGGTGTCATATGTTATTGCTATTGATGAACCTATCGCTTAGAAGTTTTAGTTTTGATAACTGGTAGGGGATTGCCATGTTGGTATTTAAATGAGGAGATTTTTGGAAAGGTAAGAAAATGTTTGACTTTGGAAGTTTGTTTTATATAAGGAATATTGTTGAATTGTCTTGAAAAGACTAAGTTGGAAGTTGTTGATTTACATGTGGTAAATACATGAACATTGGCATTGTTATATTATTTCTTGGGATTGTATCATGATATTACATTGATAGGGATGTGGAAATTGATCACAATGGAGAATTGTGTGGAGGAAATTGGAAATGGAATCATATGAACGATTGTACATTTTGCATTATCATTTTATCGAACCACTATTGAAATTGATTTTTAATCTTGCATTGGAAGGTTATGGTTTTAAAAGAGAAATTGTTTTGTGAAACAAGATCTATTGTTTTATTTTTGGTAAATTCGTTGGTAAGTCCGGGTAGGGGGTGTAGTTGGTATTGGTTAAGTTTGCCTGAGTGTCCATGGTTAAAGACCAAAAACCCGTGCGGATAGGTGTCGAGCCTTCCGGTTAATACTGGTAAAAATGACAATTTGGTAGTACTTGTATAGTCTACTTGCAGACACCAGCCTAGGGATTACCTGAGTCGTATTTACCACCCTTGAAATTTTATTGAAATTGTTGGATTAATGTGTTTTCAAATTGGCATTGTGAATAAGGTTTTCAAAAGATAAGAAAAATATTTTTGAGCATGACATGACATATGCATTCATCTCATGAGATTGTATAATATGTATTTGATGCTTTGTTAGATGTCATTATGAATTGTTTAATTATTTGATTAAATTGACAATGAGATAAATGAATGAATTAAAAAGGATGTCATGTTGCCATTGAAACATGTTTATTTATTTAAGTTAACTAGTTGTGGTTAATTAAATAAATTGGATTTAAGAGATGATGTAATAAAATCATATGGTTTTTGACATGGTATGATATCAAGTATATGTATGACTATCTTTGTACCCGCATACCTCTTAATGTTTTAATATGAGATTGTTTGGTGAACTAATGGTTGCTCACCCCCTGCCTATACATGTGTACATGGAATGCTTTTCAGATTTGAAAATCAAACAATGGATCTTACCATTTCATAAGTGTAGTGTAGTGATGGATTGCACTACTACTTTTTATTTGGGTTGCGTGCTATTTTTTTGTAAAGAGTAGTGACCTCTCTTTTATTGTAAGTCTCAGGGCATTTCTTTGATTTGTATGTAAATGACATTGTTGTATAACAAGAGGGAATATGTATATTTAATTATTCTTCATTTCGTCAAATGATGAATTGACATTTGTAAATGAATTTAATTAATGAAAATTGGTAATGTTATCTGAGTAATAAAATATGGGGCGTGACAAAATTGGACAAACCTATTGTCAATATTATTGAAACAAAAGATTATTGAAGATTATTGAAATTAAAGATTATTGAAACATGCTAAAAATTAAAGATTATTGAAACATTATTGAAACAAAAGATATCCAAAGATAGAAATATTAATACTCAAGAAAAATCAAAGCCCAGGTTTCAATTTTCCCCATTGTTTGCTCACCTAAACAGTATTTCTACCAGATTCTTCCTTGGTGGAGTAAAACAGTAATTAATGACATTTAATAGCATTCCAAATGAAATTATCATGCATTGTTTTCAAAATCTGATTGGAAAAAATCGTAGCGGTTATTTGTAAATCAAATTCGAATGTTATCAAAATGCTATACAAACTAATAAATCTTACCAAAATCTGGTTATAAATAAAACTCAAAATCTGAAGTAGTACCACTAATCAAAATCTAAAGTTTGATTAACAGGATTAATAATAAAATGATTAATAATCACATGAATTAGTGAAGGATTTGTTATCCAATCAAATTCGTGACATAAGTGTCACATCAACCTGTTGTAAGTTTGTATAACACTACTCTATCAACCTATTAATTCAAGGAGAAAAGGGGGAAAAAAATATTAATTTAACTCCTATCTATTTTGGTTAAATTTGTTTGTGAATAGGAAAATTAGCTAAAAAGCAAAAAAGTATCACAAAAAATCAACCCATTCTTTCTATTTATTTTATATAAGTCTTTTCGTAAATAATTAAAAAGGCACAAAAATAAAATAAAATAAACAATTTCCAAACAAATCCTTGGATGTAAAATAGTAATCTGTTGAACAATTTTCAAACAATTTCCAAACAAAATGATGGTTTTAGAAGAAACCAATGTCTCCTCTATTCACTAAGAGAGACACTTTTAGTGCATGATTCTATGTAAGTTTTTTTGCCCTAATTGAACAAAAACCATGGATGGTGCAGTGAGGACATACATAATCATATATATAAGTTTAGATGATGAATTAGAAGATCTATGTACAGATATATGTATATATAATCATAATCATATATATATAACAAAACAACTCAGATTTATATATATAATCATATATATATATATCTAAAGCAGTAATACACACAAATGCATATATATATATATATACACATACATATTGGCTTGAGAGAGAGAGAGAGAGAGACACAGAGAGAGAGAGAGAGAGTAAGCGTAGCTGGTGTAGTGGACGATGACGCTCTGACCAGGGACTGGCTTTGGTCCGGTTTCGACAGTGAGGACTTCCTTTTCGACTCCCATCTCTGAATCTCTAATCTCTTTTGCTGTTTTATTTCAATTTCAACCCTTGTTCCCCTTTTGCAGTGGCTCCTTTCGTCAATATTGAAGGGGGTTTGGGGCGATTGGGATGGCGGACAAAGGGAGGAAGGAAGAGAGAAGATGAAGAGAGTAATAGGGGGTTTGGGGTTTGGTTGCCGGCAAGGATTGGGCTCCGACAGGGAAGCACGGGAATGGGCTCCGATGGAGAGAGAGAGAGAGGGGGTGTGTTCAAAATTTGAAAGAGATGAGAGGAGTGTGAAAGAGAGAGAGAGTGTGTGTTGAAAATGTAATGGACCAAATTTTCAGTGAGACATTTTCAACCTTTGGATTGAGTCAATCTAACGGTTCAAATGTTGACAAAGGGACAAAAGTTAGGATTAAAAATCTGAGATATTTTGTTATATCGATTTTAATTTATTTTGTCTTTATTGACTATTTTAGCATAAACTCAACTTTTCAAGCACCATCTGATATGCATTTTATATAAAAATTATAATTTTAATCACAAAATGTATAGATTTTATTACAAAAAGTATAATTTTTTCTTATCACAAAAAAATATAAAAGTACAACTTTTATCATAAAAAACATAACTTTTATTTATAACTTCAGAGGTGCGCACTATAACTTCACCATTCATAATTTTTATTATAAAAATTATAATTTTTATTACAAAAATTCATAACTTATATCATAAAAATTGTACATTTTTTTATAAGGGCAAATTTCACTTTACCCTCTTGTAGTTTGGACCATTTGTTGTTTACACCTTGACGTTTAGAAATAACCACGTAACCGCCACGTGGTTTGTGCACTAAAGTACATCGTTTAATACAATTAAACATTCTGTCTAACTTAACAGTAAGTGTGAAACACGTGACAAATATAAGGGAGTTATATGCCCATTTTCAAATATTAAGGGGGTAAATCGCACATGAAATAAAATATAGGGGGTTAAAGTGCAATTTTCCTTCCAAATAAATGATGAAAATATAAGGGTACTTTAGTCTTTTTCATTAAATCGTTAACGGTCTTAATGGTGCATTTCAGTTTACAAATCACAAGAAGTTATGTGATCATTTTCAAACATTAGAAAGATAATCTACACATAACCCAAACCATAAAGAGTAAAGTGAAATTTACTCTTTTTATAATATGCAAATATACATCATAACATTTCCCTTGTTATAGTGCTAAAGAATTGTTGCTCTGGCATTTATTCAACCTAAATATTCCTTACTCTCGTTTATATTTGAACCACCAAATGATATAAAATTCATTACTTATTAGAGTAAAATTTTTGAAAACTAAACATTATGCATATTTCACAACACTTCACACATTATTTAAACACATTGCTCCATAACTGTTTTCTTTATTAAAGTTGTGGGAGTCTAAAAAATACCAGCTTATTGGGGGTGACCCAAACAAGTCCTAACAATGGATCCAACTTAAACAAGGAAGCCCATCAAACAAATATCACGCTCCCTATCTATAAAAAGAAGGCATCCTATGGAATAAAGGTATGCCACATCTCTATGCAACACAACACATTAAGACCTTTGAATTATTGATCTATTCTCTTTGCTTAAAGAACTCTAACTTTATCATCGGAGTGTCCCCAGTCGGCAACCTCGGTTAGATGGCGCCGACCATATTTATCTTTGCAAATCTAAGGGGCCAAGCTTGTCTCTTCGTTGGATTCTTTAGCAATTCATGTGAGAGGATTTTTTGGGTCTCACAATTGGCGTCGTCTATGGGAAAGAGTTAAAAAATTCAATGAAGAGAAGAGCAAACACCACCTTTAAGGTGCTCGGAGCAGTGTACTATAAGTAAATATGATCTGAACACCAAGGTTAGTGATATCACTTTATACAAAATCAAATTTTAACCAATCTCTTTCTAGGAAAAACAGACCCACAATTGGGTCTTTGTCTTCTCCCTTTTTGATTATGTTTTTTTTATTCAAGTTCAACTTTGATATATATATATACACGTCTATATATTTATGCTCACAGATTTTGTCTATTCAATTTTGTTTAGGAAAGTTGAAACAACAAGAAAAAAGTTCGTAAATCTCCAACTGAGTTTTGACTTTCTCTCTCTATAAGTGCTCTTGAAAAGCCAAAGAATAAGAAAAGCTGTCGACCAAAGCCGGGGCAACACAATGCAACCAATTCGGCAACAAAGTGTGCTCAATGGCATACCAAGTAGCTCGCTCATTGCTTTGGACCATTGCTGGTTTTCTGAACTCACCAAACGGACTTGTGAAACAATCTCTCGGCAAAAGATGAAAGTTGTTCGGTGTCAATGAAAGGCCGAGAATAAGTGTCGCCGAGCATACGTAAAACCAAAGATCTTATTCCATCTTATTCCATCTGCTTGACAACATCAAGGTTCTTCAACAAGATCACCTATGTCACTCGGCAATGTCGTCATCCCACAAGAATCGTTTTTCTAGCAATAGTATTGGCCACCTTTATCAAGCTCAGTGACAGAAGCTCAAGCTGTTTCAATAATCAGAATCCAATGACTTGAATTGCCTAATAGACCGCAACACTTCCGTTCTTGGCAACCACAACACCCGTTTGAAAAAAATCATTGAACCACAGCAAGCTTGCCGGGTTACAGAGCCATTTCATGCCGAGAAGTGAACCGGCCCGGTTATCTGTCGTTGAGTACAAATTCAACAACCCATCGTAAGCCTCGCCAAGATCTTTTGCTGAGCATATTCCTCCACCAAGCACACTTCTCCGCCAACCATACTTTAGCCGAGGACAAGAGCCAAACATAATTCTGCTAGGCGAACACATCCAACACAATAACATTCTTTGGCAACACCACTCAAGTTCCTCGGCTTTACATTGAACTAGTTGGGTTTACACTAGAATAAAAGCTTTCTCGAAAAAAGTTATAAGAAACCTTTAGCGAGCCAATGACGTTGCCGACTTGTTGACCAAGTGTTTCGCTAAAGAGGATTGAATGAGTTGCAGACCAAGGTGTTTTGGCAAGACAAAGAGTTGTGGCAAAGTGGTTGAGCACTATTCATTAGTTACTAGGAATGCATACTTTAAGGATTTAAACTACCTTTTATCTATGCCCCTATTAACAATTTAGACAAACATTAGAGATAAGACCAAATTGACTCAAATTGATAACTTTGAGAACCAAAATAACAAAATTGGAACTTTTTTTTTTAGATCGGGAAGAAAATCTTCATTTCAAAACCGATAAAATCGAATCAATCTTGTACAACGGTAGCAAAAAATCTCATAAAGAGATAACAAACTTTCATAGGAGGAAGAATTCTAGCCTCCATAGAAGAGGAGAAAAAATCCTTATAAAAAAGGGGACACAATCTCCACACAAGTAGGATTATTACAACTAGGGCTGCAAATGAACCAAACTGTTCATGAACAAGCTCGGCTCGGCTTGGCTTGCTAAGGGCTTGACTCAGCTCGGTTCGGTTCGTTTAGTAAACGAGTCGAGCTCGAGCTCGAATATTAGGCTCGTTTAGTCAACAAGCTTGGCTCGTTTATCTTTATTTAAATTATATAATAAATATATTATTGATATAATAAATAATACATAAATATATATATAAAGAATGTATTTATACTATTATTTATATATTAAATAATATAGATAATATTTTTTATTTAAATATTTTTTTAAAAAAATTTATCGAGCTGAGTTGAGCTCGAGCTCAATAAATGAGCTGAGCTCGAGCTCAGCAAAGCTCGACTCAGTTCGGTTCGTTTGCAGCCCTAATTACAACAAATAATAAAAAAATAAAAAAGCAAATCGAAAACAACCAGATCCAAGTCGCCAAACACATTCAAAGCTTCATTACACCACAACCTTCAACTTAAAATTTGAAGACCCCACCTCCGCTGGTAAAGATGGAACATTGAGGTTAAGGTGGTAGCCTAGCGTGAAACGAACGCATTAAACAATATCGGTCTTCGGATTGTGAGAAGATTTGAAACCAGATCTTAAAGTTTTAGGTCGAGGGTAAAAGTTTGGGTGTAAGCTAAACATCAGATTCGGAAGATTGAAAAGAGAGAGAGGTGACGGTAATACCGATGGCCAGAGGCAGATCTGAAGAAGATAAAGCACATCTAGTGAGGGTGGATCTATGGATGCATGAAGGTGGCAGATCTGGTGGCGGTGTGGTAGTGGCAGTATTGAAAAGGATTGGAATGAAAAGTTTTCAATGTTATTAACCAAAAGGACAAAGAATATGAGAAAAAAAATGGGTGAAAGGAGGAGAGAGGAGGCCAGTGACCGGAACCTCTCTCCACTCTCGGTGGCACACCCAACAGAATGCTTGGAGAGGAAGGTTAATGCATATTTTAAAGACTAAAAATATCTTTTATCCTTGTTTATAAGGTCTATTTCAGAATTTGCCTAGGTTAAGCAGTTGAACCCGAGTCCAGATGCTCTCCTTATAGCCTCTCCTTGCCTCCCTACTTGGGATGGTCCAGATGCACCCAAACAGATCTGGCGGTCCAGATCTGCCCCCCTCCAAAAAAAAAAAAAACAAAACAAAACAAACAAATTAAAAATGAAAATTTCCCACGCAGAGGCTATACATACAGGTTATACACAATTGACCTCACTCTCACTCATCCTCACCCTCACTCTCACAAACCTGGTTCTCCATCGAACCCAACCTCACCGACAACCCACTCCCGACGACGGCGACGCATCACAATTGATTCTCTCTGCTTCGCAAAACATTATGATTTTAGATGGATTGTAGATGATTTTAGATAAAGAAATGAATGTAGTTATGGAATGATTTTATGATTATATGATTATAGAACTTGGTAAAGGATGGTTTTGAATTGCTTTGTCTGAAATGAGTATGAAATGGGTTGGTAAAGGGTTTCTATTGGGTTGGTATTGTAAGGCAATGGAACTGTTAAAAGAAACAGTTGGCAAGAATGTTGCTCCTGGGAAGCTCTACTTGTATGCTAAAATGTTAGCAAGAATGTTGCTCCTGAGACTGCTTCAATGGATGCTAAAATGTTCATTCTAACTGAATTACTTGGGTAGCTAGAATATTAACTTTGAGCATGAAATTTTGTTAACCTTCAACATTAATCTTTGGTGCATATTGGTGTTTCACACTGAAGACTCCATTTTATGGACCAATGTTACTCACATTTGAACATTGAAGCCATACGATCACACTTGCAAGTTGCTAGAGAAGGGCTAAAGCACAAAATTCAATCTATTCACACCAAATTCAATCCGAAAAAAAAAAAAAAATTCAATCCAAAAAAATTCAACCTCCAACATTAATATATTCAGGTTTCTATTCACACCAAATTCAATCCAAAAAAAAAAATTCATACATGTCACACAAAATTCAAAAACTTCTACACTTTCAACTTCAACTAGTACAATTTTTTTGTGCCAGATCAATACAAAATTTGATACAGCAAATGTTTGAGCAACAATTTTAGCAACATAAAAAAACAAGGACAACAACTTTTTCTGCAACAGTTTGAGCAACTTTTCAGCAACAGATGGACATCAACTGTTTTAATAGCAGTTTGAGCAACAGATGGACAGCAACATTTCAGCAACATTTTCAGCAACCTTAAGGAAGAAACAATCAAATTTATGAGTTGGTATGACTGAAGTTTCCAGTGCGTTCTAGTGGGTGGCCATTGAGAGGGTCGCCGTTGCGATGGGTTCGGTTGTTGGAAAAATGGTTTAATATAGGCATATTTTTTAGTCCAATTATATGTGGGCCCCAAACGTTGTTTGGGGTGGGTTCGAAGAGGTGAAGTGTTCCTTGCCGCGTGGCAAGTCACACGGTGAAGACGGAACGTCAAAACCATTTATGAGTGAATGGGAAGTTGACGTCGTTTTCGGGTTTAACATTAATTTTTTAGATAAAATTCATTTGAATTTTTTAATAAAAATTATTGTGGGAATTTAATTTAATTCTAAATTCAAATTTTGGGGTTCCTAAGTGGTTTCCTAAAGTTTGTAATTGTGGGAATTTAATTTAAATTCTAAATTTAATTTTTGGATTCCTAAGTGGTTTCCTAAAATTTGTACCTCTTTCTTTTTTTATTAAACTATTTAATTTGTTTAATATATATACATATATATATATTCAAAATAGTTTATAAAATAAAGTTCAAACAGTTTTGATTTCCACAACAGTTTGATATGGTCCAATCATAGCACCCGGACATATTTGAATTTGAAACTGTCCAGCAGTGTTCAATCCGAAACAGTGCATATATCTGTTCAGATTTTATATTGCATCTGTTCACTTCCATTGCACCTGTTCGGGTCAAGTTTTAGTTGCCTATAAATACCATCAATTCCAGCAGTCTTGGGGATCCAATTTCCTACCCAAAAATTCAATCTGATTATTGTCTTGTTGCTATCCTAAAATTCTGCATTTTTGCATTATTCCTCATATTAGTTTTAGTATAAAATTCAGAGAGTAAGAACACAAGATTTGGTTCGCCGAACAAATTGTTTGGAGTACTACTACAATTTGTGAAGATCATTGTATCCTAGGAGATAGACGCCACTCAACCGTAAGTACCGTAGCGGGGCGAATCTGTCTTAAGGACAGAGTCTCACGCACTCGACTTGGTCTTAATTTTAATTCGGTTCGATAAATAAATCTGGTATGTTATTTATTTATTTTGTTTGAATTTATTTCAAGTTATTTTATTTACACAGAAGATTGTTCCAACAATTTTAAGACAGAATCGAATTATTTTGTTTACAAAATTTTTTGTTTGTTTCCATTTTTCATTCTTCGTAATTAATTTCGGAAGAAAATTATTTTCTGTGAATTTACAAAATAATATTCTGGTTGGAAAAACAAATAGTGATTATATACTATTTGACAGATAGTAGTAATATACTGTCTCTTTTCTTTGACAACTAGTAGTACGATACTAGTGTCATTAACAATTCAGAATATATTTTTGTGGAATTTTATCAGAAAATTAATTTTGGTTTTTTAGAAATTATTTTATGAGTAGACATTAATTAAAATTCTATTTTCAGTATTTTAATTATTGAAGTGTTACTGAAATTAATTTTCTGTGTGGAATTAATTTGGTTAAATAAAGTTTTATTTTATTTCCAAATTAATTGAAAAATAAAAGTTATATTTTTTTATTTCTTTTATTTTACAGAATTTAATTTCTTGTGTGGAATTAATTTGGTGAAATAATTTTTTTTATTTCCAAATTATTTAAAAAATAAAAGTTATATTTTTTTATTTCTTTTATTTTACAGAATTTAATTTTTTATGTGGAATTATTTTGGTTAAATAAAATTTTATTTTATTTCCAAATTAATTGAAAAATAAAAGTTATAATTTTTATTTCTTTTATTTTACAGAATTTAATTTTCTGTGTGAAATTAATTTGTTTAAATAAAATTTTATTTTATTTTCAAATTAATTGGAAAATAAAAGTTACATTATTGTTTCTTTTATTTTTACAGAATTTAATTATGTGAATTTGGTTTAATTTTCTGTGTAGTGTAAATTCTAATTATAATTTTATTTTATAAATTAGAATTGATGGCTACTGAAACAAATGCCCAAACAAGTACTACTGTGGTGGTTGCAATTGCACCAACCCCCTCTCCTGTGATGACAGTACCAATAAATCATGGAGAGAAGCCAGAGAAGTTCTCAGGAACTGACTTTAAAATATGGCAACAGAAAATGTTGTTCTATCTTACAACTCTGAACCTGGCTCGCTTCCTCCGTGAAGATGCTCCTATCCTGAAAGAGGATGAAACCGATCGACAAGTGGTTGCTGCGGTAGATGCTTGGAAACATGCCGAATTCCTTTGCCGGAATTACATCTTGAACGGACTTGACAACACATTGTACAACGTCTACAGTCCAATGAAGACAGCAAAGGAACTTTGGGAATCGTTGGAGAAAAAGTACAAAACGGAAGATGCCGGCTCAAAGAAATTTGTGGTTGGCAGATTCTTGGATTTTGTAATGGTTGATTCAAAAACTGTGATCAGCCAAGCTCAAGATTTCTAACTCATTCTGCATGACATTCACGCAGAAGGCATGTCTCTCAGTGAATCCTTCCAAGTTGCAGCCTTAATTGAAAAATTACCAAAAGGCTGGAAGGAATTCAAGAACTACCTCAAACACAAGCGCAAAGAAATTTCTATGGACGAGTTAATTGTGCGTTTGAGAATTGAGGAGGACAACCGCAATTCTGAAAAGCGGGCTGGTAAGCATCCTATGGAGTTTAAGGCAAATGTGGTGAAACATGCTTTAAAAACCAAGAAACGAAAGTCTTCTGGAGAAAGTTCATCACAAGGCTCTAAAGGGGGGAATAATAAAAAGTACAAGTTTAATGGTAAATGTTACATCTGTGACAAAGAGGGACATTGGGCCAAAGATTGCCATAGCAAAGGCAAAAGCAAAAGAAGAACAAGCAAGAAGCCTGCTCAAGCCCATATGACCGAAGTGGACAATATTTCCAATGGTGTCGATGACATCAATCTTTCTGCAATTGTTTCCGAGGCAAATCTTGTCGGAAATCCTAAAGAATGGTGGGTGGACACTGGTGCTACTCACCATATTTGTGCCGACAAAAAGATGTTCACATCTTATTCTTCAGTGGACAATGGTGAACAACTTTTTATGGGCAACTCCTCAACTTCCAAAATTGAAGGACAAGGAAAGATTGTACTCAAGATGACATCTGAAAAGGAACTCACTCTCAACAATGTGCTGCATGTACCGGACATTCGCAAGAATCTTGTTTCCGGATCTTTGTTGAGTAAGAATGGGTTTAGGCTAGTATTTGAGAGTGATAAATTTGTAATTACTAAGAATGGGATATATGTAGGAAAATGTTACATGTATGATGGCCTTTTCAAGTTAAATGTAATGATCGTTGTACCTTCAGTTATTAATAATACTACATCTTCTTCTTACTTGCTTGAGTCTTCAAATTTATGGCATGGTAGACTAGGACATGTTAATTATGGATCTTTGCGTAGATTAATTAATATGGAATGTTTACCTAAATTTGACATTGATTCAAATCATAAATGTGAAATTTGTGTTGAGGCAAAATTATCTAAAACTTCTTTTTATTCAATTGAAAGAAGTACGGAACCACTTGAATTAATTCATAGTGACATTTGTGATTTTAAATCAATTCAAACCAGAGGTGGGAAAAAGTATTTTATCACTTTTATAGATGACTATACTAGATATAGTTATGTTTATTTAATTCGAACTAAGGATAAAGTTTTGGAAACTTTCATTCAATATAAGAATGAAGTTGAAAATCAACTTGGTAAGAAAATAAAAAAACTTAGAAGTGATAGAGGTGGTAAATATGAATCACCTTTTGGTGAGTTTTGTAAAGAACATGGAATAATTCATCAAACCACTGCTCCTTACTCACCTCAGCAAAATGGAATTGCTGAAAGGAAAAATAGGACTTTAAAAGAAATGATGAATGCCATGTTAATCAGTTCTGGATTACCTCAGAACTTGTGGGGGGAAGTAATACTTTCTGCTAATTATATTTTAAATAAAATACCCCGAAAGAAAGTGAATCAAACACCTTATGAAATGTGGCATGGTAGAGTACCATCCTACAAATACTTAAAAGTGTGGGGGTGTTTGGCTAAAGTGGCTATTCCTAGTCCTAAAAAGACTAAGATAGGTCCTAAGACCATTGATTGTATTTTCATTGGTTATGCCAAGAATAGTAGTGCATATCGGTTTTTGATTCATAAATCAGAACATTCCGAAATGCATGTAAATACTATTATTGAATCTCGGAATGCATCTTTCTTTGAATATGTATGTCCAAATAAGACTGGACAAGAGACTAGTAATAAGAAAAGATTTTTTGATGCTATTACTAGTAATGATCAAGAACATGATCAAGAGCAAGAGTTAGATCAAAATGAGGAAGAGGAACCTAAGCGTAGTAAACGTGCTAGAACCTCAAAATCTTTTGGTTCAGATTTCCTAACATTTTTGTTAGAAAATGAACCTTTTACTTTTAAAGAGGCTATGTCCAGTCCTGAAGCACCTTTATGGAAAGAAGCTGTCAACAGTGAAGTTGAATCCATCTTGCAAAATCACACTTGGGAATTAGTGGACTTGCCACCAGGTTGTAAACCTCTTGGGTACAAGTGGATTTTCAAAAGAAAATTGAAAGCGGATGGATCAATAGACAAATACAAGGCAAGACTTGTAGTCAAAGGTTTTAGACAAAAAGAAGGTCTAGATTACTTTGACACATACTCACCGGTTACTAGAATAACATCCATTAGAATGCTAATTGCCATTGCATCTCTATACAATCTGGAAATTCATCAAATGGATGTTAAAACCGCTTTCTTAAATGGTGAGTTAAATGAAGAAATTTACATGGAACAACCAGAAGGGTTTTCTATTCCAGGGAAAGAAAAGAAAGTGTGTAAATTGGTTAAATCATTATATGGTTTAAAACAATGGCCAAAGCAATGGCATGAGAAATTTGACAAGGCAATGATGTCAAATGGATTTAAAATTAATGAGTGTGACAAATGTGTTTATATTAAAAACACAGATAAAGGTTATGTCATTGTATGTCTTTATGTAGATGATATGCTCATCATTGGTAGTAATAATGACATGATTAAAACTACCAAGAAAATGTTGAATAAACATTTTGACATAAAAGACATGGGCATTGCTGATGTAATTCTTGGTATGAAAATTACCAAAACATCAGAAGGATATGCTTTGTCACAATCTCATTACATTGAAAAAATACTTGACAAATTCAGCAAAGATGATGATCATCTTGCTAGAACACTTGTACATGTTAATTTGTATCTTTCTAAGAATGTACAGAAAAGTATTTCTCAATTGGAGTATGCCCAAATTATTGGAAGCTTAATGTACTTGATGAACTACACTCGCCTAGATATAGCTTATGCAGTAAGTAAATTAAGTAGATATACGAGTAATCTGGGAGTAGAACACTGGAAAGCAATTATAAGGGTTCTAAGATATCTCCGATTTACTCGTCACATTGGGCTTAACTATACTAGATATCCAGCAGTACTTGAAGGATACTGTGATGCAAATTGGATATCGGATACTAGAGACTCGAAATTCACCAGTGGGTATGTCTTTACTCTTGGTGGGGCGGCTGTATCTTGGAAATTTTCCAAACAGACTTGTATTGCTAGGTCTACTATGGAATCTGAATTCATAACTTTAGACAAAGCTGGGGAAGAGGCAGAATGGCTTCGCCATTTCCTTGAAGATATTTCATTATGGCCAAAACTGGTGCCTGCTATATGCATACATTGTGATAGTCAATTAGCAATTGGTAGAGCACAGAGTCATATGTATAACGGTAAGTCACGACACATTCGTTGTCGACATAACACCGTGAGACAACTACTCTCTAATGGAATTATTTCCATAGAATATGTTAAGTCTAAAGACAACATAGCGGATCCACTAACCAAAGGGTTAGCAAGAGAGTTAGTTGAGAATTCATCGAGGGGAATGGGACTTAAGCCTATTAAATAAGAGTTACCACAACGGCAACCCAACCTAGTTGACTGGAGATCCCAAGATCCAGGTTCAAAGGGACAACCGAGTTGTGAATAACTCAGAAGGATCATTGAGGAGTCTAACTCCTACCCATTTATTTGATGAAATAGTGATGTCTGCAGCGTTTGAGGTTAAGTAAATTTTAATGATTCTTATATCTAGGTAAACCTAGTGGAGTATGGCAGGATACTTTTCATAAGAATCACCTATGTGAGTGTGAACTGGGCCGGTTCTATAAGATTTGTGAAGGACTACAAGTCTTTAGAGCACTCATGAAAGACCAGGTTGTTCAGGGCCAAAATGAACACAATAGTGAGAACTAAACTGTGTCTGGGATATACTGTGTGAGTTCTATTGTCTTGGTTTACACAAACGGCTGAACAGTTCAAGACATCATGTTCACTGGTTAGCTAGTAAATCCGATAGTGTCTTACAAGGGAAGGTTCAAAGCCAAAAGCTACCTATCCTTTGCAGAATATTTCCAATTTCTATACTCTCTGTATTAGATCATGTTGTTGCATTTTCTCTCCATCAAATTCCATTCATGTGGGGGATTGTTGGAAAAATGGTTTAATATAGGCATATTTTTTAGTCCAATTATATGTGGGCCCCAAACGTTGTTTGGGGTGGGTCCGAAGAGATGAAGTGTTCCTTGCCGCGTGGCAAGTCACACGGTGAAGACGGAACGTCAAAACCTTTTATGAGTGAATGGGAAGTTGACGTCATTTTCGGGTTTAACATTAATTTTTTAGATAACAATTCATTTGAATTTTTTAATAAAATTATTGTGGAATTTAATTTAATTCTAAAATTCAAATTTTGGGGTTCCTAAGTGGCTTCCTAAAGTTTGTAATTGTGGGAATTTAATTTAAATTCTAAATTTAATTTTTGGATTCCTAAGTGGTTTCCTAAAATTTGTACCTCTTTATTTATTTATTAAACTATTTAATTTGTTTAATATATATATATTCAAATAGTTTAATATATAACATATATATAATTCAAAAATAGTTTATAAAATAAAGTTCAAACAGTTTTGATTTCCACGACAGTTTGATATGGTCCAATCATAGCACCCGGACATATTTGAATTTGAAACTGTCCAGCAGTGTTCAATCCGAAACAGTGCATATATCTATTCAGATTTTATATTGCATCTGTTCACTTCCATTGCACCTGTTCGGGTCAAGTTTTAGTTGCCTATAAATACCATAAATTCCAGCAGTCTTGGGGATCCAATTTCCTACCCGAAAATTCAATCTGATTATTGTCTTGTTGCTGTCCTAAAATTCTGCATTTTTGCATTATTCCTCATATTAGTTTTAGTATAAAATTCAGAGAGTAAGAACACAAGGTTTGGTTCGCCGAACAAATTGTTTGGAGTACTAGTACAATTTGTGAAGATCATTGATCCTGGGAGATAGACGCCACTCAACCGTAAGTACCGTAGCGGGGCGAACCCTGTCTTAAGGACAGAGTGTCACACACTCGACTTAATCTTAATTTTTATTCGGTTCGATAAATAAATCTAATATGTTATTTATTTATTTTGTTTGAATTTATTTCAAGTTATTTTATTTACACAGAAGATTGTTCTAACATCGGTGAGGTGGAGGAGAAGAGAGGGCTCTGTTTTGCGAAGCAGAGAGAATCAATCCACCTTGGGTTTCAGGAGTGGGTTACCGTCAGGAGTGAGTCGCTGTTGGGAGTAGGTCGCCAGTGAGGCTAGGTTCGGTGGAGAACCAGGTTTGTGAGGGTGAGGCCGCATGAGAGTGAAGTCAAATGTGTATAACTTGTATGTATAACCTTTGTGCGGGAAATTTTCATTTTCAATTTATTTTGATTTTTTTTTTTTTTTTTTTGAGGCAAATTTGTACCGCCAGATCTGTTTGGGTGCATCTGGACCATCCCAAGTAGGGAGGCAAGGAGAGACTATAAGGAGAGGATCTGCACTCGTTGAACCCAACACCTTACTATCAGACAAAAAAAAAGCTGCCTCACCAACGTTTATCTATCTAGTGTGTTAATCTATTAAAATAATGTAGCATTTATTTATTTATTTATTTTGTATATCTGCATCCAATAAATATTAATAAAATTTATATAGAATTGATTATATTAATGGTTGTAGAAGAAGTATCATATATTTTGAGAATATTATATTGGCCTTGTTTGGCAAGTGGTTTTGGGCTATTTTTTGGTTAAAATTCATAAAAAGATAAAATAGGTTAAATAGTTAATAGTACAAAATGTTACATTAAACCTTTAATCATTTCACTTTTTCTCTCACAAACATCACACCTAACTACAAAAAAAATCCAATCATCTTTCCAAACACAAAAATTTTTGCCTACTAAAATAGCCAACTTCCCAAATGAGGCCATTATAGGAAAATTCTAATATATATCCCTTTAAAAAGGGTGTACCATATACATCCTTAGTTATGTCATTTTCTTCTTTAGTTATAATCAATTTTATTCTTTAGTTATATGACATTATTTTAATTATGACTCATGAGTTCTTTAGTTATGTCTCATATTGTGTTTAGTTATGATATTTTTTTTAGTTATGACTCAAAAAATTAAAGCTATACCATTTTTCTTTTTAGTTATAAGGTACATATGGTACACACCCTTAGAAGAGTGTGCACCATAGTATCTGCCTATATTATATGACATGATATTATTTATATAGTACTATTGATCAATAAAAAATTACAATACACCATATGTGCGAGTCATTTATTGTTTCCTAACTAAATAGAAATGAGTTTAACATATCTCGTTACAAAATTTTTATTAAAGGATTGATTTGGAATATCATGTAAATTATGTCACATAGTACTTTTCACCTTGCTATTTGTTTTTTTGAGGAGACACCTTGCTATAGTGGCTGTGGAGGATTAAAATGTAGGGCTAGGCCCAATACAGATCTAGAACCGAATAACATATAAACCCAGAACTAATTAGGCTCACAAAGGAATATAACTCGAATAAAGTAATGGCTCATGCCAATAATGTTTCAAAAGCAAAGATATCCTCAGGAATAATAAATACCGACGGATCTACATTCATCCAACGGACAAAGAAAACAACAGGTGGGAAAACAACAGGGGAAGAACCGTCCAATCAACTTCCGTCCGACGATCAATATGCCATGCAATTTGGCCACTATGGCCTGATATCACCAGTTGTCTAATGAGTAGCGATCCAACGATCTACAATAAAGACACAATTTAGTCACTAATAGAAGTGATCTCCGACAAAAGGACAATCCAATTAGAAAGGGAATAAATGATCATGATGGGAACTAATCAACTATAAAAGAAGAATTGGATAAAGCAAGAAGACAGACCAAGGTAACCGAAAAACATTTTATTATAAATTATTTTTTATTTCATATAATGGCCGATTAGTATGCTGACCTGATCGTCAAAGAGTCTTCCCGACCTATCTAAGTTGGAGGTGATCACTAATTTTGATTTTTCTTGTATATCAAAAGATTGAGTACATCATCTCGCTATTTTCTTATGGAGATAATTTCACCATCCACTGTGGCTTATCCTCTAAACTAGTAAGACAATTCACTACCTAATGCTTGCATAGATAGAAATGCCACTGATTGTATTTGGTGTCATAATTAGGTATGAAAATATGTTAAAGTATTTTTAGTATTTTACTTAACTTTAAATAATTAAAATCACTAAATGATGATAATTCCAAAAATATAATCTTATTCCAACGTGTTCTAAAACATGATATTTACTTACATTTATTTCCTTATTTAAAAGTTGTAAAAGAAGTTTTTAAAATAGAAAAATAATTTCAATTGATATACTGAATTATATTCAGAGACTACATTAATTTCCAAATATTTATATAATATTATTGACAATACTGACAGCATTTACATAAAAAAAAATTCAAAAATTAAAATTGATAAAATCATACATGAGATCAACTACAACACACATACACACACACACAAAAGGAAAAAAAAAAAAAAAAAAATTGTATTAGCTATAATACTTACTCCAAAAAAAATAATTACACTAAATGTTGAAAAAAAAAAAATATAATTACACTTGAATGAAACCTTAATGTCCAATTACACTAAGTAATTACAAAAATTGCATAAAAAGGAGAAAACAAGTTTTATATCAAAATATTAAGATGTATAAAATATATTTTTAAAAAAAGTTTCATTTAAATTTTGAGACCTAAAATTTATGAATAAAAAAAAAGAGGTTAAGTTATCTATGCCTCTCATAGAAGATGATACACAAGTGATCAACTTAAATAATCTAATTAATTTATATTTTTTCATACAATCTTTTCATTTCAATATTTGACCAGTGCTTTGCACAACCTTTTTTTTTACTAGTATATATATATATGCCTTGGCCTCTCTTTCTTTTTATAGGCTTCCTCTCTCCCTTGTTTCTTGTGGCAGTCTCTCCATTTTTAGTTTTTCTCTAGTTTTGATTTTTATTTCAGGTTCATCACTATGCTAGCCACTATCACTCATTCTGTCTCCATCATCGACTTGACACTGAGGACTCTTGCAGATCTAGGCTCAGATTTAATTCATAACTGATATCTAAAACGTTTCTAAATGTAATTTTATATGTTAGGCGACCAATTCATGTCTAAAATAATTTATTTTGTAACTTAGAGGTTGGGTATTACGACACCACAATTATTGGTTGCGATAATGAACGGATCATGAAGGTGTTTGGTGGTAATTGTTTTGGTGCTGTTGTTGTTGTTGTTGTTGTTGTTGTTGTCGTCATTATTTTTTTATTTTGTGTGTGTGTGTGTGTGTTTTGTAATAATTTCTTTTGTATAGTTTGCGGAGGTTTGTTTTTTCCCTATGTGGAGGTTAGGCATCCGACTTGATTATATTTGTTTCAACTCGATTTTAATAAATAAATAAATAAAAGTTTGGAAGAGCATTGAAAAGGTAGGGTAAGGGGTAGGTAAGTCAAAACTGTCAAGATTAGGGTAAAAGATGAAATCGTATCGTGAAAATAGTTGAGTTTGAAGTCAAGAATTCGCATGCGAAATCGGAAAAAATCCAACCCGGTGCCATCTTTAGTGGAAGTTGTTATCTTCCTTACATGAAGACTCGATTTTATTTATTTTGGAATTTGTTTTGTTTTGTATTCTAGTGTATTTTATTAGATGACTATTGAATGATTTGAGAAAAAATGGTTAATTACTCACAGGGCTTGTTATGAAGACCTTTGCACTATTAAGTCTCACAATAAAAAAGTCCTTTTGCATATTAAAAGACTCATTCTTTCTTCTCTTTCTATTTCTCATTTTTTCACAGAGAACAACTATTGACCGCCATCAACTACCACCAACCAACGGCTACTCCTCTATCTCACTGGCTTTGCTCTCTCCTCCTTTATTGTCGGCAAACCCCTTTCTGTGTTTGCTTATACTCCCTAGTCTTTCTCTGCTGTCATTGCCGACTAGAACTCCATCATCATCGTTCTCTGTCAGATTAATCTGACTAGATTTACATCATATCCAGCCAAATCTAATAAAAAAATGGTCGTCAGAGTACAATCCTCTCTCTATGTCTGTCTCCCTTCTTCGATCTCTCATTTTTTCTTTATTTTTTTTCTTCTTTTTCTCTTCTACATACTTTTTTTTTCTGTTTTAATGGAGAAAATTTTAAAGTGTTGAACAAATATTTTTTCAATTTTAGTTATAGGCCGTGAAAATTAGAATTTTTTTTTTTTGTAGTTTTGAAGACACATTTATACTTTTCTTTATGACTCTAGCTCTTTTTCTCCCTTTATTAAAACAACAGAAAAAATTTAGCAAATATTAACAAATTGAAAAGCTACAAACCCTTAGAAATTACTGATCTGAGATCTCCACCATCGTTGTGATGTGAAATTGCGATTTGATAAATTGCAAACGAGCAAACTGATAATTTTTGTAATTTTAAAACTACAATTTTTTTTTTTTTTTTTTTTTTTTTTGTTACAGGGAAATCCTCCCACCCTCCCGCAGGTCCAAGGCAGCGCCCCATGAGGAGATCACCAGGGTGTCCTGTTGTCCGTTCCGAGTAAGAGACGATAACCTGGAAGCTTGTCCCGACCTCCCAAGGCAAGCTTCGATTAAGTCAAGACTTTCGTCCAGGAGATTGGCCCAGGGGGGAATTGAACTTGTGACCTTGGGGCCTAAACCCCAAGGCCTTACCACAATGCCACAACCCCTTGGGTTAAAACTACAAATTTATACAGTTTGATGAGCAATAAATTCAAACTCTAAATTTTTATAATTTTGTGAACTGAAAATTATGTGCTCTATATGATAAAGATTCTTTTGTGTGTGTGTGTTTTGTGATGTTGGAGAAGATGTGGTTAAATTTTGCTATGTTTTTGTTCTCATTTCTCACTCTATTTTTTTTTTTTTTTTTTTTTTTTTTTTTTTTTTTTTTTTTCAGGACGATGTTCTGGACATTTCAGTGAGTCTTTAACGATGTTCTTAACGTCTGACAACGTTTTGGACATTTCAGCGACTTTTAGTGACATTCAAAACATTCTAGCGAGCCTCTAGTGACTGTTTGACAAAAGTTCGACAGAGGTCCAGTGATGTAGCGTCCTTAAATTTAAAAAAAAAATAGTAAAATATAAGATTTTTTAGTAATAATTAAAAATACATAAGACTAATTAATGCCAGTATTTTAGGCACTATTTGGCATAAATTAAATAAGTGCACTTATTTATATCACATAATCATTCTATTTTTTTACATATCTTTTCGTAAAAAGTTAAAAAATATATTTATTTGAATTATTCCAAATAACTCTTTATTTTAAAATTAGATAGATTTTAAATTGTGTAAAGTGGACATGCAGGACAGTGCCCTTAAAAAAAAAAAAAAAAATAAAAAAAAAAAAATAAAAAAAAAAAGAGGCACTATATTAGTTCTTTTTTTGTGTGTATCACAGTCAAAAATGCACTTTTTTAAGGTCATGGACATCAAGCGGGCTGGCCTATCACCAGTAATCCTTGTGCCAAAACCTAATTAAACCTAATTCAACAACCAATAAAATATTAGAAATTGATCTTTAAGCTTCGTAGCTAAGGCCCAAATCCTTGTGCCAAAACCTAATTAAACCTAATTCAACAACCAATAAAATATTAGAAATTGATCTTTAAGCTTCGTAGCTAAGGCCCAATTGAAAATTGATTGGATTTCAAAGCTTCAGCCCAAACTAAATGTCATTTTCAGTTTATTTTGTTTAAAATCTATCCCTCCATTATCAATAATTTTTTATTTTATTTTGTATTGAAAATAAAATATTATGATTTTCGATTTAATTCTGCGATCTAATCCATGAGTCTTAAAAAAATTTCACTAATAATAAAAAAAATAGAGATTAAAAACTCAAAACTGAATATCTTTCCCAAATACTAAACTTTATTTACGAAAATGATTCACCCCACTTTTGTATAAGATTTTTCATTGGTCGCAAATTATTAAATTTGATCACAAATATATATTTTAAACATATGGAAGACTTTCGTTTCAAGTGCCCAAATTGTCAAAACCAACCTTACTCTAATATGGGAAAAATTCAAATCAGTGCATATTTATACAAAAAATTACAAATAAATGATAAAATTTATAAATATTAATAATTAAAATTATAAAATTTTTCGTGAATTAGTAATAATTTTATGATAGTACTACTGCTAATTTTCCAAACTACTATTAAGGGAAAAACAACTAGACTAGACACACAAACAAGGCATATGGTTAGTTAGGTAGAGTTGGATGGAATTGTACACAAACGCTTATTTTTGAAATTAGATTAAAAGTTAATTTTTTTTGGTTTTTTTTAAAAAAATATATAAAAAATAAAGAAATAAATGACTTTAAAAAGCTAAAAAATAAAAAACCTTACTTTTAACCCAATTGCCAAAATAAGCCAAAGTGATATGCTGACGTACATCATTTCTTTACTTTGGATTACAAACTCTACGTGGTTGTCACTATTATGAAGTCATTTAAAATAAATTATTAAACTTCTTAAGTTCTAGATTTAAAAATATAAAAATACAACTACAAATTCAACTTTAAAAGTATTTAGTTTGGATTTTTAGGATTCATTTTTTTTAAAATTAAAATTGTTTGTTTTTCGTTTTTTTTTTTTTTGTTTTCACTTAATTTTTTTAATATTCTAAGCAATTTTTAAAATTTTTAGATACACCTAACATAAAAACACTTAAAAAGTATAATATTTGTTAAAAAAATTTTTAGAAAATTTACTAAATACCAAAAATATTAAAAAAAAACTAGAATTCAGTACATTTTTTGTATTCTTAGGTATTTTGATTTTTTAAAATATTTTTTACAAAAATTACTCAAAATTTTAAAAATACTCACTAAAAACAAAAAATATAAAAATAAAAAAAATTCAATTTTTACAAAATTGAATCAAAAAATTGAAATTAAACATACCGATTTCGTTTAAACATTTAAAATCAATTAAAGAAACTAAATTTATTGATATTTAATTTAACGTAGCAGTGGTATATATGATTTGATTCATTTCAAATTAAATTCATAATTATAAATTATAGAATAAATCATAAAGTGCAATTCACTTATTTCAAAAATTGAATCATGAATTGAAGAAAGGGAAAACTACCTTCCAGTAGTGACACAGAAATTTTTTTTTTTTTCACAAATCTTGCAGTCTTTCACTTACATCTCATTATAGAATCATTTATAACCCACATATCTTTATATTTTTTTTAATACTGTGTTGAAACTGTACAAGCCAGTAGTGGGTTCATGAATATACGACTACAGAAAGAGAGTACAAGGAAATGAACTGGCTTTCTCAATACCTAACATTTTCAAACCATGACTATTTCTTCTGCTACTCTCACAGCAAACAACAATACCAACAACAACAACCTCTCTCTGTTCACATCATCATCAAAACCCATCAACTAATTCCTCTCTGGTTAGTACGATTATGGTGCTATGTTCATAGATAGCTTTAAAAACCCATTGTACATGTAATATGCTTTTGGTTTGACAGTTCTTTCTGTTGCTAATAACTGTTTAAATTGAAGCTTTCATGCTTATGTAAAAATTAATAAATACGGTTATCAAAAAAAGTTAAAAAAAAGTGCCATTTTTCATTGCTTCTACTATGTATTTGGTCCTACATGCTCCTCTTTTGGCATACATAACATTTAGGCAAGATTCACGTATTTGGTTGGAAGATTTAAGGAGAGATTTGAAAAGAGAAAGGAAAAAGGAAAAGATATGTGAAATTAAGTGAAATATACGTTTATTTTATTCACATTTCACGTACCTTTTTTATTTCCCTTTCCAAATCCCTTTTCAAACCTTTTAACCAACACCAAGAAGGGGTATTGCTGTGCCTAAGGCACAACAGTCCCTTTGTGGGAGATTCGCTCGAGTGTTTTTCGATGATTTGAACCGTTGATATTATATGGTTCATCTAGACTATTATGCTTGTAGAAAATTAAATTAATCAGATATTTATAACCCCATGATTAGGGCCTAATTATTTTTAAAAATTTATAAAAGTTATGTTAACTATTAAATTTTATAAAAACAAATGTGTTTTGATTTTTTGTATGGATAATCTACTCGACGAACCCTACAATATGACCGGTTCAGATCATCGAAAAACACTCAAGACAATCCTCCACAAAGGGCGCAACAGTAACTGTTGTGCCTTAGTATTCCTATTATTCATGTAGAAAATCAAGTTAATTAGATATTTATAACCCATGATTAGGTCTTAATTATTTTTAAAAATTTATAAAAATATGTTAGCCGTTAATTTTAATAAAAACAAATGTGCTTTGGGTATAAGGTTATAGATATTCAATCAATTTGATTTTTTATATGGATAATCTACTTGACGACTCTTACAATATGAACAATTCAAATTATCGAAAAACACTCGAGACAATCTCCCACGAAGGGCGCAACAGAAACTAATATGCCTTAGGCACATCGGTACCCTTCTCCCCCAAAATGCAATAGATCACTGTTAAAAAATTGTGCTGTGTTTGTGCCTTTGATTTGTGGACCCTTTTTTTTTCTTCTGCAAATTCAAGATCAAAACACATAGTTGACCTACCTAGATTTCTCATATCTCTAGTTCTATATCAATTTGGCAAAATAATATTCATTTGGAAAATTGGGTGCAGGATAATTTGTACTCCAGTAGTGTTTGCCCCCTTTCCCTTTGCTCTGTGTTTTAGTTGAAATTAATATGAAAAAATTTCTTCGTCGTCCTTTTTCCTTTTTTTATTTATAATTTTTACGTTTAATACCCATTGACTGGGTGTATATAATACTAAAATAAATTACCAAACTTCTCAACTTCTAGATTTAAAAATATAAAAATATAAAAATACAAATAAAAATTCTACTTTGAAAGTATTCAACTTGTTTGGTTTGAATTTTTAGAATTCACTTTTTAAAAAATTGAAACTCTGTTTGATAGAGCTTTGCAAATTTAATTGCATCCCTTCGTTTGAGTGTGGTGTTTGATAAAAGCTTTCAAAAATTGATTCCACACCCATTGTTGAAAATATGTCTACCCGATCATCCTCTCAGACGTCTGGCAAGCTGGTTGACTGGAATAGTGTTCGTTTCTTTTTTTGTCACCTCTTATTTTTATATTTTAATTAAAAAATATTTTTGGATTTTTTTAAAAAAAATTTATGAGCTTTGAATAGAATTTTGAGTTGTGTGTTAGTTATGAGTCGTAAGTTGTAAGTTTTTGAATCAAATATCATATGTCACATCAAAAATTTCAAACTCAATTCAAAACTTTTTTCAAAACTCATAACCAAATAAATTTTTCACACTTAAATCATAATTCCAAAACTCACAAACTCAAAATATAATTCTATTTTCAAATCATAATTCTAAAATTCTACCAAAACGCTACTTGAAATTTTTTGTTTTTCATATTTTTTTATTTTCATTTAATTTTTTAATATTCTAAGCATTTTTAAATTTTTTTTTTTAGATATACCTAATATAAATACACTTAAAAAGTATAATATTTGTGAAAAAAATCTTTAAAAAATTCACTAAATACCAAAAATATAAAAAATACGAAAATTCAGTATATTTTTTGTATTCTTATGTATTTATTGATTTTTTAAAACGTTTTTTCTAAATATTTTACTTTTTAAATACATCTAAGTAAGGTGTATCTAAAAAAGTAAAAAATTGCTTAAAATTTTAAAAATATTCATTAAAAATAAAAAAAACAAAAAATTAAAAATTAAATTTTTAAAAAATTAAATCTAAAAAATTAAAATCAAACATACTGATTGCTTTTAAACACTTGAGATCAATTAAGGAAACTAAAATTATCGATATTTAATTTAACGTAGCAGTGGTATAAATGATTTGATTCATTTAAAATTAAATTCATAGTTATAAATTATAGAATAAATCATGAAGTGCAATTCACTAATTTCAAAAACTGAATCATGAATTGAAGAAAGGGAGAATTACCTTCCAATAGTGAGACAGAATTTTTTTTTTTTAACACAAATCTTACATCCTTTCACTTACACCCCATTATAAAATTACATACAATCTGCATATTTCTATATTCTTTAATCTGTCCTACTGTGGTGAAATTAGGGGTGTGCGCGGTGCGGGTCGGTGCGGTTTGAGAGAAAAATAGAAACCGTATGGCGGATGGCGGATTGATAAAAATGTCACTAGAATTTGCTATTTTCCTTATCAAAAACCGGCGGTTCGGTTGGTAAATAATGGCGGATTTGCCTTGGCGGTTCGGGCGGATTGGCGGTTTATAAAAAATATAATTCAAATTACAAAACTTAAATCAAAGAGTTAAAAAAAGACGAGAGATACCGTGATGTTAAGCATCTTGCGAAACTTTCTTCTAATGCAGCAAGTGTAGCAACAACATGATAATATCAACGACTATGCCATTAGTTCATTACAAGCATCTGTGGAAGCTACAATGATCAAATACAATACATAAAATTAATATCATTCAGGGTTTACAATATATTGAAAATGTTTACTGTTGAAAAGTATTTAGATTGAAAAGTGAGCTGATGCAAGTTTGCAACACGGCCAGAAAAAAAAAAAAAAAAAAAAAAAAAAAAAAAAAGTGAATTGGAATCTAACTTTATTTTGGATTACTGACATCTTGAATTCCCCTCGAGCAGTAATGTAATACTATATTCTAAGGTATAGAACAACAAGCAAACTTAAGTAAAAAAGAACTTTTAGAATCTTATAAAACATGATTTAATAGCGGTGCGGGTCGGTGCGGTTTGGAAGAAAAATAGAAACCGGCGGATTGATAAAAGTGTCACTAGAATTTGTAATTTTTCTTACTAAAACCGGCAGTTCGATTGGCAAATAATAACGAATTTGCTTTGACAGTGCGATTTTGGCGGTTTTGACGGTTTCGACAGTATTATGAACACCCCTAGGTGAAATACATTACACTAAAAGAAACTGTACAAGTCAGCCTAATCGGATCATCATCTTTTTTTTTTTTTTTTTTTTTTTTTTTTTTTTTCAGTCCTGACGCAAATCTCAATGTAATATTTAAGCATTTAAAATTGCATTACTTCTAAAGTACACGAACAGAACATTTATAAGTAATATTTTTGCTCAATAATTGTAGTGGATTCATGAATATATACGACTACAGAAACAGAGTACAAGGAAATGAACTGGCTTTGTCAATACCCAACATTTTCAAACGATGACTATTTCTGCTACTCTCACAGCAAACAACAACAACAACAACAACAACAACAACAATCTCTCTCTGTTCACATCATCATCAAAACCCATCAACTAATTCATCTCTGGTTAGTATGATTATGGTGTTATGTTCAGAGATAGCTTTAAAAACCAATTGTATGTAATATGCTTTTGGTTTGACAGTTCTTTCTGTTGCTAATAACTGTTTAAATTGAAGCTTTCTTGGTTATGTAAAGGTTAATAAATACAGTTATTAGCATTGGTACTAGATTTAGCAGACACCTGAAAAGTTAAAAAAAATTGCCATTTTTCATTGCTTCGACTATGTATTTGGGTCCTACATGCTCCTCTTTTGGCATACATAACATTTAAGCAAGATTCACTTAAGCTGCAATAGATCACTGTTAAAAAATTGTGCTGTGTTTGTGTCTTTGATTTGTGGACCCTTTTTTTTCTTCTGCAAATTCAAGATCAAAATACATAGCTGACCCACCTAGATTTCTCATATCTCTAGTTCTATATCAATTTGGCAGAATAATATTCATTTGGAAAATTGGGTGCAGGATAATTTGTACTCTTATAGTTTTTTTTGCCCCCTTTCCCTTTGCTATATGTGTTTTAGTTGAAATTAATATGAAAAAGTTTGTTCGCCATCCGTTTTGCTTTTTTTATTTATAATTTTTACTTTGATTACATTTACATATTTCATAGGGGTGATCACAAGTTTGAATTTCTGTTTTGTTAGAGAATTTTACAGTCATTGCATCTTAACTTTCTTGCCCCTTGAATGTAATTTGATGCGTGAAACATCGTGTATCCATTTAGAATGCTAGTGTTGATAAGACCATCATCAATGATAGAAAGACAGATAGTTTTTGTATTTTTCTCTTGAAAGTGCTACTAATGTGTTGAATGGTACTTGTGTGCCTATGAGCTTCCTAAACCTCCCAAAGGTGCTATGGTGCTCCTTTTGAAATCTCACTTTTCTTTTTATTGTTTCTCCTGTTGAGAGGCTTTAGATCAGTGCACAATGCATGCTAGAAAACATTTAAGAGTCCGTTTGGAAAACTAGGAGAGAGGAAAAGAAAGAAGAGTAGTATCCTTCCTTTTTGTTTTGATAGTTTATGAGACAAAAGAAAAGGAAGGAGTGGGGCAAAAGAAAAAAAGAAAAAAAAAAGATAATAAATTTGTGTTTTGTGAATGAGAGGGGCAAAACAGGCACTTACTAACCCTCATTTCTTTTCTCCCCAATCTCTCCAAATTCAAAAAGTGGCTCTTAAGTGATTTTGGTTTCTCTTCATTTTCCTCCTGGTAACCTATCCAAACAAGTGATTGGGCAGCAATATGAGAGAGTTGCTTTTATTTTCCTTATCTCCAAAAGAAAAAAAAACACCTCATGGTGAACCATAATTCAGCTGAATTTTAAGAAGTTTGTTACACTATAGAACAGGTTGCTTGAATAGAATTAATTGTTATCTCTTTACAAAATGGGTAATTGCTTTATGATTGACAAACCCTTCATCTTTCCATGATTCGCATCGTTATGTATTCCCATAGTTAGCTACTTTAGTATTCTTTTGATTGCTGTAGTCAACTGTGGAAAATATTATTAATTTCATGAAATGTATGAATGTGTTCGTTCTTGCTGGTAATTGCAATTCCAACTGAATATTTAATTAGTAGGATAACAGTTCACAAATTTGAGGCCCGTTTTCAAAGATTGTAATGCATTTTCTTCACCTCTTATTACAGGAGCATGCACTTGAATAGCACTGTTGGCTTATACTTCCCAGATTCACAAATCTTCAATTGAATTATGCGTTCCTTCTTGGGCTGCTTTTGCTTGAAGAAAGCTGTACATAAACTGGGGTCTGGAGATCATGCCATTCTTGCTTCTGAAACAACTTGTGAGTGTAGAAGCTCTAGTTTGCTAAACCTCTTCTTAGTAGAAAACTTAAATTGACCCAAAAGACATCTAAAACTAAGGCACTTTTGTTTATTTGGCAGTTGCCGTAAATGAAGTAGAGGCTTTGCATGATCTATACAAGAAACTAAGCAGTTCTATAATTGATGATGGTCTTATTCACAAGGTATCTTTAGTGCAATTCTTGATATGAAGTATGTGATTTATGCTTTTATATCACCTAGTTCAAGTTCCAGATTCTGGATATTGTGATTTGTTTTTCTACAAAGTTAGTTAGGATTTTTGGCTCTTTGATTGGTCACTGATAAGTTCTATGCACCACGTGCTTAATTATTTCTATCTTTCTGAAATTTCGTGAACAGGAAGATTTCCAACTTGCACTCTTCAACAACGACAGCAAGCAATGTCTATTGGCAGACAGAGTCCCTATATACATCCCGGCTTCTTTAATCATTTTAATTATTTTTTTTCTAAGCATCTTATTTTATGGTATTTCTCATTAAGAGGAGGGGCCCTAGACATAGGCAGGCAAGGCCACCATCTAGGACTGTCACGACCTAAACCCGTCTCTATAGGTTTAGCGTCGTAACCGGCCAGTAATCCGTGATTACCGAAGGCCTGTTTAACAATACTGACAATAATACAATATAACGGGACTGGCGGAAGCCAATCAATAACAACATATATCGTCCAATGAGCTGTGAGGACCTGAATGAAGATAAACTTTCATGTACATAGCCATATTTATAACCATTTATGCCCATAAGCATATATATACAAGACAAAACATAAGTTAGGGAATCAATCCCATCATTTGGAATAGTATTGACATTAGTCTTAAAACATTCTTTTCACTTAACAAACTCAAAGGGTGAAGTCGAGCCACCCAAAAACACCTTGACACATGGTAGTTCGAAACCTCGCAATGAGGGACAATAGCTGACTTGACAAAACAAGGGTTCGGGTCGACGTCTCTAGCTTTGATCCGGTGCTTGGCCACCTACATATATATAATAAACTGTGAGCTAAAGCTCAGTGAATAACAAATATGTAAAGAGGTTAAGAATGATGTTATTTACAGTCTTTGAAACAATCGGTTAGCATTAGAACACTTCAATCACTATCATTTGTCAATCAATCATTCAATTCAATCGATTCAATCAATCTTATTCTTATAGGTCATACATGGTATATCCAATAGCAACAATACACTAAGTCTTAAAAGACCGAACAATCAATTGATGGCCATCAAACAATAACACTAGTTCCAATATTTGGAACTGACAGAGATATCTGTAACAATAGCAATATCAATAATAACAACGATAACACTACGCTATGGATGCCACGAATACAATTCAAAAGAGGATTATCATTCAATCGATAGAAAGTAACTGTTCAGAAACAATATAATTTATCATTCAGAAAATAAATACAATTTGAACATATCTTTACAACATTGTTACTCACAGTGGGCTCCTCGGTACACGTACTAATGGTTCGGCGTTCGACCTAAACAAATAAAGTCAAGCACAACACAATTACAATTACACTCTACATTCGATTTAATTCGGTTACTTGTTTGTCTTTTGGTTTCTCTCATTTGATTTTAATTTTTCCTTCAGTTATTCCTATTTATTTTTCTCCATATCAAACCCAATTTCAAACCCACAAATTTTAAAACATGAATTAAACTTTCAAAACTCTTGAAAAATTCATGATGCATGTACAATTGAAATTCTAATTTAATTTCTACAATTTGAATTTAATTCAATTCCTGCACCTTTTTACTAATTTCTTTGAGATTACGTGAAATTGATTCTTAATTCTTTTCTATTTTCCTTTAAATCATGAAATTGGAGTTATGAAACTTTGCATATATGAAATTAAGATCAAAACTAAATAATTTTAATTAGAATAGCTCTAATTTGGATTATTATTAATTTTCTTCACATCAAACTCAAATTCAAATCCATAAACCTTTTAAACATGAATTAAAATCTCAAAACCTTGAAATTGTTGGGATCGGGGATCCCGCCCAAGACCTTGCAGAAAATATACCAAGCAATAAAACACACCCACACTCAAGGAGACACCATATTTAACGTGGTTTGGCTTCAATGCCTACGTCCACGGGAGAGTAACCAGTTATCACTATAACAATTGAGAGATTACAGAAAGATTACAATAGAGGAAGAGCTCACACTATCCTCACTCAGCCATTCTCCCGTCTCCTTCGCTCACACCGAGAGAGACGGTCTCTCCGCCTCACATCTCTCACTCTCTTTGGTTTGCTCGGTTTGCTCTCTTTCAACTCTCCTCTTACCCCTCTCCATTTATACACATTAAGAGAGAGAAAGTTGGGACTGATTTGGTGAGTGGATTGGTAGTGGGGTGGTTGCCACCCCCACCCATTAATGGGGAGGTGCCACCTCCAGTTTCTCTAGTGGGTGCTCCATTGGCTCACATGGGTTGAAGATAGAGATATCCTACAAATCACCCCCTCAACCAATGTGAGGTGATCCACTGCATATATTGCTGTTAATCTTGTCATGTCCAAAAAACCAACAGAATCTTCATCTCCTCACTGAGACATTGCATCCCTTGAAGCTAGAGATAATACACCAGAGATACAAGAGAGGAAGGAATCCTACATCCTCAACTCAACTCACACCACTCTCTGATTTGGAAAGAGCCTCTGCTCCTATCTCCCAGAGATCTCTTCCACGGTTCCTATCTCGGATGTCTTCACTTGCTGTGCTTGAACTTGCGCAACCAAGATATCTGACACCCCCTGCCAAGGATGCCCTTGACTGACATGCATCACCTCACATGACCAGTCATTGGAGCAACAGAAAACTCGTTGTTTATCCCATCAACGTCCTCGGTCTTCTTTGCTCGAAGCTTTTCCTCTGAACTATCAGTCTTTGTCCTCTGCACTTCTGAACAACCTCCTAGCATTTCCACATACGCTCGTTGTCTGTGCTTTTGCAATCCCTGATTTGTTATGCAGCAGATTGATGGTTGACAGTAGCTCCATCTGTCAAAGCATCGTCAGCTATGCAATTTCTTGCATAGTGCTCGTACCCATGGCTTCTGGTCTCCCTGCGTCGAGCTCGCTTGAGAGATCCGCATTAACTCTATCCTCCGCTACCATGGAACTAAAAAAACCACCATAGAGAAAAAAAGACTTGCCACTCCTTGGCACGCACTCTTGCATTTTACCCGTCTCAATTTCTCTGTTTAGAAGTTCCTGTGAACCGTCAATAACCCGTTGCTACACACTCTTCTCACGCCTCTGTACGATACTCTAGTGTACCCTCGCACTGTTGCACATCTGCATTTGTGCTTCTGCGCTTAGTATGTTCCTCTGCAACTATTGTTCTACACGTCCACATACCATCAGTACCTACTCATATACAGTAGCTCCAATAGCCACAGCATTTCCTTGAGCTTGTACTTGTTGCCAAGTTATCTATCCGTTGATGAATGGACTTTTTGATTGAACCAGATCTTCCGATCAACTTCGGAGATAATCATCTCTACAATCCTTTGATCATCCCTGACCAATCCTGATCTCCCTTGATTTGCCATTTGATCAAGCTGATCTCCTTTGGTCTTCAATGATCTATCTCGATCTGTATCTGGTTGGTTAATCTGGTCAGAATTTGCCCATTCTAACCTCTTCAGTGAATCCGCAGCGTTCCACAATATTCGGTAACATTCCTTTGACTATTGAAGATGACAAACTTCCATATTTTGACAATCTTTAAAAACCATTTAGAATTTCACTATTCTGACCTCGCGGTTGCGTCTGGAATGGTTCATTTAGCTAAGACTAACCTTCGCTGCACTTCCGAGGACCTCATTAAAAAATTTCTCCAAAACTGGGGCAAAATTGCAAATTTCCCAAACACTGGGACCAAACTGTAATTTCACAAACTACAGGGACAAAATAAAATTTTCTAGAAATTCAGTGACCAAATTATAATTTCTGAAAACTTCAGGGACCAAATTGCAATTTACCAAATTTCTAGGGGCTAATATGTAATTTCTTGAAACCTCTAGCCAACCTGTAATTTCTAGAAGCGCCGATTTAAACATTTGACCGTACGGATGGGTTTGAAATACTCCAAATAGTTTGAAACCACTATTGGATCGTCAGAAACAAACTCCGAATGGCTCAAATCAAGCCAAAATAGTTTGGATGCTTCAGATCTGCGGTTGCACCTTAGCCGCAAAGCACTGGATCACTCCTCTGTGTGCTGACGTGGCAGCGACGCGGTGTTGACTGGGTTGCCACGTGGCGATGACTGGACTGATGACGTGGCCACCACATGACAGTTCTGGCTGATGTGGCGCCACGTGTCGATAACGAAGCGAGATAGCGTGGCAGGCACGTGGCAGTCCCTCTGTTGACGTGGCGACAGCGTGGCGCTGACGTGGCAGCCACATGGTCAGTGATGTGGCGTATGACGCAGTGAACACGCCCACGAACTCGTTTTCTTGCTCCAACCGTGCGTGAGGTGCGTACTGAGACTGGGTCCGACGCGCCGGCACTCTTTACGGCGCGTGGCGGCGCGTGCTGAGAGTGAGCCTTACGCGCCAACTTCAGAGGGCCCTTGAGGGTGCGTCCATGCTCCTCCTGAGCTCTACTTTGTATTTTTGGACTTCTCTCGTCGAGACCTAGCTCTTGGTATACTCAAAACCTAATTTTGAGCAAATTGATTTCTTGGCAGTTTCGAACAACACACTGTTTTTGTTCCGAAAACGACCGACGAGACTTTGATACCACTTGTTGGGATTAGGGATCTCGCCTAAGACCTTGCAGAAAATATACCAAGCAGTAAAACACACTCATACTCAAGGAGACACCATATTTAACGTGGTTCGGCCTTAATGCCTACGTTCACGGGAGAGTAACCGGTTATCACTATAACAATGGAGAGATTACAGAAAGATTACAATAGAGGAGGAGCTCATACTATCCTTACTCAGCCACTCTCCCATCTCCCTTGCTCACACCGAGAGAGACGGTCTCTCTGCCTCACATCTCTTACTCTCTTTGGTTTGCTCGGTTTGCTCTCTCTCAACTCTCCTCTCACCCTCTCCATTTATACACATTAAGAGAGAGAGGAGTTCAGACTGATTTGGTGAGTGGATTGGTAGTGGGGTGGTTGCCACCCCCACCCATTAATGGGGAGGTGCCACCCCCACTTTCTCTAGTGGGTGCTCCATTGGCTCACATGGGTTGAAGATAGAGTTATTCTACAGAAATCCTATGATGTATGTTTAATTAGAGTATTAAACTTGTAGAATTTGTCCATGCATGTAACAATGAGGCTTAATTTTATCCAAGACTACATCATCAAACCCAAAATAATTAATTTCCATAATCATGAACCTACTTTAATTTCTTCATCTTTGTTTTTTAATTTCTTCCAAATTATGTGAAATTGAACACAAACTCATCTTTAATTCAAGTGTAATACAAGGATTCTACAAAATTCAAACTTGAAATCCTTACCTTTAACCTTCAATTTGATAAACTTCTTGATGATCTTCCATTTTTCCTTCTTGTTCTTCTTCCTTTCTTTAACCTTAGCCTTTCTTCCAAATTTTACATCAAAATTCCTCCAACAAGATGAAGGTGATCTCTCTCTCTCTCTCTCTCACGGTTTTCTCTCTCTCTCACCCGGCTGTTCTTGTTCCAACCAAAAACAAAAACATAAATGATGTATACCTACACCCATTTCTTTATTCTACTTTCTTTTCCTTTTATTTTTATTCTTCTCTTTATATATATATATATATATTAAAATAATGGGACACTTGTCCACCTTAAATTAATCCATGGCGTGATGTATATTAGGATTAGTTTAGCACACTAATTATACATTAGCTTAATTAATCACTTCTTAATCTTGATCAATCCAATTGACTTCCATTAAGGCCCAATTTATTATATTTAAATTATCAGTCTGAATCAGATGTTTAATCAAACTCCCGAAAGGCTCCAAATATTAAATTAAGATTATTGTCATCATCAATTTTGATTTCACAAATCATTTAGGCCTTCAATTTCTAATCAGACTCAAAATTTCCGTCAATAAATTACATATTCAAATTGGACACTCCATAAATAAATTTAATTCATAATAATCACAATTCTCAATCCTCATAATTTAATTAATTTAATTAACTCTGAAAAATCTAGAAATCCCCTAGATGTTGATTTGTGATTATATATCAATTTTAAGCAGTATATAACAATTCCAATCAAACAATCAAGACAAATCGATACAACAATTTTAGAAATCCCCTAGATGTTGATTTGTGATTATGTATCAATTTTAAGCAGTATATAACAATCTCAATCAAACAATCAAGACAAATTGACACAACGATTTTAACGTAGAAAAATCACAATTGGAGCACCTCCAACTGTGATAAAAAACCACGGGCAACAGCCAGAAAACAATCTACTAAGAAGATATAAAGGAATTACACATGTATACTCTCAATTACCTAGCGAATCCACGCCCGAATTGAACCAACCCCTATGTGCCTCTTCCAACCCCGTCTTCACCTAGGAATTGTCTTGACGATGAGCCACTCCAGAATCCACCAAAGCTTCAGGCTCAAATTCTTCAGAATCCACCGAAGAACAACTCTCTCTTTTGTGTAGAACAAACAAATAATCCTTTGATGTATACTCTTTAAACCATGAGTTGAATATTCAATCAAAACATCAAAGAAAAACTCGCAAAATATCCCTAGATATAAACCTTAATATTCAAAAAGAAGATCTGAAGAAGTAATCCTAGTTTTGGACTAAAACAAATACTTATAGAAATCTGGGATTGCGCAGCTCGCTCGAGCGAAGCTTCTCTCGCTCGAGCGAGAAGCTTATCTCACGTGATTTCCATAAGTGCCTTCGCTCGAGCCACGCATCCTTCGCTCGAGTGATCAAACAACTCTTTCAGGTCTTTATGCAGACGCAGTTCTTCGCTCGAGCGAAGACTCCTTCGCTCGAGCGAGCAAGGGCGGACATACAACTTCGAATACAATTTTGCATTTTGTTTTGGGGGCGCTACCCCTTGTCCCCGCCGCGGTGTTGCCCCGGACCCGCCAAGGGGTGCTGCCCCCTAGACCCTCGTGAGCTGACCGAGCAGCTCGATCCCCGTCATAATCAGCGAAGTGGCAATCTTGAAAGTATTAACATCACAAACTTCTCTGCAAGACACAATTCGGGTTGGATTCACATCTAAACACTCATAGTCTCACTGAAATAAAAAGTGCAAAAACAAGTACAACTGAAAGGAGTTTTGTCAACCGGGATTGCCAAGAATAAAAACCTAACAAACTCTAATTTGGACCTAATTAATCGAATCTCAATTTTACTAAACTAAATCAAATATTTAATTAAACTCCCAAATGGGTCCGTAATAAAAATTAAATTGATTCAACTTCTTAATTTCACTTCCTTAAGCCATTTGGACCCTTAATTTCTAATTCCAAAATAAATCTTTAGTAGAATCATATACGAATCAGATTCTACAATTTTCATAATTCCCAAATTAGATTAGGATAACGACTAATTAAAATCTCAAATCTCCTTAATTAACCAAATATAAAATATTACACGTGGCGGGGTCGTCACAAAGACTCCCAACTTTTTGTTGAAATTTAGGGTCGAGAAATGTTTTTTGTTTACCTATTAATCCTCAAATAAAAAAGGGCCCAATTCAAAGTGTGTGAGTGATTTTCCGATCACACTGCTGACTCAGTATTCAGCTGGAGAGCACCGGCAGAATAGATGGCACCTGGCAGACCTACAACAGAAAGAGAAGATTTCGGCGGTGGTTCGTCCACCCGGGGGCACTCCGACGATCAAGTCAATAACCAAATATCTCTCAAGATAATCAATAGTGCTAAACTCACTGTTCTGAATGTAAATTACGTACCTTAGACCCATCGGGGGTGCCTCTCTTTTATAGTTAACTCAATCCTTATCCCAACAGAAGCCTTGCTTCAGTGGACTCTAGCACAGTGCTTATCCTAGACTCTACAGTAGATAAAGATAAACTCCCTAAGAGCTTTATCCTTATCTTTACTGAAAGTCTTCTTCATTCTAGGACTCTTGTGCCTTATCCGCTTATCTCGGATTTCGATATCTTCGGAGATCACCTCGGCCTTGCTGAGATAACCTCGGCGATATGACCAGGACACGTGGCACCTCGGCTGACACGTCGGCGTCACCTTGGCCACGTGTTGAGACTCAGAAAATATGTCCCCACAACTGCCCCCTAGGTTCTATTACCTCGGCATTCTGAGGTGATAGAACCTATATCATTCCTTGTTGCCAGTACATCGGCTTAAAGTATCTCAGCCGAGATCATTATATAAAGCCGACATGTTTCTTTAAAGAACAAGAATTTCAATGAGCTCTTTCACGCGTATGAGCTGTCATACATAATAGCTAAACTGTTTCAGCCACACATTTTTCTTTCATTGGATCGTACTTCGTACGTGCTTCTAAATCGAATCACTTTTACGTGCGCCGTCTGACGCATGCGTTGTTCTAGGCGCATTAATTGCTCTTTTTTGCCGCCGTTTCAAGTTTTAACAAAACTTGTTTCCCTCTTTCGTTCTTTCACTTTACATCGTCTTTGTAACTTTCTCTCTCTCTAGCTTTCTCAAATCTGCCATTGTTTCAAGCTTTCAAGCTCTGCTACCACTGTTGTTTACCTTCTCCAGTGAGATTTTTGCCATTCTTCTCCGCTGCTGCCGTTCGTCTGACTTCAGCGAACTCAACACCAGCTTGCTATTTTCTGGTAAGTCACTGTTTCTCCTAGTTTCAATTTCTTGTTTGCTTTTCAAGAAGTTTTCGCTTCATTTATCTGCTGTTGTTGCTGTTTTTGCTTAATCTATGTCTCAAATCACACACTGCTCACACATTCGTTGATCGTTGCCACTGTTCTTGGCCTTTTACACCTATCTGGTGTTTCTTCATGACCCTTCATTGTTCTGGACTCTAAATCGCATTCCTGTTTCTGTTTGCCATGTTTTTTCCAGATTCGCGTCTTCAATCTTCATCTCTATAGAAATAGGTTTGGGATTTGTTTGTAGAACCTTTGACTTTTAGGAAAAAACTGAAACAATTCCCCCACACTCTGTGTCTTTTGAGTTTTTAGCCGAGGTTCATAAAACCCTTTTGAAACACACCCTTCTGAAATCTAACCCCTTCAACTAAGCCGATATCATGGGCATGTGGAAACATAGGGTAGACACCCTATCCAAATTAGAGTATTTTAGGCAAGAGTTTGAAATTCCAGCCGATGTCCATTTGAGGTTGGCCGGGGATAATGACTCCATCATGCCTACCACTGATTCTATGCCCTTTCCTGTAGTGGCTTTCATCGAGTGCGGACTTCGGCTCCCACTTGATATTCTTTTCCGCGAGATAATCCACTACTATAAGTTGAACCCAATGCAACTTGCCATTAACTCCTACCGAGTTATAAACGGTATAATTGTCTTAGCTAAACGGGAAAATGTTAGGATTGCCTTAGCCGACATCCAATATTGGTACACTATGTGTGGCCTCAAAAAAGATACGAGCTACGTTTACTATCTCAAGCCGAGGTCCATTGAGTACAAAATTGTCGCCGACCTCCCTGACTCCAACAAAGGAGCTGGAGATGAATATTTTATTACCTCGGGCAATTGGGAGTTCGCTCCAGACGAGGACCTCCACCTCTACCCTCTTCCCCGATCAGTTTTTGTAAAGGGCAATGGTAAGAGCCATGTGTTCATACTCACTTGCTTTATAAAGCCTTCAAAACTTTATTTATTCTAATGTCTGTTTTTTCTTGCAGCTCTCCAAAAGCCAGAAAAAGGCTTCCGCAAGTCTTTTTACCCAAGCCAGGGTTTAAAGAAGCTACTGGACCTTCCAGTCCACAAGCGCAAGGCCCCAGTGGTACTCAATTTCATTCCTACGTACAGGTCAGCTCTTCCCGACGTCCCCAAGAAGAAAAAGAAGAAGAGTCTATCTCCTCCTTCTGCCACAACTCCTCAAACGGCCTCCACATTTTGGCCAGATCAAGGTTCAACCTCTGATCAAGCTAACTAGTCGTCTACCTCGGCTCCATATCTGATCGCAATATCTCAACGAAAACGTCGGCGACGACTTGTTCTTGCCGCCGAGATGGGCCGCCCAAAACCAATTGCCAAAGACCTCTTGGCCAATATCCCAGCCATAGTTGATGCCGAAGCAGCACCATCTCAGCCAAAGCCAAAAACAAAAAGGGTAAAGAAGGCTCAGCCCAAGGCAACAGTGACTCAGGTTGAGATTGAGGACACTCTGCCAATCTCCAAACTAGCTGAGAGCGATGAGTCCCAATCCGTTGCTGAGAAGAGGCGTGCCGAGGCCCAACCATCCGAGTCTACAAGATCGAAAAGGCCGAGATCGTCCTCCGCAACAGCTTCGGGCTCCAAAAAGTCTGACTCCCCCTGGGCCCCCAAAATTACTCTGGAGGATAGGCCAGTCATGGCTGGGGACAGTGCTGATGACGTTAATATCGACGTCGCTCTGAGTACTGCCGTGCTTCTCCCAGGCGACCTTGATCAAAACGCCGAGATGAGTGAGTTCGAAAACTATGCTCTCATGCTCCAACGTTCTGTTCAAGTAAGTCTTTATATTTGGTATCTTTCTTTCTTAGGAAGTACTTGAAAAATTTTCTTAATAACTTCTGCTCTGTCCATGTTTCTTCAGGCAATGCAACACGCCCATTCCTTCTCAATACAAGCTTTCGAGAATCGGCAACAGTTGGCCAACAAGAAGAGGGAGGTCTCCACTCTTCAGAAGGCCAACAAAAGCTTGCAATCAAAGATGAAAACTTTGGAGGATCAAGCTGAGGACGCTATCAAAGCTCAGACTGATGTTGAAGAAAATGCGGAATCTGCCGAGGCCATCAAGAAGGTTCTTGAGGCTGAAAAGAAGGAGGCCGAGGAGAAAACGGCTCAAGCCCAGAAAGAACTTCAAGATGCTCTTGTAACAAAAGAGGCCGAAATCAAGGCCGCCGATGAGAAGGCATATGCCGAGGGGATGGCCGATGTCACGGCGAGCTATGAAAAGCAAGTGAAGCAGGCATGCAACAAGGGTTTCACCCTTAGTTGGATGTCTCTTCTAAAAAAGCTTGAAGTCCCCGAGGACTCGCCCCTCAGGAACGCCGATGCCATTCCTCTTCCATTCCCTCCAACTCTAAGCCAATCTGAAGATGAATCTGATTCTGAGGATGAGGCCTTGGTGAGGAAGTCCATGGCAGCTGCTGAGGCCAAGTCTCTTACTCAAAATGAGCAAGTCCTGGACTTGACTCAAGATGAGGAGGTTGAGGAGGTTCCCAAGGATGCTACTGCTGAGAAGGCATCAGCCGACGTTCCTCTTGCCGACAAGAGCCTTGATGAAACCCTTCAAGGAATTGATGCCGAGCTCGCGGCGGAAAAGGCTGCCGAGGCGTCTTCCCAGCATTTGTCCGAACTTCAGACCCAACCACCTGCTGTTGCGGAAGAGTCTTAGTTTCATGTCTTTTTCCTTTGTATTTTGTACTCTTGTTCTTCTCTTTTTTGGAACAATTTGTGAGTTTTGGCTGATGTGCCTTCTTTTGAATGTTAATACACTCTTTCCTTCTCTGGATGTTTGTATCTTTGTCTTTTCTTTACTACTCTTGTATGGTTCCATACTTAGAATAATTTTGCATATCTCTAATATACGCTTCAATCCTTGTGCAACCTTCTCGGGGTGACACACCTCGGTTATACAAACTGATGATTTACCTTGGTAAGTAACCAAGCACCTTTCTTGGTCTAAGCTTGGTTTCACCTTGTAAATTTCAACAAGTGTTTGGCCTTAGTCTTCAACTTTGTAAACTCTTCTCAAGTTTCAGCAAGTATTTAAACATGATCTTGGTTTAACTTGAACTTGAACTTGTAAACTTTTCTCAAGTTTCAACAAGTGTTAAATATCATATCGGTTTAACTTCAACTTGTAAACTTTTCTCAAGTTTCAACAAGTGTTAAACATCATTTCGGTTTAACTTCAACTTGGAAACTTTTCTCAAGTTTCAACAAATGTTAAACATCATCTCGGTTTAACTTCAACTTGTAAACCTTTCTCAAGTTTCAACAAGTGTTAAACATCATTTCGGTTTAACTTCAACTTGTAAACTTTTCTCAAGTTTCAACAAGTGTTAAACATCATTCCCTCTCTTTGCCTTCTAATGTGAGCCTAAGTTCCACTTGGGTTCGCATTATACATGTATTCTAGGAACAATGTCAAGTATCTTTTTCAGTCATAAGTGTACAAACGAATAAATCAAGTCAAAACTTTATTTATTGATGTCTGCAAATGTCAAAGAACAAACAATTCTAATGATAGAAAAATTTCAAATTGCAAGTATTCCAAGGCCTTGGCAGTTCTTTGCCTTCATTATCTTCAAGCTGATAAGCCCCATTACCCAATACCGAGATGATTCTGTAGGGTCCTTCCTAATTCGGGCCAAGCTTGCCTTCTCTAGGATCCTTTTTGTTGCCGACGACTTTCCTTAAGACGAGGTCACCAATTTGAAACTCCCTTGGGTTGACCTTCTTGTTATAAGCTCTGGCAAGCTGCTGCTGATATGCTGCGAGTTGAATTGCAGTTTTTTCTCTTCGTTCTTCTAGGAGATTTAGATCTCGGGCTAAGAGGACATTATTAGTCCCGTTCTCTACTCCCTGGGTTCTGATCCCAGGGATGCCGACCTCCAATGGAATGACAGCTTTTGTGCCACAAGCCGTGGCAAAGGGGGATTCCCTTGTTGATCTTCTCGGCGTAGTCCGATATGCCCAGAGTACATTGGGCAACTTGTCCACCCACTTTCCTTTTGCTGCTTGCAGCCTCTTCTTTATCCCATCCAAGATTACTTTGTTGGATGCTTCTGCTTGTCCATTGCTTTGGGGAAGGCTTGGGGTTGAAAAGTAGTTCTTGATCTTGAACTTTGCACAGAAGCTCTTAATTAGCTTACTGTCAAATTGTGTTCCATTATTTGCAACTATTGCTCTCGGAATCCCAAATCTGGTGATGATATTTTTCCAAATGAATTTCTTCACATCCACATCTTGGATTTTGGCAAGGGGTTCAGCTTCTATCCACTTAGTGAAGTAATCTGTTGCCACCAGCAAGTACTTCCTTTGCCCAGTTGCTTGGGGCAGTTGCCCAACGAGATCCATGCCCCATTGGGCAAATGGCCAAGGACTGGATACGGGGTTTAAGTCTGCTGCTGGCTCAGGGGTGCAAACTTTTGACACTTTTCACACTTCTTGACATAGGCCTCGGCATCTTTCTGCATGTAGGGCCACCAATACCCGTGGGTAATGGCCCTATGGGCTAGTGATCTGCCCCCAGCGTGGCTTCCACAAATTCTTTCATGTATTTCATATAAAAAATCTTCAACCTGTGAAGGATATACACACCTCAAAAGGGGTCCAGTGAAGGATCTTCTGTAAAGATGGCCTTCTGCTGTCAAACTGAATCTTGCCGACTTCAATCTAACCTTGTGTGCCTCCCTGTGATCATCTGGCAGCTTTCCTTCCTTCATGAATGCTACGATTGCATCCATCCAGCTTGGTCCTATGTCCACGCACATTGCTTCATGCTTTGTGGTTAGTGGTTCAATGCTCGGACCCGACAAGTATTCGACTATTATCGTCCTTGCTTTTCCAGGCTGTACTGCGCTAGCTAGGTTGGCCAATGCATCGGCGTGATTGTTATCATCTCGGCTAACCTAAAGTAGTCAGCAGTTCTGAAACAAGGCTGCCAACCTGATGACCTCCTTTGCGTAGGCCGACATCCTTTTATCTCGGGCTGCAAACTCGCCTGTTGTCTGGTTAACTATGAGTTGTGAATCACAAAAGACAATTACCTCATCTGCTTGTACTACCGCTGCCAGTTCCAATCTTACAATGAGTGCTTCGTACTCTGCTTCATTCTTTGAGGCCTTGAATCCCAAACGAATTGATTGTTCTAGTATCTGCCCATCTGGAGATATCAATACTACTCTTACCCCCGCTTCTTGTCGGTTCGAACTCCCATCAACGAACAGTCGAAAGGAGTCGCCGATGTAAATGCTGCAGGGTCTGAGTTTTTCCTCTTTCTTTTGTGTTGCGGCCTTTGGCTGGGTTCCTCCTTGCTCGCTTGGACATCGTTCACCTTGGCTCAACGGGGCCCGATATTCGATGGCTCTTGGGGTGAACTCGGCCACGAAGTCGGCCAAAACTTGGCCTTTGATTGCCGTTCTGGGTCTGAACTCCAGGTCATACTGGCCCAAGGCCACTGCCCATCTTGCGATTCTTCCTGTCAGGTCTCCTTGTTGTAGCAAGGACTTTAGGGGGTGCTCAGTTAGTACCACAATTTGATGGGCCTGGAAATAATGATTCAGCTTCTTTGAAGCCATTACTAAGGCCAGTGCCAATTTTTCTAAGGGTAGGTACCTCGTTTCTGCGTCAGCCAGGGTTTTGCTCACATAGTAAACAGCCCTTTGTTCCCCTTTTTCTTCTCGGACTACTACTGCGCTTATCGCATGTTCTGAAACTGCTAAGTACAGGAACAACTCCTCCCCAGGTTCTGGATTTGAAAGAACTGGAGCCGTGGTTAGGGGTGTACACGGTCCGGATTGGTTCGGTTTTGAGTAAATCCAAGAACCGAACCGATCCTAACGGTTCTGTGATTTTGAGAACCAGACCAGACCGTTACACTTATAAAACCGAACCAGAACCAAACCGAAAAAACGGTTCGGTTTCGGTTTGGTTTACGGTTCCAAAAATTTCTATTTACAAAAATAAATTGTTAATATTAGCAAAATAATTACTCAAACTAATTACATTTAACTCATGATAAAAACTAATAATATTAAGGCATTACTTAATATTACATATCTATATCATCCTAATATCATTAAAATTATAAAAAAATCAATTAATAAAAATAAAACTTGATATTATATATATATATCTTTTAAAATTCGGTCCGGTTCGGTTCGAACCACAGTTTTTTCATAAAATCCATTAACCGAACCGTTTTTACGGTTCTCATATTTCTTAATCCGAAACCAAACCAATTCTTAATAGAACCGAACCAAACCGTATGATTCGGTCTGGTTCGGTCCGGATTACCGGTTTGAACGGATTTTTTTGAACAGCCCTAGCCGTGGTCAGGTACCTCTTCAAGTCGGCTAAAGCGGCTTCGCACTCCTCGGTCCACAGGAAGTTTGTGGCTTTCTTCACTAAGTTGAAGAAAGGTCTGCACTTGTTTGAGCTTCTGCTGATGAATCTATTCAGGGCTGCGGCCCTTCTAGTCAGTATTTGCACCTATTTTACCAACGTCGGGCTCTTCAACCTAGAATGGCCTTGATCTGATCTGGGCTGGCCTCAATGCCCCTTCTGGTTACCAGGTATCCCAAGAACTTACCAGATCCAACTCCGAATGCACACTTCAATGCATTGAGTCGGAGCCGATATGTCTTAAGGATCTCAAATACTTCTTTAAGGTCGGCCAGATGTCCTTCAGGTTCCTTAGTCTTCACGACCATGTCATCGATGTAGACTTCCACCGTTTTGCCAATTAGATGTTTGAACATCTTGGTTACCAACCTTTGGTAAGTTGCTCCTGCGTTTTTCAACCTAAAAGGCATTACTCTGTAGCAGTACAGCCCTTTTGGGGTGATAAACACAATCTTCTCTTCATCTGGGGGGTACATGGCTATCTGATAGTACCCCCTGTAGGCATCTAGGAAGCTCATCCTTCCATGCCCTGAAGTGACGTCTACCAGCTGATCAATTTTGGGCAGAGGAAAACTGTCTTTGGGGCAGGCTTTGTTCAGGCTGGTAAAGTCCACGCAGACCCTCCATTTACCATTCTTTTTCTTCACCACCACTGTATTTGATAGCCACGTCGGGTAGTTTACCTCTCGGATGGCCCTGGCCTCCAGAAGTCTGTCTACTTCTTCTTCCACCGCTTCGACGTGCATTAACGTCGGTCTTCTTGCTCGTTGAATTACAGGTTTAGCCGACTTGTCGACGTTCAGTTTTATGGCAATTGACCTCGGGGTCAATGCCAGGCATTTCGTAAGGCGTCCAAGCAAACACCTCAATATTTGTTCTCAGAAAAGCCTTCAACTCCCTTTCCTCTTCTTCGGCTAAGCCCGAGCCGAGAAGAAAGAAGCGTTCTTCATCTTCCTTTTGGACGAGGATTTCCTTCAGTGCTTCTTCACTCTTCTCGGCTGGCTCCTTGCCGACATCCTCTAGGACCTCCACGTCCTCGTCTTTGATCTCTGCCGTTCCTGGTTCTCGTATGCTGCAGGTGGACTTCATTGCTGCCATGGAGCAATTCTTTGCCTGCAGCTGATCTCCCCTGACTTCTTCAATCCCATGCTCTGTTGGGAACAGCAATAGTTGATGCAATGTTGAGGGAACAACCCCTATTGCATGCAACCATGGCCTTCCCAAGATGATATTATAAGAAGAGGGTGTGTCGATTACAGTGAACTCTGTCTTTATCTTTTTCGTGCCAGCCTGCACGTCCAAGCTTACTGCTCCCAGTGGCCACGTCGGCGTTCCATTGAACCCGACCATTGGCCCATTGGATTGCTCCATATCGTTTGGGTGAAGGCCAAACTCCTTATAACATCTGACGTACATGATGTCACAAGAGCTGCCTTGGTCAATTAGGATGCGTTTCACTTGGCACTTCCCAACCTGGAGGGATACTATCAAGGCATCGTTATGCGGATGTTGCACCATCTCGAGGTCGGCCTCAGTAAAGGATACTACTGGTCCTTGGCACTCCTCTGCCTGATCTCTCTTCTCCCCGACTTGGTAGACGTGCTGTAGATGCTTTACCTTCTGAGTCTCCCCCCTAATTTCGTTCTCGTTGACCTTTGAGTGAATTACATTAATTACCCGAGATCCTTCAGCCTGAGGTTGCTGTGCTGGGGGAGGCGGAGCTACTGGTGCCTGAGGCAGCCTTGCCTGTTCTTCCCTTGTCCTGGCTTCATCGACAAGGTCTCTCAGATGGCCTTACCTCACTAGGTCTTCCAAGTGTGTTTTCAGGGCTCTGCAACCCTGAGTCATATGCCCATCTTCGTTGTGGTAAGCACAACGCATGCCAATGTTTCTTCCCATAAACTCTCCTAGTGTCCTCTCTGGCGTTCTGAAATAGGGTTGGTTCCGAATTCTATCCAGGACTTTGTGAATCGGGATTCGGAACACGGTTGTTACTGCTTGGGCAGCCCTCAGTTCTACCTCTTGCTTGCTGGATCCATTGTTACCTCAGCCTCGCTTCGGCGAGCCGTTTCCTTTCTCTTGCTTTGTCTCCTTATTCCCCGATGTATCTTCCTCGGCTCTGGCATACTTCTCGATTCTTGCCATGAGCTCTTCCATGCTTTTTGGCAATGTCTTTGCCAAAGACTTTCGTAGTGGAAATCGTCTTTTAGGCCGTTCTTGAAAGATACGACCGCTACCTCTTGATTACACTCGGGTATTCGGTTGAACACCTCGTAGTACCTTTTTGCATAGGCCCGAAGGCCTTCATCCTTACTAATCTTCAGGGCCATCAATGCGTCCACCCTCAATGGTTGCAGCTTGTTTGTCACGAACCTGGCCACAAACATCTCGGCCAGGCCTTCCCAGGTCTTTACACTTCCCTTTGGTTGTTTATGAAACCAATCTGATGCAATCTCCCCGAAAGATGAGGGGAACACTTTGCAGAGCAACGGCTCGTTCCCACTATACAAGGCCATTGAGTTCAAGTATAATCCAACGTGGAAGTTGGGGTCTGACTTACCATCGTATATTTGGAACCTCGGCATACTGAATCTTTTCGGCGCTTTAAATCTGTCCAACTCCACTGAGAACGGTGTTCTCGGCTTATCAGGGGAGTTTACCTCGGCATCGGGATTTTGTTGCTTCCTCCTGAGGTAATCTCTTCAGTCCTCCTTTGTCCGCCCAGGAGCTCGACTGTCTCCTGATTTCAATCTCTTTGGCGCATTACTTTCGGCTTCGTGGTGAGTCCTCTTCGATCTTTCTTCATTGATTGTGTCGAAGCACAGAGCCTGTCCCTGAACATGCCGATGTCCTTTGGGGTCTCCCTCCTTTGAGCGATGCGTCCTCCATGATTCTTCCCTCCTTGACTCCCCTCGCCCGACCTCCTTGGAAGGCCGGTGTGAGTGCCTTTCGCTCCTGGTGTGTTGAGGGGCTATAGGGATTGTTTTCTGCCCTCCCTTCTGGGCATTGGCCGCTGGAATCGGCGTGTCCTGCAGTGGAAACGGTGGCTGCATGACATTGTTTTGCATCATGAAGTTGACGACCGATTGTAGGTCCGCCAACTTGTTTGCCATCTCTTTTACTTCTTCATCCCTCCGTAGGCATCTATCCTTCCATACCTGGAGGTCACCTTCATTGTAGTATCCACTTCAATCTGGTTTCTTCGGTACGTCGCCAGTTTGCCCGACGTCTTTCACTCCGTGATTCTGGTCACGAGTTTCTGTGTTGCGGTTGTCTCCTTTGACGTCAAGGTCGATAGGCCTGCCACTCCCAGTAGGGGTATCGTCCCCAACCTTCTCTTTTTGTCCGCCGTTGGCCATCTATTCTCCTTTCTTTCCCACAGACGGCGCCAAATTATGTGAGTGATTTTCCGATCACACTGCTGACTCAGTATTCAGCTGGAGAGCACCGACAGAATAGATGGCACCTGGCAGACCTGCAACAGAAAGAGAAGATTCCGGCGGTGGTTCGTCCACCCGAGGGCACTCCGACGATCAAGTCAATGACCAAATATCTCTCAAAGATAATCAATGGTGCTAAACTCACTGTTCTGAATGTAAATTGCTTACCTTAGACCCATCGGGGCTGTCTCTCTTTTATAGCTAACTCAATCCTTGTCCCAACAGAAGCCTTGATTCAGTGGACTCTAGCTCAGTGCTTATCCTAGACTCTATAATAGATAAAGATAAACTCCCTAAGAGCTTTATCCTTATCTTTACTGAGAGTCTTCTTTATTCTAGGACTCTTGTGCCTTATTCACTTATCTCGGATTCCGATATCTTCGAAGATCACCTCGGCCTTGCCGAGATAACCTCGACGATATGACCAGGACACGTGGCACCTCGGCTGACACGTCGGCGTCCACCTTGGCCACGTGTTGAGACTCAGAAAATATGTCCCCACACAAAGCAATGGTCCCAAAAGAATATTGTTGGCAATACCAGTCACAGTTTCTTTTGGGGACAAAAGTTTTTCAAAGTTAAAGTTGGTAAAATCTTGTATTCAGTCAATCATGTCATAAGAAAAATTAAATAGATCAGCAATGTTATTCATTGAAAATGATATGATAGATAAGTTCGATTATACAATTTTGCGACTAAAAGTGCACAGAGAGTTAAGTGATACTGTGCTACAATTTGTTCAATTTTTATTTGATATTTTAGTTTTGGATGGTCTTGGTCTTTTTCTTTATTATAAACTGGATTTTGCTATCTATATAAATAAATTTTAATATGTAATTTTATTAGTTATATATGGAAGCTAACTTTTTTTTCCCCTCCTTTTTTGGGAATGTATAAAGGGGAATCTATGCAAAATCATTAGCTTAATGTAATTGTCAACCCTTTGGAGATTAGCAGCAGCAACAAATAAATATGCGTCATGATGTTTTTATGCTTTAAAGCATTTTGCAAGGTGTCTTTATGTCTTAAAGTTGTCTTCAACTTAGTAGTTTAAGGGAATAAAGCTATACATACCTTTTAGCTCATCTGGCCACATGCGAATGATAAAAACAAAACTCTTGAAGGTCACCATTATGTTATGGATCCTCACCATACGAGTATTCGGCAAGCTAAAGTCATTCACAATTTTTATTTCAATTTGTTGCAGCTATTTGATTTGTTTGACCTTAAGCAGAATGGGGTTATTGAATTTGGAGAATTTGTTAGATCATTAAGCATCTTCCACCCAAATGCTCCTGAAGCAGAAAAAGTTGCATGTAAGACAGCCATGACAGAGTCTCTTATTTCAGCTTTTTTCATTTTTTTTTTCCTAATTTTATTTCATATAATGATGATATGTCTTCTTCTTGTTCCCATATGTACTACTATATCATCTCTAGAAGATTTTCCCCCCAAATGCCACCACTAACTTTGGGAGGAATTTTATTGCAGTTGTATTCAGATTGTATGATCTAAGGTGCACTGGCTACATAGAGCGTGATGAGGTGAATGTCTCGAAAACATTTATTGCAATTTATCTCTTATAATTCTCAGAAACTGCCTTCTTTTTGGCTACCTAAATTGTCTTTGCCTATTTCCGGTAAAAATTACCTTTTTTATGTGCTATTTCCCCTTTCTCAATACATACTTTTTCAATGATATACAAACACTCAAGCTGTGTCCACCCATGTTGGACATCCTAGGTTGTTAACATCTTGCACAAACCTATTGTTTCCCTTTTACAGGAAATCAGTAACATGATATGTTTTGGAATATGCACTCTGTTTATTCCTATATAATGGTTATTGGAAAAAAGATTAGAGTAATAAGCGGATGAAGCCTTTGTTTGAAACTATATAATGCATGTATTGGTCTAATCTATACTAGCTCACATTGTTATAATCACCCATATATTTTAATTGCAAAAATAAATGTAAATTTTTTTTTTTTAATAACCTTGAAGTTGAAGGAGTTGGTATTGGCTCTTCTGAACGAATTGGATTTGACACTTTCTAATGATGCGGTTGAAGCAATTGTTGATAAGGTGAATGAATAATCACACTGTCTCTGAGTTGTTGATTTTACCTTCTAGCTAGCTATATTAAAACTCTGTGACCATCTTCTTGCAGACAATCATGGAAGCAGATTTGAAAGGAGATGGGAGGATTGATCCAGAAGAGTGGAAGGAATTGGTAGCAAGGCATCCATCTATAATAAAAAACATGACTGTTCCATATTTGAGGTGAGTTATATATAATTAGTTCTATAAAAATCATGATTAAATATTTTTTCAACAGCCTAAAAACAGTCCTATCATAGGACTGTCAATTTTTCCTATGTGTACTCTTCATGTGAGTAACACTATGTTAAAAAAATTATGAATTTTAACATCCAATTTGAACAGAATGATGAACTTAAAAAAGTGTAGTCAACCAAAAAAGTATATTGAATTGGTAACTGCACTCTTTTAATTTCTATTGTGCTCGGTTTGCTTCTCATTTAACTGCGACAAATTGTTTAGTGTGTGGTAGTTATTGTGAGATTTTTGACTGTGTGGTTAACCATATTTCAGGGAAATAACACTGGCATTTCCAAGCTTTGTGCTGAACACTGAAGTCCAAGAGTCAGCTTCCTGGAAATGAAACTACTTTTGCATACATAGATACAAGTTACTAACTCTGGTTTTGAGAAGCCACTGAACACATCAAGGAATTTCCATATGGAGATTTCTGTATAATGTTTTCACTTGAAGAAAGTGGCACAATAAAAGACTGTCAAGAGCCAAAGGTTCACTTACATATGGTTTTTTTGACATAGTTTTCTGTCTGTTTCATTGTTGCCAATGTATGAACAAAGACTAATTCTATGTTACACACCTTTAATTTCAAGTCTTGTGGTCTAAGATTATGAATTATGACAGCTTTGCTGGAATTGTCCATAAATTCAGTGGTTTTTTTGTTTTGTTTTTTGGTTTTCCCAGTTAGGTTGATTAATTTGTTAAAATTATATATAACCATCTTTTGGGGTAAAATATTAATAATATAAAAACAAATCATTTATATGATGTGAGAGATGATAATTGAGGAAATGATGTGCCGCTGCTGTAATCTTTACCATTTCTGAGTGAGAAAAGAAAAGGGTAAAGTGGGCAAAGGTTTGTGATGGTAGCCCAGTTGTCAATGCATGCGAAACAAAATCTGAATTTAAATAATGAACCCGGGTGAGCAAATAAAATTTACAATTTTCACCCAAAAATAACAACAACAACAACAAATTGAGAAAGAATAACATTGACAATAATATTAGCCCAATCCAAATCCATCCAAGTACAAATAATTGGAACTTCACCTCATGTAATATACTTAATTTTCTAACAAGTGGTGAAGGTAAGGCTGAAAATTATCCAATCATATCTTTGGAAATTTAGAAAGAAAATATGATTTGCAAACATAAATTTTATACATAAAAGCTCACTAGCATGATATGACAGTGACAGTTTTGAAATAAAGTCACTCTGATGGGTCTTTTGGTTTTAAATGAATGGATACAAATCTGTCACATAATTATGTATACATTTTTTTTAAAATAATTTTTGTATTTTTATATCATTACTCTTTAGAAAATGAAATACCTAAAAATACCCAAGGGAGATCATAGAAAGTTCAATAATTGATCATCCAAACTGCTAGCCTTTGCCCTAGTTGGTACAACACGGGCAGAGTGCCTATGTACCTCTTTGTGTGTGTGTGGGTGGGGGAGTGATTGGGTGAAGGGCAAGAAAAGAAAACAGAGGTAAAAAGTAAAAGGGTATGGCTTCTGTCCAGTCCGGGATCGGACTGGACCGTGCTGTTGGACCCATGGGGGCCCACAGCAGCTAGGTCTTCATGAACAGAAGGTATTTAATAAGAAATTAGTGATCACTTTTGTTGGACAGTAAACCAATGATAGAAAATGGATGATTAGAACAATTCCCACTTCACATTCTAAGGGCCATAATTTTAACATCCCTTTAAAAAGAAGACATACCCATCTATATATACACTCATAAAGCTTCAACATTTGTAAATGTAAACCTTGTTTCTCAGTCTCACACATTAAGACCATACTTTCTTCAAGAATAAAGAAGTATACCAGTGTTGGCAGCAATCCAGCACCCCCCTATCAATGACAATATCCATACATATACCGCATCTCTCACCCTCAAAAGTAGAATAATCCTGCAAGCACAGCAAGCACACAAATATATACAACAAATGCTAATTAAAACAACAAACCCAAATTTGTACTTACTAGTTGCTCCATAATCTACCATAGCTCAATGGGCAAATTGAAAAATTTTACCCAATATTATGATAACAAGATTCTAGACAAAGCATAATTTTTTAAACTCATTAATCCAGTCCCAACCTATGTAACTCTTACAAATATAATTAAACAGAGAATATTAACAATTTTCCTGCTAAAAGACCAATTTTTAACACAAATAACAGTTATTATTGAATTTGAACTTTGAAGTATAAAATTGAGTAATACAGCAAACAAATACTCCAAAACTCACATCATTGTTCTGATCAATGTTAAAAGTATCATCTTCCGATACACCTTCTGTAACAAGTTCCAAATCCATTAAATCTTTATCTGCAAAGCGAACAATAAGATTTTTAAAACACTAATCAATGAAATGTAATAAAACCGATATCGAATTACTAAATTAAACATACAAAATTTTATCGAACCGAATTGTAATCTGCTCGATTGTGTATATCGAATCTCACTGCTGTGAAATTCCTAGGGTTTCGAAGAAAATGGGGATTTGCAGATTAAAGGCGTGTTTGGATGTGATTAATTATTAGCTTGAAATCAATAGCATGTGGAGCTTCAGAGATGGTTGAATAGAAAAGAGAGATTTACCAGTAAGAAGATTGCGAGGTAGCGTTTGGTTGTGGCATTGGCCAACCGTAAAGAGATTAAGATATATGAAAAGATTGCCAAACGATCAGTTAACAGAAAACTAATAAGAATAATTAAAACACGGATTGACCCTTAGTTTAAAAAATTATAAATATTTTATTGTGATACTTTTTTTTATGAATAGATTATAAATTTACTCTGTTTAAAGTACAGATTGTCTTTTATAATTTTAAAAATTACAAATACTTCTTTATCAGAATATTTTATTTAGCAGAATTAATTAAAAAATGAAATTTATAATTGCTCTCTAATACAATAATAAAATTACGTAAAGTATTAATTGAAACATATTTCTAATATTATTAAAAATTATTAATTGACTTTGAGATTTATTAATAAAAGGGGCAATATCACAATTCGGGGATAATTCGTATTTTAATCAAATCTCAAAGGGTGTATTGTCATTTACCCTTTTTTTTATTTAACAATATTAATTAAAAAATAAAATTTTTAACTGTTCTTTTAATTATTGGCATCATAAATAAATTATTTATTATTATTATTATTATTTACAGAATATGTGACACTCTCCTACTTATTTAAAAGTTAAGAGAAGTTATAAAATATTAAAGACATGAAAAAAAATGATGGAGAAAATGGAGGACATAGAGTATAGATTGAAGGAAGTGGAAAATCATAGAGTGTGAAATGTAAGAGATAGGAGATATAGGGTAGTTAATAGGTAATTTTTTTCTTACATGTCTTTTGCCTATAAATAGTCGTTCATGGCTACATTATAAGATCATCCAACTCAAATAAAAAAACAATTATATTTTTCTTGACATTCTTCTTATCTTAGGAGTAGTTTAACATAAATTTATTTCTATTACTTTATTTCCAAAGCATAGGAGTAGAGGTAATTTAATGGTTGCTTTGATTGTTCACTCAATCACCCTAATTGTTCACTCAATCGACTTTCTCTGTCTCCCTCTCTTCTTCTTTTAATTTTTCGTTTATTTAATTTTGAAATCCTATTCGTTGAGGCAAAAGAATTGTCAATGCAATCGTTTAATAATTTGCTTGAAGGCCTATTCATGATTTTTTCTTTTGTATGAAAAATAAGTCAAAAATAAAGAATATATACCATAATAAAATTACCTAAATTACTAATTGAAATATCTTTATGATATTATTAAAAATTATTAATTGATTTAATGATTTATTATGAAATTAAAAATTTCAAAAAGTAAAATATAATTTTTAAAACTAAAGGATCAATTTGTATTTTAAACTAATAGATATTTATAATTTACTTTTAAAAATGCACATAATGGTACTGCCTGCCTCAATAGGATTTTTTCCACAATAAATCATTTTCTGCCTGGATAGGATTTTATTTTTATTTTTATTTTTTTGAAAAATGTAATTAAAAATGCTGCTTAATGGTGAAAACAGTGTTTATACTATCAAAATGCTAAGTTTTGAGAGGTTGAGCTCTTCTCGGGAAATGCCAGTCCCGTTTGGGAATAACTTATTTTAGTTGATTTTTTAAATTTTTTTAGTTTAACTAAAAATATTGTATATCAAATGATAATTGATTTTTTTTTTTTAGTTGATTTGATGATTACAAGAAAAAAAAAGTGAAATGATTATAATGTTTCTGAGAGATTATGTAATTGAATGAGAGATGATGTATCTAATAGTATTGATGATATGTAATTGAATGGGAGATTAATAGATGAATAATTCTTACATAGAAAAATGATGTATCTGATATTGATACTATTGGTAACAAGATTATTATGTAACGATTCTAAAAATAAAATATCATCCAATATAATTGTAAAAGTTATGTTCTTTTTTTCAAGATAATAATATAATAGTTTCACAGTTTGTTTTACTTAAAGTTTGAAAATTTTAAATGTAATAGAATTGTTTAACGTACATATAAGGTGACTCATTTATAAAATTTCTGGAGTTGCAACTAGATTTGCTAAATAATTATGATGACAGATTGTCAATCATTGGCTTGCGAAGTCCAATAACTGTTCTATTTTGATCAGATAACATCATAGTTAAGGTGGTTAATATGTACGAATTTATAGGTTAATGGAATAAAATGATATTCACTAATAATGAAAAGTCTCCACGTAATTAATTACCCTATTAAAAATTAAAAACTAAGGAAGGAGTAAAATATACTTAAAATTATATAATGTATTTTTTAAAAAAACAAAGAGAAATGTAATTAACCCAAATACTATTTACAACACCGTTACATCTACCGAATTTGTTTAGTCTGAATTCTTCTGAATAAGTCTCTTTTCGGAAAGAATCGATTAATTCTTCCCAGAAAGAGACTCATTTGGACGAATTTGGGTAAACAAGATTCTTCTCGAAAAAAGACTCGTTTTGACGAATCCAGATTAAATAAATTATTAACCTACTATTTATGAAGAAAGTGGAAAATAGTTGGTAGGGAGAAAATAACGTTTTCAGGCGTATTTGTAGGGAGAGATTCTTGAAAACATGTTGACAGCATTCTTTTAGAGCAATGCTGTTAATCCTTACCTTTTTTCTTAGAACCCCCACCTCAGGAAGCCTCTATTTATACACCACCTTTCATCTCAAGGCACACCATTAATTAGTTTAATTTTTTATTACAATATTAACCTAATATAAAATGACCACAAAAAACAAAGGGCTTTGGACTATGATACACACCTTACGTAAAGTTACCATAAAAGACAATAATGAATACAATACACACCTTTCTTCTGAAACGTTACTTACGTATCTTCTCTCTCAAGAACTCAAAAACCCTAAAACAAAAATCAAAAACCCTTAAACAAACAATAAAAATGATACGTATTATTGAAGATTTTGATTGGACTAAATAATGGATGTATCTAGCAATATTGGTTTGGAACAATGGAGCAAGGAAAATGTTAGTTTTTCGTTTTTTTTTTCATTTTCATGTACTTACTGAGTGGTAAAGTGTTTGTATTCGTTCGGATACCCAGATTCAAACAATGTACTCATGTTCGACTATTTACAATCGAACATATTGAAGTTGTTTCACAGAAACACTCTGGACAAAAGGTTAATGTTCAACAGACCAGTGTCGAACGGTTCGCAAAATCAAACTTCCATATACAATGCCACTGGTTCTCAAAATCAAACATTCATATACAATGCTTATGGCAATGGAAAAATGTATATAAAACCCTCAAATCTAAACAAAATGAGAATTCTCACCTACTGTATCTTCAATGTAGAGTTGTTTCCACTGGTGTCTTTGATGAAACAGAGAATGGAGGAGAATGGGTCTTCACCACTGCCGTCTTTGATGAAACAGAGAATGAAGGGGGAGATAGAAGATTTTGGATAGGGTGTGTGAGTAAGTAAAGGTGAAGATGGAAGATGTGGGTGGGGTGTATGAATAAGGGTAAAGATGGAAGATTGTGGTGTGTATTGAGTAAATTTTGTGTTTATCAAATTACTAAAGGTGTGCCTTAAGTGGTGGTGTGCCTTGAGATGAAAAGTAATGTGTAAATAAAGGCACCCCCCCACCTCATTCATTTTTTTTTTAATTCCAATTTTGTCCCAATCTAAAATTCCACTTTTACCCTTATTCCTAATCTTCGAAACCTAATTTCCAAACTTTAACCTAACCCTAATCCCCTCTGGCAATACCACCATCTCTGACCGCCTCTCACCGCCGCAACTACCACCATTTCCGACCACCCTGCATCATTGCAACCTCTACCATCATTGACCACTCCTCACCATCACAACCACCACTCCCTCTAACGTGATCAGCCATTACCTCCACCGACAAGCAACCCTATCCCTTATTGCAAATCTGAATCAGAGAAGAAAGATCAACCCATTCAACACTGTGTTATGGAACTAAAAGGATTCGTTCAGCACTGTGTTTCCAAACATTCAAGATTCATTCAATACTGTGTTGTCAAACATTCAGAATTTGTTTAGCACTGTGTTGCCGAACCCACTCCACCATCGTGACCTCCCTATCCATTGCGAGAGAAAACGAACAAGAAAGAGAGAGAGAGTGTGTGTGTGTGTGTGTGTGTATGTGTGTGTAGCGACCCTGTTTTTCGTAAGTCTTTATTTATTTATTATTATTATTATTATTATGATCTTACTTTATTTTTGACTTTATTAACTGTGTGTTACATGAGAATTTAATGTGTTATTTAATTATATATAATTAATCCGAATATTTATATATTTATATTTGTTATATATATATATGTGTGTTTTATATAATTTTAAAATAAATATCAAATTTATATATATTGTATTTAGGTATGATAGTAAATTAGGTTATAGTAATTTTGGTTATGTTAGATTTGGGGTGTGTATATATTGCTTTCTTTGGTCATTCTTTATATATGTTGTGTTGATAGGAAATTAGGTTACAAAACAAAGAGTGCTTTGTGAGAAAGAGAGACGGCAAAGAGAGAGAGAGTGAGAGAAGAGAGAGATGGGAAAGAGAGGTAAGGAAGAGAAGAAGAAAAAAAAGGGTTAGGGTTTTGTTTTGGTGGCTCCATTAGTTCTTCAAATATTTCTTTGATCTTCAAAAATAATTGTGAGTACAAAACCCACTTCCCTTGATTTATGTTTAATTCGTTATTTTTATTTATTTATTTTTATTTATTTGATGTTGAATTGATTTCGTATTTGTTTGTAGATGATTGATCGATTTTAATTATTTTGATTAGTATGTATGCAAGGTTTAGGGTTTTTAGATGATTAATCGATTTTAATTATTTTGATTAGTTGTGTATGCAAGGTTCAGGGTTTTTAGATGATTCATTGATTTTAATTATTTTGATTAGTTTGCTATGCCATATTTAGGGTTTTTATACAGATTTATTTTATGGTTGTAATCACACTCACAGATATATGAAATTAAAATAAATTAGGAATCCATAGATAAATTCCTTATACTCCACCATGACTCCATGAATTGTTGTTTTATTTAAATGTTGGTGAGAAAGAGTGTATGAAAAAAAAATTGAGGATTATGAGATTTATTTAAATGCCTTAGGCTTGGCATTGTTATGTTTGTTCTCATGAGTAGATAATAGATTGTGTATATATATATTGTTGCCACATTCTCATAAGTAGACGAGTGTTTTGATTTATACGCGTACGTATATGCTAACCATCCGGGGAGTGTGCGTCAAACTCGGGAGGATATCCCCGTGCAAGTTTGGCTTCGGAGCGATGTTAGGTATACGGGAGGCACATAGGATATATGTGTAGGTCAGAAGTGAAAAGTCGAAGTGGTGGAGTTAAGGTATAAAGAATTTAATTATGAGTTTATTGTTATAGTGTGAATTGTATTGAATTGTACATATTGAAAATAGTAAATGACCTCGATAAATTGTGAAATTTGAGCAGAGGCATGTATACGTGATTCTAGACAACTTTTGTGCTTTAACTTTTTATTAAAAAGATCGATTAGAACTTGTAATCGGATGATCTTAGTTACAATAGTTTTTATTCATTTTAGCAGTGCAGACTTTGGATGTTGTTTTAACCCACGAAACGAGCTCATTTTTATTGGTTTCTAGTTATGTAAAGTAAAAAATTATTCTGCACAGTTTTTGTGTTTTGAACTTTTCCAAAAAAAATCATCTTAAGGCAGTTTCTGTTCATTTTCAGCTTCAAATTTTTCGATTGAATTTTGTCTAGGTTCTTCTATCAAGTTTTTCTCTCAACCTGTTCAGTTTCTACTAAATTCGTTTGCATAGCTGTTTAGGAAATTTGATTCTGTACAACTTTTGTACTTTGAGTTTTGGTTAATTCGAATTATTTAAGTATAAAATAGTGCATTTTTATACTTTTTCAACAAGTTACTTATGATTGAATTATACTAACTTTATATTTTTTTTTGTAGAATGGTAAGTCTTACTAACTTTTTATGCAGGGCTGACCCACCATATTTTTATTTTTATTTTGTTTGTTTTATACTCAATTTATATTTAGTTGTGTACAGGCAACCCCTTCGTTTCGGTGTGGTTGGAACTACTTGTCTTATCCCGTAACAAGAATTAAATGTATTTTTGTTTGTGTCTGGTGGACACGTGGATGTTAAATCTTATACGCATACCATTATACCTATATACTGACTCGTTTTGTCTCTTGGCAACTCGGGTGCGTTCTGTTTGAGCACAGCCAGGCTTCCTTTGCCAGATTAGTTGGGACTATGGTGGTGACAAGAATTAATTATGATTGTAGGACATGTTTTTTGGACTTCTTTTGGTTTTATTGAGCTTAGGGTTGATATTAGTTTATGTTTTTTTTTTTTTTTTTTTTATAACTTTAGTATTTGGATAATTTGGCATGGTTTGTAACCTTACATTATTTAAGTTATTTTGACTATTTATTGTTACTTTAATGTTGGAGGTATTAGTTGGTTATGAAATTATAGTGGATGGTTTGGTTGGTGTTTAGTTTTTTGTTTCACCCCTAGGATTTTGATGATGGAATATTGATTGGGATTTAGTCCTAATTTAATATTTAATTGTCCAAATTTTGGGGCGTGACAGTTTGGTATTAGAGCTCTAGGTTATCCTAGACTTGTGGGAGTTTAGGTGATCTTCGGATTCTGGAAACATGGGTTAGCTGATTTAGTTTGGTGGTTGAATTTATTCTAAGTATTTATGAATGAATTTTTGTGTGTTTAACTTAAAGGTGATGGTTGGAAGGTATCTGTAATTTTTTTAAGAACCCATTAGAGTTCTTTTGATACTAGCGCCTCTCATTCTTTCATATCTAAACAGTTTGTAGAAAGAGAACATATTGTAACTACCTCATTGTCTAGACCTATTCGTGGAGAGACCCCTTTATGAGAGACAGTTACTCTTCATGAGATGTGTAAGATTTTGAGATTGACTTTGCGGGCAAAATCTTGTATACGGACCTAATTGTGTTAGGATTTTAGGGGTTTGTAATTATTTTGGGTATGGATTGACTACAAAAATACTTTGTAACTCTAGATTATGCTGAAAGGACTATAAATATAGATATTCCCGGTATGCCACGACTTACCCATAGTTCTAGCGATAGTAAAGAGTCGGTAATGACGAGTTTTCTATGCTCAGTAGAAATCCCTAAGCAGGATATTAGTGAGGTAGATGTGGTGCGTGAGTTTGAGGATGTATTCTAAGAGATACCTGGACCTCCACCTCGACGGGTAGTAGAATTTCGCATTAACTTAGTGTCGGGAACTGCACCAATTTCTAAGGCAGCATACAGAATGGCGCCTAAAGAGCTTGTGGAGATGAAGAAGCAACTGAAAGAGATGCTTCAGAAAGGGTTCATTCGTTCAAGTAACTCCCCGTGGAGATCACCCGCGATTTTTGTTTCCAAGAAAGATGGCACTCTCCATATGTGCATAAATTACAGAGAGCTGAACAAGGTGACTATCAAAAACAAGTATCCGCTACCTAGAATTGATGACTTGTTTGATCAATTGAAAGGGGGAGCCATGTTCTCTCAGTTTGATCTCAGAACGGGTTACCATCAGATGGGTGTGTTAGAGGAAAGTATACCGCTTACTGCTTTTCGGACTCGGTATGGGTTGTACGAGTTTCCTGTAATGCCTTTTGGTTTGACAAATGCTTCTGCCTATTTCATGGACTTGATAAATAGAATTTTTCAGCCATATCTAGATAAGTTTGTGATTATCTTCATAAATGATATTCTGGTGTATTCTAGGAATGAAGAAGAACACAGAGAACACTTAAAAGTCGTGTTGCAGACTTTGAGGGAGCAACAGTTATACGCTAAGTTCAGTAAGTGTCACTTTTAGGAGAAAAAAGTTCGGTTTATAGGACATGTTGTGTCCAAACAGGGGATAGCGGTAGATCCTGAGAAAGTTATTGCGGTCAAAGAATGGAAACAGCCTACAAATCCTTCAGATGTGAGAAGTTTTTAGGACTAGCTGGTTATTACAAGAGATTTATAGAGAAGTTTTCCACTATTGCAGCACCCATGACCAGGTTGACCCGTAAGAATGTGAAGTTCGTATGGACAGATGATTGTGAGAGAGCTTTCTAGGAGTTAAAGCAGCGGTTGACTACAGCTCCGGTGTTAACTATACCAGTACAAGAGGAAAAGTTAGTAGTGTTTACTGATGCGAGTGGAACTGGGTTGGGATGTGTGTTGATGCAATGTCAAAAGGTTGTATCTTATGCTTCTCAACAGTTAAAACCTCATGAGAGACGATACCCTACTCATGACTTAGAGTTAGCAGCAGTTGTTTTTGCGTTGAAAGTGTGGTGACACTACTTGTTTGGGGAGCGCTTTGAGTTGTATACAAATCACAAGAGTCTCAAATATTTTTTTTCTCAAAAAGAGTTGAACATGAGGCAATAGATGTGGGTTGAATTCATCAGCAGTTCTGATTTCGAGATCCTTTATCACTTGGAGAAAGGAAATGTGGTTGCAGATGCACTTAATCGATAACATGGGATTATAACTTCTTTGATGATTCAGGAATGGAAGTCCTTGGAGTTAATTTCGATGCATGATGTTTAACCAATAGAGAGTATTGAGAGGGCATACATTGGTAGTTTGACCATGCAGCCGACGTTACTGGGTAAAGTTCATCAAATGCAGAATTTAGATGGGTTTCTCGTCAGCAAGCTCTATGATCTTGTAGTGGATTTGATCGATGATTGTCCTACTGATTGGTCTGTGGACTTAGATGGGGGATTACGATTCAAGGACAGATTATGTGTACCTAACATTGTTGAATTAAGGAAAGAGATTATGGATGATGTCCATAGGTCCGAATATACCATTCACCCTGGTGGGACTAAGATGTATCATGACCTGAAGAGGATGTTTTGGTGGGAAGGTATGAAGAAGGACATAGGAGAGTATGTTTCTCGATGTTATGTGTGCTAACAGGTTAAGGTAGAACACCAACGACCATTTGGACTTTTGCAGCCTCTTGAGATTTCTACTTGGAAATGGGAGTACATCTCTATGGACTTCGTGGATGGATTGCCGCGGTCTAAGCGAGACAATGAATCTATTTGGGTGATAGTGGATCGACTCACCAAGTTTGCTCATTTTATTCCTATCAGTGTTCACCAAACTACGGATAAACTGGCTAGGCTATATATTCGGGAGGTGGTGCGACTTCATGGCACACCAGTTTCTATAGTTTCGGATCGTGATTCGTTATTTGTGGCAGAATTTTGGGAGAGCTTTCAGCATACTTTAGGTGCTAGGTTAGACTTGAGCACAACTTATTGATGGGTCGTTACACACACCAAATATAAAACACTAAACTATACCAAATTCTTTTAGAATAATGACAAGTCCAGATATCGATCCACTCGGACAAATGTGAAATTAGACTAATTCAATCGCTAAATTCCTAAATTAATTTTGATTAAAAAGATAAGATTGATTTTATGACTAAATACGAATTAAATGAAATTGAAGAATTAAATTGAAAATTAAAATTAGGGTTTGAGGTATTAATTTTTGGAAAAAATTTTAGGGCAAAGAATTCACCACTAACCACATGAATGAGACTTAACATTGGCCAACAATTGCAATAGTTTGAACTATCCAATATTTCATAACTACAAGTTTGAAATATTGATCAAGAGAGTTGTCGCATTCAACAGACAAGCACGAATCATCCCGAGTAGTACGAGGCGTTTGCTCTAAACTATGGTAGCAATACAACCCGTCTCTCGTAGCATGACTCGTCTCGTACTTTGAATACAAACACAAAGAAAACTAATGTGTGGAAAGTATTAAACAATCACAGAGAGTAAAATACTTGAAGAGATGAAAGAAACATTTATTAAAAACTTCTAAATCATCCATACATTGATTCAAACCAATTCACAATTAAAGCTTATGAAAAATTCTACTACATGGCTAGGGTTTCATCAAAACCCTAGAAAAGAAGACTAGCCACTCATGGAGGAGTGGGAAGAGGAAGAAGACGAAGAGGAAACCCCCATGGAAGTGTCCTTCAAGCTTTAGGAGAAAATCACATCTTTAGAACCCTAGCCTTCCTTTCTTTGAATTAATTTTCGAACCCTAAGTTAACCTAATTTTCTTCTTTTTATTCTCAGCAAAATAGACTGAAAATTTCATGCACGCGTCCCTAGGTGGATCGTTCGAGCCCCCATGTGGGCCGCTTGAGCGGTGGTAGGCCGCACGTGCAGTGGTCTGGCTGGCCTAGATTTTTCACTTCTCACTTGGAGAATCTGCTTTCACGCACTTTTTGATTGAGTTTGCGTGTTACCTGCCAAATCTGTACAAATGCACAAAACACATCATCTCTACTAAATAAACAATACTGAAAGACTAAAAATGTAACTTCAGTGGCCTCAGTATGGTACTTTTCGGCCTACATCACATCCCCCAACTTACATTTTGCTAATCCTCAAGCAAAACACAAGAAATAAGAAAAGTAAAATAACTCTAAGCCACTTTCATAGGGATCACGATTACATTTAGCCTATACAACAAGCCTTTAAATCACAAGGTTACCCCAGTATAGTCTTATGATGGTTTTTAGAAATGATATCCACAAACATCAACATATTCATATCTGCTCAATAACAATTAATCATACTGCTCCACTTAGCAATCAACTTATGTGCCACTACAGTGTGATATTAAGACATGATGAGTTATTGAAGGCACAGTGGACAAGTATGAAGGAATTTATTGAGTCAAAACCACAATTTAGTTAATACAAAAGTAAAGTCCCCTATACTTGTGCATGCTAGTAGACACATTATCAATACCCTCGGTATAAAGTGCAATCTCCATATTAGTTAACTTTTCACTATAATAGCCTAGTATAACTCATAATAACAACCAACATATACAGAAAAACTAAACTGTTGCAGTCAAGATTCTTAATTTTTATATGACTGTGCAATGTCCTGATCCATTAAACTTTCTAATCAACCCATATAACAAGCATTGGGCCAATGACTCCCAAATCAGACGGTTTTAGGGCACTAGGTGTAAAGACACCCCTACGGGCTTAATGACTCAAGTTGAAAAGGTTACGAATCCAAACAAGTCATTTTCCTTATTTTTCCTTAACTGTGCAATGTCTAAGTCCCTTAGGCTTTCTAATTAACCCATGGAGCAAATATTGGGCCAATGACTCCCAAACTAGACGATTTTAGGGCACTAGGTGTAGAGACATCCCTACGGGCTTGATAACTCGAGTTTAAAAAGCTATGAACCCAAACAAGTCAAGTGTTTTTTTTTTTTTTTATAAAGAATCTTGGCTACTTATTTGTTCTTTTCTGTAACCCTAGCCATTATCAATGATGTACACTAGGGGTTATAATAAAAAGGTCACCGCTATGATAGTGTGTTCATGTGAATTAAGGCATACTCATGACAAGTGTACTAATACCACAAATACAAACAACTACCCTAGTGCAAACATCAGATGTGAGTATTTACCCAATAAACCCTTTTCATACAAGCCCACTATGTTCCCCAATTAACATATGCTCATATCATTACCATACTGGCACAAAGTGAACATTAAGTGAAGTGGTGCAATCAAGTGCAACAAGTACAAACATGAATGGTTATTATAAGTACCCTCACACCCCAACTAGAATACAACATTATCCTCAATGTAAGTAATTGTAAATAAGATAGTAAAATGAGAGAAAGGATCTTACTAGACAGCACGAGTGCACATCCAGCGAGGCGAGGACACCCAAACACACACTGTTTTTTTTTAAAACTGTACAGTATAAAAGGAAAATAAAATAAAATAAAACAAAACAAAAATAAATAAAGAAATAAAACAAAGAAAATATGCAAATATCACTGATGTGGATCCGGCGGTGGAGGGAAATGCTGCTCAAATAGGGCATACATCAGTGTTCGAGTCTCAAACGCCTTGTAGCGATCCCGGTTTTGACCCTTCTTTCATGATTTGTCATTTCGCTAAGTATGTTGGGGATCGAGCTACCCAGTCAGCTCGTGGGGGTCTAGGGGGCAGCGCCCCTTGGCGGGTTCAAGGGTAGCGCCCTGGCAGGGTTGAGGGGCAGCGCCCCCGAAACAAAAATGCAAAATGCATTCAAAGTTGCTTAAGCCACACATGCGGAAAACATGGGAGGGCATGTTTGGTTCCTGCAATAAATACAGGTGCGGGAGAAGCGCCGCATCTGCAGTGGTAGGTGAGTTTGAAATTTTGGTCTTTTTTTCTCTTTAGGTTGAGTGTATCTCACTCTTGTTAGGTCTCTCTCTCTCTAAAAACCCTTTCCTCTCCCTTTTCTCTACATTTTCCTACGCCAAATTGGATCAAAACCTTGATTTCTCAAGATCCATTAGAGTTCTACCATAGGTTCTTCATCAAAGTTGGTTAACTTTTCGAGGGCTTCGTTGTGTGCGGTGAAGATCGAGTTTCGACACCGTTGATTTTGGGGGTTTCATCTCATTTCTTCTTCAAAACTTGAGGTAGGGATTTTCTTAGAGTTATATATATATATATTTTTGCAAGATCTAGATAATTTTCGAAATCATCTTTCGATAGCTTTGAAAATTGATTATTAATTCAAGAAGTTGAGCGATTTTGAAAGTGAGTTTGTCTCTTGTTCTTTTAAAATAATCTTATGGGTTTTGATCTTCGTTGATTGAAGAAAAGATGATTTTTGAAAGTTTTCTTTCAAAAGATTTGAATTGTATAGTTTTTGTGAGAAAACCTAGAATTTTGGGATTTTTTTAAAAGAGACTGAAAATCCATGAATGATATTATTATATTTATTTTGTGTGTCAAAATAAGTGGATGTTTGGAAAATTTCTTATTTATATTTATATAAATGATGAATTTCAGGGAATATAAGAATTGTTGTTCATTTTGGAAATTATTGTTCAAAATGTTGAAATAGTCTTGAAATGACTAATTGTTGAGGATACTTGAGAAGAGAGAATTGTGTTATTCCTTAGATAATGAATTGGAATAAAAGTATTTATATTCATCTTGTGTTATTGGCATATCAATTCATTTGATTACATAAAACTTTGAAAGTTGATTTGAAAACTTGCATTGAAAAAAAAATGTTGAGAAACAAGTTTTCATGAAATGGTTTTGGGGTAAATACGTTGGTAAGTCTTGATAGGTGGTGTAGATGATATTAAATAAGTTGGCCTGAGAGTCCGGGATGAAAGACCGAAAACCCGCGCGGATAGGTGTCGAGCCTTTCGGTTAATACCGGTAAAAATGACAAAGTGGTAGTCCTTGTATAGTCTACTTGCAGACACCGACCTAAGGATTACCAGAGTTGTATTTACCGCTCTTGAAATGAATTGTTAAGTTTTGAAGAATTGAAATTGTATGACATCATTGAGCATGATGGTTTTCAAAGATGAAGATGTGATTTTCTTTCAAAAGGGCATAGCATGACATGTGCATTTCATCTCTTGAGACTTGTATAAAATGTATATACTTTGTTAAGGATTTCCTACTGGACTTTATGTTCACCCTACGAGATTTTTGTGCAGAAAAATATGTGGTGATGCCGCCTAACTAAAGGCGAGGAAATGCGTATTGAGAGTATGAGACTCTCATTTTGCTACGACTCGTGTGTGTAAGCCAAGGGTTGTATGTGTGTGGGTTTGAATAACCGTTTTGTGTAATCAAGCTCAAGCCTTGGAAACTTGTAAATCCTTGGGGGTATTTATTTGTTTATTCACTTATTGTTGGATTAATGTATTGTTGCATAAAGAACTATTGTATCATATAATGTAAGTTTGGAGATTTATATTCGGTTTTCCTTGAAAGAGCCATGATTATTGTCTTATCATTTGGGCTAGGAATTTCAGGTGTTACACGCCTCAGCATGAACCCTAGCACCAAGCTGATCAAACTGCTGCTCGCTCGAGTCTCGGTACACGTAGAAGTCAGTTTGCAGAGATGCAACTGATTGCTGATACCCATCAAATGCTGCTTGTGAGTAATCCCGATAGGCCTAATAGTCGGTACGGAGATCAACCACCGATTGCTGAATAGCGACTTGATTATCTATAAGAGCCTGATATTACGCCCTTGTCATGCGGAACGATGCTGGCGCTGGTGCTGGAGCAGGCTCGACCGGGGCATTATTAGGATTGGCTGGGGCATCGGGGAGTAGTGGAGGTGGCAGGCAAGCAGTGGTTTGGCGCCAGTGGGTTTTTCCATAAAGTGTGGGCGGCGGAAGATGAACCTCATTGGGTTCGAATGGGTATGTCCCTTGGCTTTTTATGAGCGTAGTTATGAGGTTGGCGAAATGGAAGGCCCATGTAGAACCGCCCCGGGTGTTGTGCAACTTGACTTCATTAAAGATACAATTCATCTGGTTGAAGATTAAACTAGAAATGTCGACCCAAAAGCCAAAGTCAAATCAGTGTAAGGCATGGAGGAAGTCCCTTCACTGCTCTTTCTTGTGGCCTAGAGGGATGACATTCTTTTTAAGAACCACATCAAGGAAGAGGAGGCAGCACGGTAAGTTAGCCCACCGGATACTAGTCCTGTTGTCATTATCCTACCGCCCCTCATAAAATTTGGTCACCAATTTCGGGACTGTGAGTTCTCGAGTAAATACCAGAAACTGTTATGCATTGATAGCGTCCATGGAATAGTGAAGAACCTCGGCAATAGAAGCTTGGTTGACCACTAACTGCACCCCATCAATAATGGACAAAAGAGCTCCCAGGGCCTCGTCACTGATGTACATATTCTGATAGAAGACTTGCACAATGCGAGGATACGCCGGTTCAGTGACAGTGCAGATGCCTAGGAGGCCCCAGTCTTCCAGTTGTCGGACACTCCACGCAGTGGGCTGATGGCGCCAGAAGAAGTCCACATCAAAGGATATGTCACAGGCAATTGATTTGTTGGCCCAGGTGTCAGTCAGTACATCCCTAGCAACAATGTTGGCATTACGGGGCCGTTTAGGTGCTCGGCAAGATAATGTAGCCATTCTTGCACAAAATAAGACAACCAACACAACCAAAAACATGGAACCATTATATTAGACCGCATCAAATAGCACACGCATGCACAAATCATGCGAATCCTCATTGCCATCACACTCCCGGATTTCTTTTATTTCAAATTTTTTTTTTATTTTTCATTTTTTATTTTTATTATTATTATTATTATTATTATTATTATTATTATTATACACTACAAAAATTAACTTACACTAGGTTAGCATAAGACAAATTGACAAACACACATATGAACTACAATAAATAAATAAATAAGAAAATAAAATAAAATAATCTAAGTTAGTAGAAGAAAAGAAAATAAAATAAAATAATTCAAAAAATAAAATAAAAACTAAACATTTAACCTACAATTAAATCAGTAAATAAAAATAAAACTAAATCACTAACTAAACAATTAAACAAAAATAAAAATAAAAACAATCCACTAACCAATTAAACTAACAAGAACCACTAACTAAACAATTTAAACTAAACAACTGCAGGATATAAAAATAAAATAAATTATTATTATTATTATTAGTACCTTTATTTCTGAGATGTTTTTTTTTTTTTTTGCTTGGACCGCAGGTGCGCCGGAGAGAGCCACACATGCGGAGGGTCTGTTGGTGCACAACCAGTTTTTTTTTTTTTTTTTTTCTCTGTGATGTAAAGATCATGGAGATGATGATAGGTAAAGCATGGTGAACAAAACTGCAACAACAAATAAACAACTAAATTACATGGAAAAAAAAAAAGAAATAAAAAAAAAGAGGGTGATTACCTTGAAAAAAAAAATAGGAAGAAAAGAAAGAAAGAAGATGATGTAGATCCGCCCGAAAAAATGGTGGTCGCCAGAGATTTGACGGATGAGAGAAAATATGGCGCCGGCGGTGAGATGGTGGTGAGGAAGAAGGAAGGAGAAGTTGGTTATGGTGGGGTTTGATGTGTGTGGGTGTGTGGGTTTGTGGGGTAGAGAGAGAGAAAAGAAGAAGAAGATGAGGGGTAGAGAGATAGAAGAGTTGGGGAAGTGATGGTCAAAAAGGTGTTCGGGTTTGGTTTGAAGTTTTTTTTTTTTCAATAAAATAAAATAAAGAAAGAACAAATATATATATATATATGCACGATTTTTTTTTGGAATAAGTAAATAAATTAAAAAATAAATAAATAAAACAAAATCTGCAGGTTTTTAAATTAATTAAATTTTTATTTTAAACAGGCCGCACGAGCACCTAATTTTGGGCCGCTCCAGCGGAGTAATTGGTCCACTCTTGCAGTAGAAAGAAGTAGACAATTGGGTTGGGTCGCTTGTGCGCCCAGCCTCTCCACTCGTGTGGTTTTTTTTTTTTATAATTGAGTTGGGCGCTCGTGTGCCCAATTGGGCCGCACGAGCCCTTAATTTAGGCCACTCCTGCGGTGAAAGTAGGCCGCTCTTGTGGCGTGAAAGCAGAATGCTTTTGGGCTGGGCCGCTTGTGCAGCCTGGTAATTCGCTCGTGCGCCCAAGCTTTGAAGGCTCCACTCGTGCGCCTATGTGGGCCGCACATGTGGTCTGGGCAAATTTTTATTTTTTATTTTTTATTTTTATTGAGTTGGGCCACTCGTGCTCCCAATTGGGCCGCACGAGGGCTTAATTTAGGCCGCTCCTGCGACGAAAGTAGGCCTCTCTTTCGGCGTGAAAGCAGAATACTTTTGGGCTGGGCTGCTCGTGCGGCCTGGTAACCCGCTCGTGCGCCCAAGCTTTGAAGGATCGTTACACACACTAAACATAAAACACTAAACTATACCAAATTCTTTTAGAATAATGGCAAGTCCAAGTATCTGTCCACAGGGACAAATGTGAAATTAGACTAATTCAATCGCTAAATTCCTAAATTAATTTTGATTAAAATGATAAGATTGATTTTATGACTAAACAAGAATTAAATGAAATGGAAGAATTAAATTGACAATTAAAATTAGGGTTTGAGGTATTAATTTTTGGAAAAAATCCTAGGGCAAAGAATTCATTACTAACCACATGAATGAGACTTAACATTGGCCAACAATTGCAATTCGGTTTGAACTACCGAATATTTCATAACTACAAGTTTGAAACATTGATCAAGAGAGTTGTCGCATTCAACGTACAAGCACGAATCATCCCGAGTAGTATGAGGCATTTGCTCTAAACTATGGTAGCAATACAACCCATCTCTCATAGCATGACTCGTCTCGTACTTTGAATACAAACACAAAGAAAACTAATGTATGAAAAGTATTAAACAATCATAGAGAGTAAAATACTTGAAGAGATGAAAGAAACAATTATTAAAACTTCTAAATTATCCATACATTGATTCAAACAAATTCACAATTAAAGCTTATGAAAAATCCTATTACATGGCTAGGGTTTCATTAAAACCCTAGAAAAGAATCCTAGCCACTCATGGAGGAGTGAGAAAAGGAAAAAGATGAGGAGGAAACCCCTATGGAAGTGTCCTTCAAGCTTTAGGAGAAAATCACCTCTTTAGAACCATAGCCTCCCTTTTCTTTGAATTAATTTTCGAACCCTAAGTTAGCCTAATTTTCTTCCTTTTATTCTCAACAAAATAGACTGAAAATTTCACGCATGCGTCCCTAGGTGGGCCGCTCGAGCGGTGGCTAGCCCGGATTTTTCGCTTCTCGCTTGGAGAATCTGCTTTCGCGCATTTTTTGATTGAATTTGCGTGTTACTTGCCAAATCTGTTCAAATGCACAAAACACATCATCTCTACTAAATAAACAATATTGAAAGACTAAAAAGGTAACTTCAGAGGCCTTAATGTGGTACTTTTCGGCCTACATCACTTATCATCCTCAGACAAATGAGCAAACTGAGCGGGTAAATCAGATCTTGGAGGATATGTTGAGAGCTTGTGTTCTCGATCTTGGTGGTAGTTGGGAAGAACACTTGCCATTGGTGGAGTTTGCTTATAATAATAGCTATCACTCGAGTATCGGGATGGCACCTTTTGAGGCTTTGTATGGGAGGCCATGTCGATCACCTGCTTATTGGATGGAGGTAGGAGATGTGCCATTGTTAGGGCCAGAGTTGGTGAGAGAGACCACGAAGAAAGTGAACTTTATTTGGGAACGTACTAAGACTGCACAGAGTCGTCAGAAGAGTTACGCTGGTAGAAAACGTAAAGGAGTTGAGTTAAATGTTGGAAATTTTATGTTTTTGAAAGTCTCACAGATGAAGGGTATCATGCGGTTTGGAAAGAAGGGAAAGCTGGCACCTAGATTTGTGGGACCATATGAGATCACTGGCTTACAAATTAGCCCTATCACCTGCTTTAGTTATAATTCACAATGTGTTCGATGTATCTTTATTGCAGAAGTATATGTAAGACCCTTTCCAAGTAGTATCACCAAAGGTATTGGAGATTAGTGATGATCTCACGTATGTGGTGCAACCGGTTATTATTCTCGATCGGGATGTAAAGCGGTTGCGGTGCAAGAAAGTGAACTTAGTGAAAGTGCAATGGAGCGAGGATGAGAATGACATCACTTGGAAATTGGAAGAGAAAGTTTGGCGTATGCACTCGGAGCTTTTTGTTTAGTACTCTTTTCTATCGAATCTCGGGACGAGATTCTTTTGAGGTGTGTATATTGTAGCGACCCTGTTTTTTGTAAGTCTTTATTTATTAATTAATTAATTTATTATTATTATCTTATTTTATTTTTGACTTTATTAATTGTGTGGTTACATGAGAATTTAATGTGTTATTTAATTAATTTAATGTGTTATTTAATTATATATAATTAATCTGAATATTTATATATTTATATTTGTTATATATAAAAAAAGGTGTTTTATATAATTATAAAATAAATATCAAATTTATATATATTGTATTTAGGTATGATAGTAAATTAGGTTATAGTAATTTTGGTTATGTTGGATTTGGGGTGTGTATATATTGCTTTCCTTAGTCATTCTTTATATATGTTGTGTTGATAGGAAATTAGGTTACAAAACAAAGAGTGCTTTGTGAGAAAGAGAGACGGCAGAGAGAGAGAGAGTGAGAGAAAAGAGAGACAGGAAAGAGAGGTAAGGAAGAGAAGAAAAAAAAGTGTTAGGGTTTTGTTTTGGTGGCTCCATTAGTTCTTCAAATATTTCTTTGATCTTCAAAAATAATTGTGAGTCCAAAACCCACTTACATTGATTTATGTTTAATTCGTTGTTTTTATTTATTTATTTATATTTATTTGATGTTGAATTGATTTCGTATTTGTATGTAGATGATTGATCGATTTTAATTATTTTAATTAGTTGTGCATGCAAGGTTTAGGGTTTTTAGATGATTGATCGATTTTAATTATTTTGATTAGTTGTGTATGCAAGGTTCAGGGTTTTTAGATGATTGATTGATTTTAATTATTTTGATTAGTTTGTTATGCCACGTTTAGGGTTTTTATATGGATTTATTTTATGGTTGTAATCACACTCACAGATATATGAAATTAAAATAAATTAGGAACCCATAGATAAATTCCTTATACTCCACCATGACTTCATGGATTGTTGTTTTATTTGAGTGTTGGTGAGAAAGAGTGTATGAAAAAAAAAGAAGTGAGGATTATGAGATTTATTTAAATGCCTTAGGCTTGTCATTGTTATATTTGTTCTCATGAGTAGATGAGAGATTGTGTCTATATATATTGTTGCCTCGTTCTCATGAGTAGACGAGTATTTTGATTTACGCGCGTACGTATATGCTAATCATCCGAGGAGTGTGAGTCAAACATGGGATGATATCCCCGTGCAAGTTTGGCTTTGTAGCGGCGTTAGGTATACGGGAGGCACATGGGATATATTTGTAGGCCGGAAGTGAAGAGCCGAAGTGGTGGAGTTAAGATACAAAGAATTTAGTTATGAGTTTATTATTATAGTGTGAATTGTATTGAATTGTACATATTGAAAAATAGTAAATGATCTCGATAAATTATGAAATTTGAGTAGAGGCATGTATACGTGATTTTAGACAACTTTTATGCTTTAAATTTTTATTAAAAAGATCGATTAGAACTTATAATCGGATGATCTTGATTACAATAGTTTTTATTCATTTTAGAAGTGCAGACTTTAGATGCTATTTTAACTCACGAAACGAACTCATTTTTATTGGTTTCGCATAAAATGAAGTAAAAAATTATTTTGCACATTTTTTGTGTTTTGAACTTTTTCGAAAAAAATCATCTTAGGACAATTTCTGTTCGTTTTCAGTTTCAGATTTTTCGATTGAATTCTGTCTAGGTTCTTCTATCAAGTTTTTCTCTCAACCTGTTCAGTTTCTACTAAATTCGTTCGCGTAGCCATTTAGGAAATTTGATTATGTACAACTTTTGTATTTTGAGTTTTGGTTAATTCGAATTATTTAAGTATGAAACGGTGCATTTTTATACTTCTTCAACAAGTTACTTATGATTGAATTATACTAATTTTATATTTTTTTTTGCAGAATGGTGGGTCTTACTAACTTTTTATGAAGGGTTGACCCATCATATTTTTATTTTGTTTATTTTATATTCAATTTATATTTAGTTGTGTACGGGCAAGAAACTAAGGTAGCGTTTGGTTGTGTTTTGTAAATGTGATTTGAGAGTATGAGTTGTATTTTGAGTTTGTGTATTGTGGAATTATGATTTGAGTGTAGAAAATTTGTTTGGTAAAGAGTTTGAAAATAGTTTTGGAAAAGAGGTTTGATTTGAGTGGGGAATTATTGATGTGACATTTGATATGTGATACAAAAATTTATAACTCATAACTAAACATACAACTCAAAATTATTTTAAAGCACATAAAAAATTTAAAAAATTTCAGAAAATATTTGTCCTGATTATGTAAATCAATTGCAAAAAAAAAAAAAAAAAAAAAAATTCTGGAAATCAGCCGGACATCCGGGTGGACATCCGGGTGGTCTACCATGTGGACATCCGGGTGGTCTACCGGGTGAACAAAAAAGGCGCCTGTGCATCAGAGTTCTCTCTGCAGAGTGTAGAAAATTGATTTGAAAACGAAACCAAACATCATGCTCCAATACACGGGTAGAAAATTGATTACAGAGCACAACCAAACAGAGCCTAAATGTCACCGTATCGTGGGAAACTACACTTTCGTCTTCGTGCGGTTGGAACTACTTGTCTTGTCCCATAATAAGAATTAAATGTACTTTTGTTTGTATCTGGTGGACACGTGGGTGTTAAATCTTGTACTCATACCAATATACCTACCTATTTTGTCTCTTGGTAACTCGGGTGTGTTCTGTTTGAGCGTAGTCGGGTTTCCTTTGCAGGATTAGTTAAGACTATGGTGGTGACAAAAATTAACCATGATCGTAGGACATGTTTTTTGGACTTCTTTTGATTTTCTTGAGCTTAGGGTTGATATTAGTTTATGTATTTTTTTTAAAATTTTTTTTATGACTTTAGTATTTGGATAATTTGGCATGGTTTGTAACCTTATATTATTTAAGTTATTTTGACTATTTATAGTTACTTTAATGTTAGAGGTATTGGTTGGTTATGAAATTATGGTGGATGGTTTGGTTGATGTTTAGTTTTTTGTTTCACCCCTAGGATTTGGATGATGGAATATTGATTGGGATTTAGTCCTAATTTAATATTTAATTGTACAAATTTTGGGGCGTGACAGAGAGAGATGGAAACCTAAGGTTTTCAACAGAAGAAGAAGAAGAAAAGAGAGAAAAGGGAGAAAGAATGCAAGAAATCACTTGCCATAACCTGTGATAGAGGTTTTAATGGTGGCCATTGTTGATAGGTCTTTTCACTTGCTCTATTTCTCACTCATACTTGATTTGAATGTAAGAAAACAAAGAAAATAAAGAGAGAATCCTGATTAGAGAGAGAAGTGGAAGGGGTTTGGGTTTGGATTTTGTTTGGGTTTTGGAATTAGGGGTATAGTTTGTCACGACCCGCTCCTTGTATCCAAGGGTTAAGCATCGTGATGACTAGTAACTGAAGTTACCTCTGGCCAATTCTTAAATAAATTAATAAGCGCGAGCGAAAATAATATTTAAGTGAAGGTATCAAAATAATCATCGGAACTTCTGTTTTTATTACAAAAATTATTGACCAAAAAGGCCGATATTTACATAGAAAAATATCTTGAAAGTGCTGTGTGCGTCTATTTCGCAACCTGACTTTCCAAAAACTATTTTTGAATTGCATTGTTTCTTGAAAATTGGTAAACAGCTATAAGTACTTGGCAGAGTGAGAAATATTATACCAAGAGTATATGGGATACAAAATAGCCATTGATAGTTATGTAACTAAAATATTTAAGATCACTTGGTTTGAACAAAATCATTTAAGTAGCAAAACTGAGATTATGTAAATAAATAACCATAACTACGGTACAGAACAGAATAAAACAGAAGTCACATGAGTGACAGTCAAAACAGAGGTATGGATTCAAGAGGTGACTCGTACGGATTATAGAGGTGGCTCCCACAATAGTGTAACACTTATCTCCGCACAGCACTTTGCTCCGCACAGAATAGAGGTCAATGGGTCCATGACAAAAGAGGACCACAAAGTGACCAAACAGAGGCCAATGGTTATTTAAGTCTCCCAAGGCATGGGACTCCCGTGGTGGTACTTACAAAACATAATTATTTATAACGTCATTGTCAAATATTTTTAAAATATAAACAAACATATCCATGGGATTTACTTTAGCAAATAGGGTTCAGAAATTAATCCACGTAATTGAAATATTAATATAACTTATAATAATTTATAAAACATAACTTGTATAAAACAAATATAGTAAGTCAAAACATACGTAAAATATATTATGGTGACTCAAGGTATAATATAACTCACTTTAACTTTAATACCTCACTCTTTCTTTCCACTATTAAAGACCCTCTTGACTTCTATTATTTTTTCTTCATTTCCTTCCTTCCTTTCTCTCTCCTTTCTTTCATTTTTTCTTTTTCCTTTCTTTCCCCAAGTGAATCACCTCCTCCCTATAATAGGGAGGGAAGCGCATACGTGGCCCGTGCGAATCTTCCTCAGATTCGATTAATAAATTATATAGATTTATACTTATTTTTAATAAATATTTAAGATAATTACATTTTGACCCAATTTTTAAGGGAGACTTATTTATAAGTCATTTTTCAGACACTTATGGTAGGCTAAGTTCTATGTAATTTTTTATAAAGTTTCAAGTCCTATTTAGATAGGAATGTATTCCACAAGATCCTACATAAACATAACGTGACGTGATACTTCCATAAACGTAACGTAACGTGACACCTACATGAACGTAACGTAACGTGTCACGTTACGTTTCGCAAACTTAATGAGTTTTTATTTTTTTAAAATTGAATGTGAAAATGTTGCTGGTTTATGTTGGTGTCACGTTACGTTTCATATAAATATGATCTATGGCAACATTGAATGTTGCCATAGATTATAGGTGTCACGTTACATTTATGTAGGTGTCACGTTACGTTACGTTTATATAGATATGATCTATGGCAACATTCAATTTCCTATTCACGCGGAAGTAGCAACAAACATGAAGAACATGGATTACGAAATCAAAGATGAAACAATTTAAACACAGAATTGCATTCACGCGGAAGTAGCAACAAACATGAAGAACATGGATTACGAAATCAAAGATGAAACAATTTAAACACAGAATTGGAATGCACAAACCAAAATATACTTTATAAAAACAAGTTTATAAAAACATTTTAATTCATTACAGAAAATAACTTGCACTTACAATTGTTGTAATCTGCAAGGATCTTTAATTGGGTGGACAGGAAAGATAGACTTCACTCAGAGCACTCTGGTTTCTTTTGGACTTACAACTTTGAAAGAAAATTTTCGAATGCCTGAATGGATACATTTGATTACAATATATATGTAATAAAACTAACTATGCATCATGTGAGTTGGCTGAATGATGAAGGCAGCTGGCAGCACTAACTATGCAGCATGTGAGTTGGCTGAATGATGAAGGCAGCTGGCAGCACTAACTATGCAGCATGTGAGTTGGCTGAATGATGAATGCAGCTGGCAGCATGAGGAATTAAACAGGGCTGTCGGTTGCTTTCGGCTGATTGATTGAACAGTTGAGCAGCTTTAATAAAAGTTGATGAACAGTAATTTCACTATTCATTACTTTCGGTGGAGCATGTGAGTAAAAGAATCAGAATAAATACAAATTGACAGCTTTTCTCAAAAGAGTATTGATTGAAGTCAATTTTGCATTTATAAAGAATCCTATGTTGATTTCTCAGGCAAAGGGGTCCTGAGCATCTTGAAACTCGGGATGATCCAGTTGATTGGTTGATTCTTCAGAACTGTTTGAACTAGCTGAGCTATCTTCTGGATTGGACTGTTGGGCCGGTGCAGGAGATGGTTCATTCTTTAAATGGGCTTGGGCCTGATCTACCAGGAGACGGGCCATCTGAAGAAGCTGGTCACTAGTGGATCCAGGTTGAACAATGGGCTGAGCAGGAGATGAAATGGGCTTAGTCTTTGATTTGGATTTTGACTTGGGCTTTGAATGATCCTTGGGCTGGTCCGGAACTGTGGACTTTCCTTTGGATTTGAATGATTTGGGCTTGGAGCCACTAGATGAGGGGCTTCCAAGATTGACTGGAGGAAGACTGGGCTGGCTTCCTGGACTGACTACAGCAATTGGGTTCTGCTGGGCTTTGACTATTGCAGGAGTTGGGGCACATTTGTCAGGAGGAAATTCCTCATAAACAATTTCAATAATTCTGGGCACATTGAACTTAGCCCACCATTTAACTGAGTGTTGGCGAATAATTATGTTATCATCAATCCCATAATGCCATTTTAATATCCATGGAATTTTGTATTTGGACATAAAAGTGAGCAATATAGGAAATTGTTGTTGATGAGTAGTGAATGGGTAAACAGCAGCAAAATAGGCAATTGTTTCATTGAGAGAACTGGGGAGAATATCTGAAATGGCACCATAATGAGTCCACCATCTCAGAAACCAGGTTGGAAACTCGGATTTGAATTTTTGATCAAAGGAGATGAACCAGGAATGACTAAATGACTCATTTTGGTATAAGAACAATTTAAACCAAGCGTCAACATAATCATGATAATTATATTGAATAGAATGACCAGGGAGATCACGAAGCAGATTAGGATTGCCCCAATCTGCTAAGGAAACAATATTGTGAATGTAAAGTGAATGATATAGGATCTTGTACGCATATACTCGATCCTGAATGGGTTTAATCAAGATGGAATGATGGTTGAGCAGGATATCTTTGTAATAGGAGAGATTTTTCTCTGGAGGTGAAGAAAGGAAATGACATCCAGAGCCAAAATGGAATTGAGCAATTTCATTAATGGTTTGACTTCGAGGGTGACTAGGTTCTTTGTAGAACAGGTTAGTAACATGTGATTTGGTGTACTCAGTTCGAGAAGGACGAACTTGATTGATTGGAAGTGGAGTAACTGAAACGGATTGGCTAGAGGCAAAAGGGTCATTAGCCAATGCAGATGAATAATCAGGACGGTGAATAGTACCAAGAGTATGGTACCGGTTAATTAGGTCAATAGATTTGGATGGATGAATTGATTCCAAAGGAGGAGGAACTATGAGTTGATTAGGTTTACTGGAACCAGAAGAGGGAACCAAAGCCTTTGAAGGAGGCCTTGGGCGAGACATCTGTGAAATAGGGAACAAAGATTAGCAACCAGAAAGAAGATCTAAATAATTCTGGTAATAGAACAAATCATTGTAGTAATTATGACGTAAAACACGACGAGCTTGTAACTGTTGGTGATTGATATATTGGGCTCGTTTAGTAGGAGGTCTGGCTGATTTAAGACGGTTAATACGGCGGTTAACTTGCTTGATCAGGGTTTGATAATGGGTAATTTGGGTTTTAACATAAGAAATTTGTGGAGTAGCACTCATCCCTTACCCCCCTGTAAAAATTCCCGGGTAAGAAAATCAGGAAGGGAATTTTGACAACCAGGTATGTAAGTAATGTCAAAATCAAAAATACTTAAAATAGATTGCCAACGAGCAAAGATTTGTTTGCTGGCAAGATTTTGAACATCTTTTTCTAAAACATATTTAGCAGATTTACAATCAACGCGAAGTAAAAATTTTTGATTGAGAATATCATCTTGAAATTTTTGAATACATAAAACAGTAGATAAAATTTCTTTTTTAATAGTACTATAATTTAATTGTGCTTTATTCCAGACACCAGAATGATAACGAACAATTTGTTCAGGTGAGTGAGGAGTGACTTTCTGAAGAAGAATGCCACCATAACCAATATCAGAAGCATCAGTTTGAATAATTTTGTATGAGTTCTCAGTAGGAATGCCAAGACAAGGAAGGGACTTAACATATTGTTTGACCTGTTGAACAACAGCAGTATGAGCAGAAGACCAAGGTGGAGGATTATCTTTTAACCGATCAAACAGAGGTTGACAGATTTTCCTAAGGTCTTGATAGAAGTCAGCAATGTAATTGAGGGAACCTAGGAACCGTTGTAATTGAGTTTTATCAAGAATTTCATCAGGAAACTTAGACGCAAATTCAATAGAGCGACTAATAGGAAGAATAGTATTATGATGAATATCATATCCTAAAAATCTAACTTTAGTTTGAAATAGTTTAATTTTAGGAGCAGATATGACGAGACCATGACTTTTAATTGTATAAAAGAATGCAGTTAAATGTTTCCAATGTGCACTAATTGAGTTAGAAAAAATTAATATGTCATCAATGTAAACAATGGAAAAATGACTAAAGGGATTAAATATGTCATTCATTATGTGTTGAAATTCACTAGGAGCATTTTTTAAACCAAATTGCATAACATTCCATTCATATTGCCCAAAAGGGGTATTAAATGCAGTTTTATATCTATCTTTAGGGTGAATTTGGATTTGCCAAAAACCACTTTTCAAATCAAATTTACTAAAAATAACAGCTTGATTAAGTCTTTTAATTAAATCTTTTTTATTAGGAATAGGATAGCGAATCCATTCAAGAACAGCATTTAATGGTTTATAATTAATAACTAGGCGAGGAACACCTCGTTCTAATTCAGCATTTTTATTAACATAAAAAGCAGGACAAGACCATGGTGATTTACTTGGACTAATTATTCGATTTTTTAATAATTCATTAATTTCTTTTTTACACATTTCTAATAAGTCATGATTCATTTGAATAGGTCGGGATTTAGTAGGAATTTGTTTTTCATTAAAACCTTTAATATATGGTAATGTAACTACATGTTTTTTCCTATGCCAAAATGCAGTAGGTAAAGATGAGCAAACAGTGGTTTCAAGTTTTAATTTAAAATCATTAATTTGAGAGATTAGAACAGGATCAGTTAATTGTTGATCAATTCTTTTGTAATTAATTTCGTCTTTAAGAAAATTAATATGTCGAGTTAATCGATTAATAGTATGAGTAATAGAACAATCTTGTAATTGATTTAATTCTAATGGTTCAGGTGGAAATAAGAATTTAAATGTGACAGGATGTCCTAAAACATGAGTAGTAATTCCTTCAGTGGAAGTGGTAAATGGATATAATAATGAAATGAAGGGTGTTCCTAAAATTATTCGATCAGTCATATTTTTAACTAAAACAAATGTGGTTTTAAAACAAACATTATTTTGGCAAACATGTACTTTAGGTAATTTATATTTAATATGCATTTTACTACCATTAGCAGAGGTTAATTTCTCTTGACATTTGTGATAATATTTAGTAAGAAGTAATCCTTCTTGAATACAATTTAAATCCGCACCAGTATCAATTAATGCAACCAAATCTAATTCAAAGTCTTCAACTATGATTTTAATTCGTGAATACCATTTTTGCATAAAAATTTTATTAAGTAAATTTAATCTTTTATCTTCAAGGTTAGTAGCTTGGGATCTATTATCAAAAATAAGTTTATCAGGATTTGTGTGATCAGATTCAGAATCAGAATGGGTGTCAGATTTCTGGGGTGATTTTGGATTAGGTTGAAAATCATTTAAGTTTTGTTTAAGTTTAATATTAATGATTTCATTTTCTAATTTATTATCTTTGTTTTGGAGTTCTCGGATAGTTTGTTTAATTTGATTTATTTCAGATTGTAAATCTTGGAGTGTAACGTCTTTTGTTTTATTTTTAAATTTTTCTAAAGTTTTAGATAAACTAATAATAGGTTTATTAAACGTAGGTTTAGTATCTTTTTGAAGTAATACATTTCTTAATTTATCAATATATTGTTGTTTTAATTGAGGATCATCCAATTTACTAATTAAATCGATTAAAGCAGATTCTTCTTGAGTATGTTTGGTTAGAACAGAGATCTGTTTAACAGGTTTACAACAAACATCTGTACATCCTAAAGTAATTTGATTATGTTGGTTATCAGAATCAGATTGATCATTATCAGAAGGGGAACTGGATGTAGAAGGAGGAACAGAAGAGGAATCATTATCAGATTGATTTAATTGTAAGATTTCAAATAATTGAATTTTGGATTCTTCATTAATTTGGAGTTGACTAACTCTATCTTTGAGTTTTTGTTTTTCTTTGCATTTATTAGCATAATGACCTTTTTGACCACAATTATAACAGGTAATGTCTTTATTAGATTTTGGATGTGATTTATTTTTATGATATTTCTTTTTAGGTTTAGTATAAAATTTGTCATTAGATTTAGAAGGTGAATAAGGCTTCTTATATTTATTATAATACTTAGATTTATAATTTCTATGTTTTGAATATTTATGTGATTTCCTACGAGAGGGTGCAACTGGAGGTAATCCATATTGTTCACAAAAAATTGCCTAATTCATATTTAGCCTTATGTTTATCTTTAGAAGCTTTTTGACGAAGTTTTAAATCAATACACATTTTTAAACCTTCTTTTTGAATAGTGCCTATTATATCACCATATGTTAAATTATCATATTCAATAACACCATTAGGTTGACTAAGAACATCTCGGATTTTGTGAGCAAATAAACTAGGTAATCCATTAATGAATTTTTCTTTCCAGAATGATTTAGTACAGTCTTCCCGTAACATAACTCGAGAGGTAAAAACATCTTTATACCATCTAAAATCACTTAAGGTTGGACAAGTAAGATTACTAAGTTGATCATGGATGCGGGAATATATATTAGTTGGTGTACCAATAAAATGTCGAATGATTGTATAAATTAATTGGTTAATACCATCAGGTTGGCAACATCCTAAATTTTCATCAAATATAGGTAATCCTTGATCATCAGTTTGGTTAGCATAAATGATGGAGTCTCTTTGAGATTCAGTTAAATATTTTTCCCACCAAGATTTGAGCATACCAGTAAAACCAGTAGTGATTAAAGTAACAATTTCAGGTTGAGTATATTGGGGATAGTTTGAGAGATAACTGTTGGAGACCATAGATAAATGATTTAATTTTTGAAGGATTTGATCTTCACTTAGACCATCAATATTCCATTCGTATAATCTTTTAGCAGAAACAGAAAATTGATTATTAATATTATTTTCTTCAAATTGTAAATCGACAGGAGTAGGTTTATTATACCAATTCTTAGTAGTTTGGGGATTAACTTTTGGATAATGGATTTTTGTAACTTGGAATTGTTGAGCTAATTGATTGATCTCATTATCGGTGTCGGATGGAGTAAAAGTAGGATCTATATCGAAGTGTTGATTTAGAACAGTAAGACCTTTATCTTTGGAAGGTGAGGGAGTATCTGGTACAGATAATTTTTTAAATAGTGTTTCAATAGCTTGGACAGTAGATGATTGGTCATTTGTAACTAAGCTAGGACGGTTGGATCGTTTACTTGGTAAGTTGAGCAAAGGTGCATCTAAAGGTTGTTTAGATGATGAGATGTGAACAGATTCTAAATTGGTTTCAATTTTGTCTAATTGTTTGCCAATCGTATTTAAACATTGATTAGTATAATTATTTTGTTCAATAACCTTTTTAAGTTCATTATCATCATTACTAGGTAATTTAAAAGGCGAAGCAGTGATTTCAGATCCTTGTTGAGTAAGGATAATCTTCTCTAAGGGAGGATGGCTAGAGCTAACAGTAGTGGTAGCAGAAGTTTTCCATTTATGTTTAGTAATTGTGTTAAGCTGGTTATAATATTTTTCTGCATATTGGAGTAAGGGTAATTCAAAACCATATTGAACCATAAAATCATACCATTTCTTAGAAATTTGAGTCATTTGAGCAGAAGTGTATTTAGCATAATAGGCATGTCGTTGGGTACGATTAGCTTTAGATTTAAAATCAATAAGTAATTTGTCAAGTTTGGGAATAGAGATTGGAACATACCAAAATTACAAATCAAAGAAATTTATAAAACAACATTTTTACAGAATGTTTTTAAGGTTGCATTACATGTTAAAACAATTGAACAAGTTTATGCTTTGGAGAAACCTCGCGAAACCTGCCAGTTATTTGATACAAAATTAATTAAACGACACAAAGAGAATGGTTACAATTTTATTCACATTGGTTTAATCCAAGTTGGTCTTAATCCACTTACACCTGTTGGTAAAAATACTTCTGTTTTATTATGCTTACGAGATGCTCGTTTTCTTAATTATAATGATAGTTTAATGGGAATGATGGAAACTGGTCTTCATAAAGGTCCAGTACATTTTAATTGTTTTCCTGATTTTACACTCAGTTTAAGTGATCCAAATATTTTACATGCTTTAACATTAAATATTCAATTACATGATTCATTTACTAATATGATGGCTAAAACACATAATATTGCTTTAATTTATCGTGTTCACTACAAATGTATGCAAACTAATTTAAATGTTCATGCTCTGCATAAATCTCCTAAAGATAAAACATTACTTATTGAAAGTAGTAGTCACCATGAATCCAATATTAATATTCCTAAAATGATTGAATGGAAAGATATTGATTTACCTGATGAATGGATTACTATTAATGAACATTACAAACATAACCAACAACAATCTTCTGAACAAGATATTAAAGATATTCGTCAATTTAATGATGGTTCTGTTCATATCAAATTTAATTGTAGCCAGTCCTCTAGACATAGTACATCAAGTGTTCCTAGTGAAATCGAAACTGAAGATGAAATATTTTCCACACCTCTATTTCGGAAAAATAGTCAACTAAATCTTGGTCCAACCATTGGTCCTACAATCAATCCAAAATTGAAAGGCCTTGATAATTCTTCAACTTCCCAAATTAGTAAACCTGTTTATTCAACACATACTCATTTCCCTGCTGACGACGTTCATTCAATTAATTCTCCAACACAAACCGATATGGAAGAATTCACACCACCTGTTAATTCACAATTATTAACAATCAAAAAAGACTTTATTCCCAAACTTGACAAATTACTTATTGATTTTAAATCTAAAGCTAATCGTACCCAACGACATGCCTATTATGCTAAATACACTTCTGCTCAAATGACTCAAATTTCTAAGGAATGGTATGATTTTATGGTTCAATATGGTTTTGAATTACCCTTACTCCAATATGCAGAAAAATATTATAACCAGCTTAACACAATTACTAAACATAAATGGAAAACTTCTGCTACCACTACTGTTAGCTCTAGCCATCCTCCCTTAGAGAAGATTATCCTTACTCAACAAGGATCTGAAATCACTGCTTCGCCTTTTAAATTACCTAGTAATGATGATAATGAACTTAAAAAGGTTATTGAACAAAATAATTATACTAATCAATGTTTAAATACGATTGGCAAACAATTAGACAAAATTGAAACCAATTTAGAATCTGTTCACATCTCATCATCTAAACAACCTTTAGATGCACCTTTGCTCAACTTACCAAGTAAACGATCCAACCGTCCTAGCTTAGTTACAAATGACCAATCATCTACTGTACCAGATACTCCCTCACCTTCCAAAGATAAAGGTCTTACTTGTAGCGATCCCGGTCTTTTCCCATTTGATTATTGTATTCGGACTTATGTTCCGTGGGTTCCGTTGTCATATTATTGTTGTTGTTGTCCCTTGATTCCTTATTCTTGGGTTATAGGATGTTTTGGGCAGGTTGATTGCAGGTTGGTTGGGCTTAGAAACCAAGTGTTGATGTTCAGATTTTGGCTTGGTCGCTCGAGCGAGCTTCTCTTCGCTCGAGCGAGGTCTTCCTTTTTGGTCCGTCGCTCGAGCGAGCCTTTCTTGGCTCGAGCGAGGATTGCGTCCAGTACTAGACCTGAACGCAGTGTTTGTTGGCTCGAGCGAGCTTTTCTTCGCTCGAGCGAACTGGTTGTCTTTGGCTCGAGCGAGCTTCCTTCGCTCGAGCGAGCGAGGTGTATGTTTTCGATTCCTTCGCTCGAGCGAGCATTCTGTCGCTCGAGCATGCTTCTGGGTTGCAGACCTGAAGCATTACATTCTTCGCTCGAGCGGGATTCTCTTCGCTCGAGCGAGCTTTCCTTGTGTCTGGTCGCTCGAGCGACCATGTCTTCGCTCGAGCGAGCCTGTCCAGTATATATTCGCAGTTACGGTTTTTAAAACATTTTTTACACATCTTTTGATCCAAAAACCCTAAATTCCGAGTTCTCTTCTTCTCTAAACACATTCTCTCCTAGGTTTGATCTAGTTAGAGTGATTTCCTACCATAGTTGCTTCATTAAAAAGGTAGAGGAGAGTGAGGGCTTCCATTTAATCTGAGCAATTATTGATTTGGAGCACTTTGGAGTTTGGGCTTCATCCCGGTTTTCTTCTTTTGAGTTATTTGCTTCGAGGTAGGGATTTCCTACTCCATTTATACGCTTTAATCATAAGTGTTGGTATTTTGATATATGGGGGTAGTTTGGTAATTTTGGGTGAAACCCTAGGTTTTGACTTAGATTAATTTGTGTAATTAATTTAAGGGAAGTATGTGGAATTGAGTTTAATTCATGAAATTGGGGGATTATGAGATAAATTGACGTAGTGGATATTTAATTACTCATCTGTGGAATTGGGATTATATGTACTGTATATTTATTTCTGTTTAGAAATAATTGTTTTGGGCTATCGGTGGAGGATAGCCATTGATTGTTGTAGACCTTGCATGTGGCTTAGGTATAACTGGAATTGAGTCATCTATTTGACTGTTGAATTAATACAGAACATTACTTGTATTGATTACGTGTTGTATATGGCAAGCATTGATTATGTTGCATATGCATTTGGTTTTGGAGGAGATAGGGGATGAACTCCCGGTTTAGGGGAAGAAAGGGGATGGACTTCTAAACCGAGTTTGTTGGGGGGGTTTAGGGGAAGAAAGGGGATGGACCTCTAAACCAGATTTGTTGGGAGGAGAAAGGGGATGGACTCCACTAGCATCACATACATGTGTGCTTATTGTTAATAGAAGTATTTCTATTTATTGTTGATATGATACATTACTACCATGTGTATCAGTTGGGAAGTATGGAAGTGACTGTGGTTATGATTGAAACAGTACCAGCATGTGTATTTGTTATGTTATAGAGAGGTTTAACTTAATTTGTTATCCCTGTTAAATTATTGTTAATGAGAGATGAAATTCCCGTTGAGTTATTTGGCCAGGTTCTGAGCCATAAGGGGAAGGTAAGATGTGCCATAGGCAATGTGTCATAGGCAATATAGATATTCGTATCATGAAAATTGTAATTGGAATATAGTGTGTTAACCATGTATCGGATGCTAATACTTTAGTTAATTCTTATGCTTGGTTTAGTATTTCTCTATTGGGCTGTGGCTCACCCTATATGGGAACTTCATTTTTCAGGTGCAGATGGTTCACTACCTCCAAGGACTTAGCTTGTGAGGAATTGGAACTCGAAGATTTGTTTTTAGTTTATTTGCTTTTATATGTAAACACTCAAGCCTAGGGCTTTATTTGTTTTGAGTTAGAACTCATGGATTTGTGTCCAAGTGTTGGCTTGGCAAGATGTAAGCCCGTAGGGCATTTATTTGATGTTTTATTTTCGTAATACTCTGATGAATGGAATTATATTCTTGCTTTAATATAATGATGCATGTTAATGTTATTTATTATGGGTTTAATTTTGAGGGCGTTACATTACTGTTCTAAATCAACACGTCGATATAGATCCTACTTTTACTCCATCCGACACCGATAATGAGATCAATCAATTAGCTCAACAATTCCAAGTTACAAAAATCCATTATCCAAAAGTTAATCCCCAAACTACTAAGAATTGGTATAATAAACCTACTCCTGTCGATTTAATTTGAAGAAAATAATATTAATAATCAATTTTCTGTTTCTGCTAAAAGATTATACGAATGGAATATTGATGGTCTAAGTGAAGATCAAATCCTTCAAAAATTAAATCATTTATCTATGGTCTCCAACAGTTATCTCTCAAACTATCCCCAATATACTCAACCTGAAATTGTTACTTTAATCACTACTGGTTTTACTGGTATGCTCAAATCTTGGTGGAAAAAATATTTAACTGAATCTCAAAGAGACTCCATCATTTATGCTAACCAAACTGATGATCAAGGATTACCTATATTTGATGAAAATTTAGGATGTTGCCAACCTGATGGTATTAACCAATTAATTTATACAATCATTCGACATTTTATTGGTACACCAACTAATATATATTCCCGCATCCATGATCAACTTAGTAATCTTACTTGTCCAACCTTAAGTGATTTTAGATGGTATAAAGATGTTTTTACCTCTCGAGTTATGTTACGGGAAGACTGTACTAAATCATTCTGGAAAGAAAAATTCATTAATGGATTACCTAGTTTATTTGCTCACAAAATCCGAGATGTTCTTAGTCAACCTAATGGTGTTATTGAATATGATAATTTAACATATGGTGATATAATAGGCACTATTCAAAAAGAAGGTTTAAAAATGTGTATTGATTTAAAACTTCGTCAAAAAGCTTCTAAAGATAAACATAAGGCTAAATATGAATTAGGCAATTTTTGTGAACAATATGGATTACCTCCAGTTGCACCCTCTCGTAGGAAATCACATAAATATTCAAAACATAGAAATTATAAATCTAAGTATTATAATAAATATAAGAAGCCTTATTCACCTTCTAAATCTAATGACAAATTTTATACTAAACCTAAAAAGAAATATCATAAAAATAAATCACATCCAAAATCTAATAAAGACATTACCTGTTATAATTGTGGTCAAAAAGGTCATTATGCTAATAAATGCAAAGAAAAACAAAAACTCAAAGATAGAGTTAGTCAACTCCAAATTAATGAAGAATCCAAAATTCAATTATTTGAAATCTTACAATTAAATCAATCTGATAATGATTCCTCTTCTGTTCCTCCTTCTACATCCAGTTCCCCTTCTGATAATGATCAATCTGATTCTGATAACCAACATAATCAAATTACTTTAGGATGTACAGATGTTTGTTGTAAACCTGTTAAACAGATCTCTGTTCTAACCAAACATACTCAAGAAGAATCTGCTTTAATCGATTTAATTAGTAAATTGGATGATCCTCAATTAAAACAACAATATATTGATAAATTAAGAAATGTATTACTTCAAAAAGATACTAAACCTACGTTTAATAAACCTATTATTAGTTTATCTAAAACTTTAGAAAAATTTAAAAATAAAACAAAAGACGTTACACTCCAAGATTTACAATCTGAAATAAATCAAATTAAACAAACTATCCGAGAACTCCAAAACAAAGATAATAAATTAGAAAATGAAATCATTAATATTAAACTTAAACAAAACTTAAATGATTTTCAACCTAATCCAAAATCACCCCAGAAATCTGACACCCATTCTGATTCTGAATCTGATCACACAAATCCTGATAAACTTATTTTTGATAATAGATCCCAAGCTACTAACCTTGAAGATAAAAGATTAAATTTACTTAATAAAATTTTTATGCAAAAATGGTATTCACGAATTAAAATCATAGTTGAAGACTTTGAATTAGATTTGGTTGCATTAATTGATACTGGTGCGGATTTAAATTGTATTCAAGAAGGATTACTTCCTACTAAATATTATCACAAATGTCAAGAGAAATTAACCTCTGCTAATGGTAGTAAAATGCATATTAAATATAAATTACCTAAAGTACATGTTTGCCAAAATAATGTTTGTTTTAAAACCACATTTGTTTTAGTTAAAAATATGACTGATCGAATAATTTTAGGAACACCCTTCATTTCATTATTATATCCATTTACCACTTCCACTGAAGGAATTACTACTCATGTTTTAGGACATCCTGTCACATTTAAATTCTTATTTCCACCTGAACCATTAGAATTAAATCAATTACAAGATTGTTCTATTACTCATACTATTAATCGATTAACTCGACATATTAATTTTCTTAAAGACGAAATTAATTACAAAAGAATTGATCAACAATTAACTGATCCTGTTCTAATCTCTCAAATTAATGATTTTAAATTAAAACTTGAAACCACTGTTTGCTCATCTTTACCTACTGCATTTTGGCATAGGAAAAAACATGTAGTTACATTACCATATATTAAAGGTTTTAATGAAAAACAAATTCCTACTAAATCCCGACCTATTCAAATGAATCATGACTTATTAGAAATGTGTAAAAAAGAAATTAATGAATTATTAAAAAATCGAATAATTAGTCCAAGTAAATCACCATGGTCTTGTCCTGCTTTTTATGTTAATAAAAATGCTGAATTAGAACGAGGTGTTCCTCGCCTAGTTATTAATTATAAACCATTAAATGCTGTTCTTGAATGGATTCGCTATCCTATTCCTAATAAAAAAGATTTAATTAAAAGACTTAATCAAGCTGTTATTTTTAGTAAATTTGATTTGAAAAGTGGTTTTTGGCAAATCCAAATTCACCCTAAAGATAGATATAAAACTGCATTTAATACCCCTTTTGGGCAATATGAATGGAATGTTATGCAATTTGGTTTAAAAAATGCTCCTAGTGAATTTCAACACATAATGAATGACATATTTAATCCCTTTAGTCATTTTTCCATTGTTTACATTGATGACATATTAATTTTTTCTAACTCAATTAGTGCACATTGGAAACATTTAACTGCATTCTTTTATACAATTAAAAGTCATGGTCTCGTCATATCTGCTCCTAAAATTAAACTATTTCAAACTAAAGTTAGATTTTTAGGATATGATATTCATCATAATACTATTCTTCCTATTAGTCGCTCTATTGAATTTGCGTCTAAGTTTCCTGATGAAATTCTTGATAAAACTCAATTACAACGGTTCCTAGGTTCCCTCAATTACATTGCTGACTTCTATCAAGACCTTAGGAAAATCTGTCAACCTCTGTTTGATCGGTTAAAAGATAATCCTCCACCTTGGTCTTCTGCTCATACTGCTGTTGTTCAACAGGTCAAACAATATGTTAAGTCCCTTCCTTGTCTTGGCATTCCTACTGAGAACTCATACAAAATTATTCAAACTGATGCTTCTGATATTGGTTATGGTGGCATTCTTCTTCAGAAAGTCACTCCTCACTCACCTGAACAAATTGTTCGTTATCATTCTGGTGTCTGGAATAAAGCACAATTAAATTATAGTACTATTAAAAAAGAAATTTTATCTACTGTTTTATGTATTCAAAAATTTCAAGATGATATTCTCAATCAAAAATTTTTACTTCGCGTTGATTGTAAATCTGCTAAATATGTTTTAGAAAAAGATGTTCAAAATCTTGCCAGCAAACAAATCTTTGCTCGTTGGCAATCTATTTTAAGTATTTTTGATTTTGACATTACTTACATACCTGGTTGTCAAAATTCCCTTCCTGATTTTCTTACCCGGGAATTTTTACAGGGGGGTAAGGGATGAGTGCTACTCCACAAATTTCTTATGTTAAAACCCAAATTACCCATTATCAAACCCTGATCAAGCAAGTTAACCGCCGTATTAACCGTCTTAAATCAGCCAGACCTCCTACTAAACGAGCCCAATATATCAATCACCAACAGTTACAAGCTCGTCGTGTTTTACGTCATAATTACTACAATGATTTGTTCTATTACCAGAATTATTTAGATCTTCTTTCTGGTTGCTAATCTTTGTTCCCTATTTCACAGATGTCTCGCCCAAGGCCTCCTTCAAAGGCTTTGGTTCCCTCTTCTGGTTCCAGTAAACCTAATCAACTCATAGTTCCTCCTCCTTTGGAATCAATTCATCCATCCAAATCTATTGACCTAATTAACCGGTACCATACTCTTGGTACTATTCACCGTCCTGATTATTCATCTGCATTGGCTAATGACCCTTTTGCCTCTAGCCAATCCGTTTCAGTTACTCCACTTCCAATCAATCAAGTTCGTCCTTCTCGAACTGAGTACACCAAATCACATGTTACTAACCTGTTCTACAAAGAACCTAGTCACCCTCGAAGTCAAACCATTAATGAAATTGCTCAATTCCATTTTGGCTCTGGATGTCATTTCCTTTCTTCACCTCCAGAGAAAAATCTCTCCTATTACAAAGATATCCTGCTCAACCATCATTCCATCTTGATTAAACCCATTCAGGATCGAGTATATGCGTACAAGATCCTATATCATTCACTTTATATTCACAATATTGTTTCCTTAGCAGATTGGGGCAATCCTAATCTGCTTCGTGATCTCCCTGGTCATTCTATTCAATATAATTATCATGATTATGTTGACGCTTGGTTTAAATTGTTCTTATACCAAAATGAGTCATTTAGTCATTCCTGGTTCATCTCCTTTGATCAAAAATTCAAATCCGAGTTTCCAACCTGGTTTCTGAGATGGTGGACTCATTATGGTGCCATTTCAGATATTCTCCCCAGTTCTCTCAATGAAACAATTGCCTATTTTGCTGCTGTTTACCCATTCACTACTCATCAACAACAATTTCCTATATTGCTCACTTTTATGTCCAAATACAAAATTCCATGGATATTCAAATGGCATTATGGGATTGATGATAACATAATTATTCGCCAACACTCAGTTAAATGGTGGGCTAAGTTCAATGTGCCCAGAATTATTGAAATTGTTTATGAGGAATTTCCTCCTGACAAATGTGCCCCAACTCCTGCAATAGTCAAAGCCCAGCAGAACCCAATTGCTGTAGTCAGTCCAGGAAGCCAGCCCAGTCTTCCTCCAGTCAATCTTAGAAGCCCCTCATCTAGTGGCTCCAAGCCCAAATCATTCAAATCCAAAGGAAAGTCCACAGTTCCGGACCAGCCCAAGGATCATTCAAAGCCCAAGTCAAAATCCAAATCAAAGACTAAGCCCATTTCATCTCCTGCTCAGCCCATTGTTCAACCTGGATCCACTAGTGACCAGCTTCTTCAGATGGCCCGTCTCCTGGTGGATCAGGCCCAAGCCCATTTAAAGAATGAACCATCTCCTGCACCGGCCCAACAGTCCAATCCAGAAGATAGCTCAGCTAGTTCAAACAGTTCTGAAGAATCAACCAATCAACTGGATCATCCCGAGTTTCAAGATGGTCAGGACCCCTTTGCCTGAGAAATCAACATAGGATTCTTTATAAATGCAAAATTGACTTCAATCAATACTCTTTTGAGAAAAGCTGTCAATTTGTATTTATTCTGATTCCTTTACTCACATGCTCCACCGAAAGTAATGAATAGTGAAATTACTGTTCATCAACTTTTATTAAAGCTGCTCAACTGTTCAATCAATCAGCCGAAAGCAACCGGCAGCCCTGTTTAATTCTTCATGCTGCCAGCTGCATTCATCATTCAGCCAACTCACATGCTGCATAGTTAGTGCTGCCAGCTGCCTTCATCATTCAGCCAACTCACATGCTGCATAGTTAGTGCTGCCAGTTGCCTTCATCATTCAGCCAACTCACATGCTGCATAGTTAGTTTTATTACATATATATTGTAATCAAATGTATCCATTCAGGCATTCGAAAATTTTCTTTCAAAGTTGTAAGTCCAAAAGAAACCAGAGTGCTCTGAGTGAAGTCTATCTTTCCTGTCCACCCAATTAAAGATCCTTGCAGATTACAACAATTGTAAGTGCAAGTTATTTTCTGTAATGAATTAAAATGTTTTTATAAACTTGTTTTTATAAAGTATATTTTGGTTTGTGCATTCCAATTCTGTGTTTAAATTGTTTCATCTTTGATTTCGTAATCCATGTTCTTCATGTTTGTTGCTACTTCCGCGTGAATGCAATTCTGTGTTTAAATTGTTTCATCTTTGATTTCGTAATCCATGTTCTTCATGTTTGTTGCTACTTCCGCGAATAGGAAATTGAATGTTGCCATAGATCATAGGTGTCACGTTACGTTTATGTAGGTACCACGTTACGTTACGTTTATGTAGATATGATCTATGGTAACATGCAATTTCCTAAATTGCGTGTTACCATAGATCATAAGTGTCACGTTACGTTTATGTAGGTGTCACGCTACGTTACGTTTATATAGATATGATTTATGGTAACATTCAATTTCCTATATATGGTTTTACTATTATTTATGATATTAACAACTACTATTGAGGGTAAATGTGTCAACAAACTTCCCACAGGACTTATGAGAACATAAATTTTTTAGTAGGACCATTTGTAGCATAAATCTCCCTAATAGGACTTATAAATAATTTTTTCATTTTTAATATAATTATATAAATAAACTAATTCCTAATTAAATTACACTCTATCATATAACAATAATAAATAAATTATTTATTTTACTACCACACTTAGCCTCCGTTTGGCAAGGGCTCATTGGGCTCATGAGCCACAAAAGACAAAATAGGCTCATGAGCCACAACAGACAAAACATCACATCCAACCCCATAATCATTACACTCTTCTCTCACAAAAAAAGTCAAAAAAGCCAAAAAGCCAAGAGCCCTTCCCAAACCAAGCTTTTGAGCCCAGGCTCATATAGCCAAAAAAGCCAAAGAGCCAAAGAGCCAGCCCACTTCCCAAACGGATTATTATTATTATTTATTTATTTATTTACTTACTCTTACTTTTATATTTATTTATTTACTATCTTTAACTTTAATTAGGCCCAACTAGTATTATAATTCCATATTTCTATTAATTTAGTCCCAAATAATAATCCCTAATTAATTCCATATTTGATAATTCAATGCCAAATTAGATTCTATATTTATTATTATTTATTTAATAATATACTATCACATACAACTATAATACTAGTATAAAATTTAAGGGACAACTTGAATTTTCGGGTTGTTACATAGTTGGTATTAAAGTGAGGGGTTTAAAGAAAAATATAAGGACTTTATTTTGTTGAGTAAGAGTTTAAAGAAATAGATAGGCCAAAGTAATTAAGTGGGGGGTTGTTTGAGATTACCTAAATAAGTGTATTTTTTATTTTTTTACGAAAAGATGTATAGAAAAATAGATAAATAATATAATAAAAAAAATAAAAAGATAAAAAGATAAATTATTTGAAGCATAATACCAGTCCTATTCTTTTATTAACTTTTGGCTAATTAACTTATTGTAATTGATTTGAGTTATTTTTTGCCAAATGGTTGGAAAGAAAAGTTCTAACAAATTGGCTGACACAAATTTTAAAAACCAAATAAACAGCCGCTTTGAAGTCTATACATTTCGTCAACGCGGTGGGTAAGGGGAGATTGAGGATTTTGTTTGAACAGGACATGAGGGATAATCATTTGAACCTCATTAACGCGGTTTGTAGGCAGAGACTCGAGTACATTCTTTACGCGGTTTGTAGGCAGAGACTCGAGGACTTTCTTTGAACTTACCACCAACCCCATTATAATATATTAGAGTATCTAATGGTTGTTTGTCATATTGGGGTTGTTATTATTATAATTTGATAATGAATAGTATTATTTTGTCAAATTATAATAATAGTACTTCAATAGTTATTTGTTATTTTTGGTAAATCTCAACTAACTTTTCTTCCAACTTTGTAGGTGTTGTTTGGATATAAGTTTTTTGTGATTTTATTTTTGTTTATTTTTTTACCTATTTGTTAAAAAAATTATATATTTATATTATTCCCAACTAGACAAATATAAAAAATAAAAAAATTGAAAAATTGAAAAAATTGAAAAAAATTATATACTTATATTATAATGTATTTTTATTATAATAAAATTATTTTCATTTAATATCAGCTAATGTATTTTATCTTTTTATTGCCTTCATTTGAAAATATATATTTATTTTTTTACATTATACTTAATTGAAAATATTAAATAATAATACAAATTAGTGAACATTATACATTGAAAAAATAATATTATATATGTTTTTTTTTTTCAATTTCAAATTTTCAATTTTCAATTTTTCAATTTCAATTTTGTGTGTAAAAAATAATTTTTTTATTATTATTTTTTTTGTGTTAAACAAACCAAACAGAGCCCAACGGCTCTTTATTACACTATTGATATATATGTTTTGATCAAGACAGATCAAAGTATCTAGAACTTCTCACTCTCTTCTCACTCTTCTCCTTCACGGCTCTTCTTCTCCCTCTCATTCTCACTCTTTCTCCTCCATGGCCGAAATCAAATACAGCACAAACCAAACCAAACAGAGCACAAGATCGAACCCGATCTCCCCTTCTCCTCCAAGATCGGAACCCCTTCTCCTCCATGATCTCCTCCATGATCGGAACCCGATCTCTCCCTTTTCCTCCAAGATCGGAACCCCGTCTATTTGGTTTCACTCTGTCTCCCTCTCAATCCTCACCTCCGATCTGTGTACTCTCCGGAATAATGGTACGATCTCTATCTATATACATACTCATATATATATATATGTTTTGATTTCTCTTCATATATATATATGTTTTTTTAATTTTTTCCTTCATCAATATATATATATATATATAATGCTCTGGACCCGATTTGTTCCTTTATCAATATATATGTGAATTTTTTAATTTGATCTGTCTTCAATTTTTTATACCTGTCATGAACAATTTTTTGATTATCCGGTATACAGAAATTTGCATTGATATATATGTTTTGATATTTGAAACTGAAATTTGCTTGATTCTGAAAATTGGGTCTCCAACAGTTTGATTTTTGCTGATCTGGCAAGCTTGGCATATGCCATTTCAATTGTTAAATTTGAGAACACATATGACATCTGCCATATTTGGCAAGTGAAATAGCAGACCGTTGGAAACTCATTTTTGCCATTCCTGTCATTTTTTAGCTTTGGCAACTGATATAGCAGAACCATTGGAGATGTTCTTAGTGGCTCGGAAAAAAAGAAAAAAGAAAGGGACTGCCCAGTTGACAGGAATAAATTTTTTTTATAAAATTATAAAAAAGAAGAGTGTTTTAATTATTAAAATGTATAAGTTCTTTCATTGATACGTAAATTATTATTATTATTATTTTTTGCACTGGACAGTTATTTTCTAAAAAAAAAAAATTTGTATTCGAGCCATGTTTCAAGACTAGCTTTTTTTCATTTTTTCTGATTAAATTAGCTAATAAAAATAATAATAAAAATATTTAAAATAGGTAATAAGATAAAATGACATGCAACACATCAATATTATTTGTTTCTCTCATCTATTCAACTATTAATTTTTTTTTATAAATCATCTTAAACATAATTTTTTTTTTATCTCATAAAATAATCAAAAAAAAAAAAAAAAAAAAAAACAGAACTAAAATAATAAGTCCCAAACAGGCCCTTAGTGGCTCCCTTTGTTGGTTTATTTATAAATAAAGCTAATGACCCGGTGGGTCGAGGTCCCCTGATAAGAAAATGGCCAATAGCCCTTTGGATTCCAGTAGCGATGAACAAGGAAAACGAGCAGCAATTAGCGATAAAGAAAGAACCGTAGCAGCAAATTTCCCTGACGATTTCAAGCAATTTGTGGACACTCAACTCAACCGCTGTCCAGTGGTGGATGATGATTGTTATGATAAATTCTGTGGATGGGTTTTCTGGAGCCGAGAAGACGACCAATCCGAACATCCTCCGAGTGAGTGGGACTTTTATTATGTCTCTTCTCTTTCTCTCTTCTCCCTCCTCCTTTGAATATGGCTTTTATTTATTTAATTTGTAATAATGGAGTTTAATTTATAACTCAATTTTAAATCAACACAGTTACCTACTACCTGCTTTTCAGATCTCACTTCTCTCCTCCAATTTTGTTTTGTTTTGTTTTTTTTTTTTGTTATTATTAATCAGATATTTTGGATTTAAAAAAGAAGATCAAAGATGTCCTTCGAAAGTGTTTACTCGAATGGTTTCAAAATCCAACACTAATTCAATTTTGGGCACCCACGAGGACAATGGATGGCCGGTCTTATCTTACAACTCAAAACCAACCTTTCGCTCTTTGTACATTACCAAGAAGAATTGATGATGATGTTAAAGGACCTGTTAAAGGGCTTTGTGGGTATAGGATGATCTCTATGGACTATAAAGTTTACATGGATAGAGAGAGTTCTGATGAACAACTTGGGGTTCCTGGCCGTGTGTTCAAGCATGGATTTCTCGAATTCACTCCCAATGTAGAATATTACTCTATCAAAGAGTATCCATTGCGCGACCAAGCTTTACGTTGCCAACTTAAACTATCTTGGGTTATCCCACTGTTTGATCCTTCTACCCACTTATGTGTTGGTGTACTTGATATAGTTTCAACATGGCCCTCAATTGGATTTCTATTGTACAACTACTCTGATTGCCTGCGTATGCTTGAGGTTAGTCCCCCAACTCACAAATCGGCATTTTTTTTTTTTTTATGTCTTTCTAATATTGATTGATTAACTCCCCTCTCTCCTTTGATAATTTAAATTTAAAAGAAAAAAAATTATCAAAAAAATAAAAAAAGAAATAGACGAGAAGTGTGTTTTTAATAGGGTAAATTACAAAAAATATAGTTTGTTTAAAATACATATTGTCCCTGTGATTCTAGAAAGTACATTACGTCTCTTCAAGTTTCTAATTGTAAGATTGTTGTTTATCTTATTAGCATGAGCTTCTATGGTAGAAAGAAAGAAAGCAAAGCAAAACGTCAAGTTGTATTTTTTTACTGCATTCTGTGCTCATTTAGCTGTGACTGAATTGTTTTTCCATTATAGAGTTTCTTATATGCTTCCTTTTCTTGGCAAACAAATATTCTACATTTCACAGTGTACAAGATTCCTTAGTCGCATCTTTCCATTCCCCTGCAGGAGATAGGTCTGGAATCTTCAAAATCACATGCAGACCATGTCAAGAAAAGAGTAAGTGGTACACTGTAATGTAATGTCAAATTTGGTATTTTATTTTATTTTTTAAATTAATATGATGAGGAATATCTTCAGACAATACTTGGACGTGACAATACTTTTCAACCATGCAGAATGTGAGACAAAGTGAAGCCTTAGATGAAATCAGTAAGGTGTCGAAAGTTGTGTGTAAAGTTCATGGTTTAGATTTTGCTCAAGTATGGGCCCCGTGCAGAGTAGACTGGGCATGCAGGGCTCTGGTTAAGGGTGACATTTTCCATGTGATTGCCAATCCCCAAACATTTGGGTACTGGAACTTCGAACCCCCCAACAGGGTATCTCACTTAAGAAAGGGGCAAGGAGTTGTTGGAGAGCATTCTCGTCCCCTAATGTATTATTTTGCAAGGATGTAACCCAACTTAGCATAATTGACTACCCATTGGCACACTATGCACGATATCATAAATTAGGTTGTTGTTCGGCAATATGCTTGCAAAGTAGTTGCACCGGAAATGACATTTACGTGTTAGAGTGCTTTATGCCGTCAAGCAACAAGGACTACTATGGTAATCAACAGACTGCACTGAGGAAAATATTGGAAACAATGAAGAAAAATTTCCAAACTTTTAAGCTTGCTTCTGGAGAAGAACTTGGGGGACATTTATATATTGAAGAAATTCCTTTGCAGAATGGTTCTGTTCAAATGTCCCAGACTACTAAATCTTTGCCTAGGCCGGAGCCCTTACAAAGTGGAGGAGAGATGACACAACTGGATTTATCGAATCAACAACCAATGGATGCGTTAAACACTGAAAGCAATGTTGTAAGTGCGGAGAGAAGCAACATTGATGTTACTTGTTCACAGGAAAAAGGCGAAACAAAGAGACCAAAAAGAGTGTACAATAGAACTGGAGTTAAAATTGAAATTCCTTTAGATGATATCCTACAAAATTCAAAAAACAGCATCAAGGTTGCTGCCGATAACCTCCAAGGTATCTGCACTCTTAACAAATTAAAATAGAATATTGCTTGTGATTTTACTTAATATTTTCAACTCGACATTCTTCTTGTAAAGAAATATTTTGACATTTTGCACTAATAAACATAAAGTTGTGTCTCTTAGCTAGATTCTTCCTTTGCAGTTAGCCGATCTACACTAAAGCGTGTTTGTAGGCGTTATGGTTTCACAAGGTGGCCACCACGCAATAAGAATATGGTTGGTTCCTCTCAACCTAGTGAATCTTCCCCGGGTGTTGATCATCAACAAATGCCACAATTAAGTTCTGATCAGCCTTTTAGTCAAGCCTTGGCTGCTGTTGTTCACGCAAACCCACGTAGTACAATGATCCAAGATGCAAATATTGTGACCGTGAAGGCAAAATATATCAATGATATTATAATAAAGTTTTTGCTGTCTTTGTCATCGGGACTAGTTGAGTTGCAGCAACAAATCGCCAATAGACTGCACTTAGAGGATGGAACTTATTATGTCAAGTATAAAGATGAGGATGACGACTTAATTGTAATAGCTTGTGATCAGGACTTGCAAGATTATATAAGCAGTTCTAAATCGCTGGGCAGCACTACCATCATGGTATTCATTGTTCCAAAGTAGTCAATTACTAGTGACCAACTTGAATCATCTCAGTTTTTTGGTTGCTGCAATATTTTCTTTTGTTCTATCTTTTGATTCTAGAGATGGTTGTTGCTATCATGCCTTGTTTCCTCTGTTTCAGGAAGGTTGGGAGTGTTCTGGGTTTTTTGGGTTTCCTCTTGGCAGTTGGATTCTGGCCAACTTTTTCATTCTCCCCTTTTGTAATGTTGTATTAGCATTAATAAAATGTTACTTTCTTTGCTGATCCAAAAAAAAAATAAAAAAAATCCTTCACTTCATCAGAATGAACCTCAAATGATGCAGTTATTTCCTGTTTATATGGAAAATGCACAATAGCAGAAGTGTTCATTGAGTTGGCATGTCAAGCAATTGACTCCATCATCAACATTTTCACCTTTTATAGCTAGGACAGAAATGAAAGGCAGGATACAAAAGCCCCATAAAAATTCAAACTCAATTAAATGCAAAGGCAAAACATACCGTGAAGCACAAAAACAACTTAAATCAATCATGGTTGAGACCAAAGCTTGTAAAAAAATTTAGGGTAAATTCTGTAGGGTATGCAGACAACCTTCAATAGAAAGCCCAAGCTTGGGGGTGGGTCCCTGTAACAGAATTTTTTCCAAGCCTGTTTGGCTATTTTCGGCCCATAGACTTTTACTCTATACAATGTAACAGTGTTTATATATTTTGTGGTTAGAAAGAAAAGAGATATTGCTGCCGTTTTTTAGTGTGAGGGAGAAGAAGAATGTTTGTAATTCTATACTCAATATAGTGAACTTGTGTGGCTCTTAAAAACATAGGCATGTTGTCGAATTTCGTATATCTGTATGTTCTGTCTATTTATTTTTTTTGTGATTTATAGTTTCTAAGATTCATAGGGTTTAGGAATTGAACACGCAGTTTAAATCCCAACAAATTACACTAACCTCTCCAAAGTTTTGGAGAAAATATAGTAAGTCCTACAAGTTTGGTATAATTATATTGGACTCCTTTATAGTTTTAATTCATATCACTCTTACCTCTTTTTTTCATAAGAAATTCACTAGTCATATAAATGAAAAATATTGTTTTCATTTCTCTTACATTAAAATATATATTTCACCTTGTATATCTTTTTGTCTTTATACCATCTGCATTAATTTTGGTCTCTTTAATTTTACTAAAAAGGAGGTCAGTGTAATTATTTAAAAAAACCTCTATCCAAAAATTAAATTAGATTTAGAGCTTGTAAAAACATCTTTTCAATTTAAAAAAAAAAACATAATTCAAATTAAAAATAACATTTAATATTACAAACTATTAATAAAAAAATCCAACACCTCTTACTCAAAAATAAATGTTCAGAACTTGAATAGAATACCACTGTTAACAAAAAAAATATGTTATGCATTATGAAAATATAATCTAAATTTTATTCTGAAAAGTGAGTGAGTGTACGGTGTAAATTTATAATTAATGGAATATAGATCACACTCACAATAAATGTAATCTATTGATTCAGTGTTTTATGTAATTTTTTTTTATGAGTTTATAGTATTGTTGTATATTAATTATAGGATCTTGTATTACAATATATATATATATATGTGGGAAATTTTATGATACACATTAATAAAAAAATCCAACACCTCTTACTCAAAAATAAATGTTCAGAACTTGAATAGAATACCACTGTTAACAAAAAAAATATGTTATGCATTATGAAAATATAATCTAAATTTTATTCTGAAAAGTGAGTGAGTGTACGGTGTAAATTTATAATTAATGGAATATAGATCACACTCACAATAAATGTAATCTATTGATTCAGTGTTTTATGTAATTTTTTTTTATGAGTTTATAGTATTGTTGTATATTAATTATAGGATCTTGTATTACAATATATATATATATATATATGTGGGAAATTTTATGATACACACCCCTCCAAGGTTGGGTAACATAATTTTATCACAAATTAACATAATTTTATCACAAAATTTTGTAACATCAACTACAAAATGTGTAATCTCGTCACAAATTGACGAAACAAAAAATATTATAACCAAATCACAAACTTTTGTCACATGAATCACTAAATTTTGAACATTTTGTTACGTTAATTTATGACGAGAGATGCTTTATAATTGATATTATGAATTTTTGTGATAGTAGTATGCAAATTTATAATAGGGTACATATGGTTGCAATTTCCCTATATGCTGAATGATTTTCATTGTGCAAACATGGCCCTGTGGATGTCACTGGAAGTATTATTATCTTTGTCATTGTACTTATTTTTTTCTCAATAGATGAGAATCATAAAATGAACCATAAAGCAAATGGCAAAACCCTAAATTTGGTTTAAATGTGAAATGTCACTATGTTAGATTATCTTCAATAACGTTAGGTATTTTATCTATCTAAAAGTTATTATAATGTATATACTTTTTTTTTACCTATCTACCTTTTTTATGTTTGCATTGTAACCGTGCTTTTTATTTTAATTATTCATCCAAATATTACTCACTTTAAGGAATGTCACATCAGCAACAAAGATAGAGGAAAAAAAAAATAAAAATCACAAGGGTCAAAAATATTTTGCTTAGCCTTTGAAGGTTAGTTTCATTTAGCTAATGAATGTGAGTTGAGGTAAAATGCCTAATTATAGACCTAATGCATTAGAGTTTAAACAAATAAATTATACTATGCATTTTAAATAACAGATATTATGCATTTCAACTCTTAAGAGCAACTCCAAGATTGTTATACAAAATGCCTTGTAAAATACCCAAAAAAAGTACTCCTTTTATTGAGTTGATCATCAACAAATATCACAATTAAGCTGTGATTTGCCTTTCAATCAAGCCTCAGCTACTGTTGATCACGCAAACCCAAATAATACAGCAATCAAAGATGCAAATATTGTGACCATGAGGGCAAAATAAATTAATGATATTACAATAAGTTTCAGCTGTCTTTCTCATCAGGACTGGTTGAGTTGCAACAACAAATAGCTAAGAGGCTGAACGTAGAAACTGGAAGTTATTATGTCAAGTATAAAGATGAGGAAGATCACATGATTTTAATAGCTTGCGATGGCGACTTGCAGGATTGTATTAGCACTTACAGATTGCTAGGAACTTCCATCGTGGTATTGCTTGAACCAAAGCCAATTACCATTGACCAGCTTGAATCATACTAAAATCTGCTTGTGTTTATGCATTTTTCATTTTTATTTTATTTTTTTCCAGATAACACTTTTTATTTTTATTTGTTTAGATGTCAACTCTTTCACTTTATCATAATGAACCCCAAATGACGCAGTTATTTCATGGAAAATGCACAATAGCAGCAGTGTTCATTGAGTTGGCATGTCAAGCAACTAACTTCCCTCAGCTGCACTTTCACTTTCTTACACATGCAATCCCCACCTTTTATAACTAGAACTGAAACAAAGGCTAGATAGGAAAGCCCTTGTATAAATTCAAACTCCATTCAATGCGAAGGCAAAACATACCCTGAAGCAGAAAAGCAACACAAATCAATAATGGTTAGATCAAAGCTTGAAGAAAAAAAAAAATTTAATTTGAGTTAAAGCTTGTCAACTATAGTGTCAAGCATGGTTCTAAATCGAGGTACCGGGTAACGTAACAGTATCAATTGCGGAGTACCGATATTAGTAGTATCGGTAGGTACGTATCGTGGGAATCGATTGTTGCGGACGTGAAATTTTAAAAGGAAAATGCTATGTCTAGCATAACTCATTTTAAAATCGTTTTATAGGTTTTTCAGCACTTTCTTTCCTGTACTGCTATTCTTGTGAGTATCCAAAACAGAGGCTTGATTTTCCGTTACATAACGGCCATTTTTCATTGGGAGAGCGTTCTACTCCCCTAATGTATTATTGTGCAAGGATGTAACCCAACTTAGCATAATTGACTACCCATTGGCACACTATGCCCGAGATGTTAAATTAGGTGGTTGTTTTGCAATATGCTTGTGAAGTAGTTGCACCGGAAATTGAAAATCCTAAGTGATTCGTGATTAGATCAAGATTAAAATATTCCAAATCCCAATTATTCAAAACACTCGATCTTAAAATCAACAAGCACTTACGAGAGTGATTTTAGTTTGTTTGTTTTTAGGAATAAACAATAAATCGACACAAACGATTTTTATGTGGAAAAACCACAATTGAAGAACCTTCAATTGTAATAAAAAACCACGGGCGAATCGCCACTAATCAATCCACTACTGAAGAACGAAAGATTACAAAGATAATACACAAATTATCCAACCCAGTCAATTTGTCCTCGAATCTTCTGTAACTCCTTCATCACGCCTTCATCACGGAATTGATCAATCCTGAAGTTGATCCCACAACTTCGCTTGTCGAATTAACGACTACGTATAGAATCAACGTCTTTTGAAACTCTACATTTTAACCTTCGGATTCCACTGAAGATAACTCTCTTGAATATAAAGTATCAAACTCCTTGATATATGAATCTCAATTCATAAGTTTAGAACTCTCTCAAGAACATCAAGGAAAACTCACAAAAAACTCAGAAGAAAACTTCAAACAAAACCCTAGGACTCTTGAATAGGATCTAGGAAAAGTAATCCTAAAAATAACCTAAACAAATATAAATAGGCAATCTGAGTCCGCGATCTCCGCTCGAGCGCCCCACATCCCGCTCGAGCGGCTTCAGCAAAATATGCGTGTGACAACACAGTGTTCCGCTCGAGCGTGAAATCTCATACCCCAGTACTTTTACAGACCTGTCAAACAACTGAGATACCACAAACTCAGCTCGAGCGCAAAAGACCCCACTCGAGCGGGAAAGACAAAAATACAGGAAAATTTACAACTTTAACAACTCAAAGTTTTGTACCCGGATTTGACAATAAAGGGACCTAACAATCTCCTCCTTTGTCAATTCCCGGACAAAACCGTTCTAAACATTTTTCCTTAAACACACGCACTGGACAAGATTAAAAACAAAAAAAACTCTAAACGTAAAACAATCTTGTCTCATGAACAATCCACCCATCCCACTTCATCCAACATTCACCTGTGTAAAAATAACCAATACACCAAAACAAAACAAAACTGTGGAATAGCATAAGAAGTGATAAAAAGATACAATGATATCCATAATAATAGCAAAGCAAACTGAAATGTATATCATGCTATCCAAATATCAAAATGGGTATGCTGCCAACAAAATATCTAAATATCAAAATGACAAAAGATGTACCACCATTATATCCACCAAAGTATGTCCAATGTCCTGTATGTCCAATGTCACATGTATGTCTAATGTCATGTACAACAACAAAGAACCACAACCACAAAAACAAAAACTCTCCTTCTTTTTGGCCGGGAAGCAGCAAGACAACAGAAAGATCATGCATCAGGAGGAGGGGGTGGCTGCTGAATCTGAAGGAGGGAAATGATGTGGGCGAGCTAAGTGGTGGTCTGGAAGGCAATCTGCTCTAATTGACCAAGACAGCCATCAAATGCATCAAAGCGTGCATCAAGAAATTCTAAACGCCGGGTCACAGCCTCCTCGAAATTCTGTAGCTGAGCATGAAGTGCACGAGGTAGAACAGCAGCCTCTTCACCATCTGCAGCAGCAACATCAAACTCGGCCTCCTCAACTAGGCCAGTGACGACACCTGTAGAAGTACCTGCGCGAGAGGACTCCCTCTTACCATGAGCCCGACTTTGAGACACGGTTTTTTTAGTGAACGGTCGGGTAGGAAAGGCAAACTCATCATCCTCTAGGACTGGAACCCCACGTTCAGACAAAAGTCAGTTGATCATGCAACCATAAGGAAGGCCTAGCTGTTTATTCCCATGAACACTGATCATCTTTTTGATAATAAGGGTGGCTAGGTCAAAAGACATGTGATGGGCAATACAGTATAAAATGAACCCTTGGTCTTGTTTAATCTCAGATGAGTGAGTGGTCACAATGATGTTGGCACAAACAATAAGATTAAGTAGTCTGAACTCCGGAAGAAGTTCAAACTGTTTAATCAAATCGCCTTTAGGCCAATGGCGAGAAACACCACATAACTCCTTAGCCACAGTATCAAAATTACAGGTAGGTCGTTCGGTGGGAAAAGGATAGTGCTCAAGAAACCCTTGTGTAATCTTAAGAAGGCCACGAATAAGATCAGGTGTAACCGAAATGGAATGAGAGCGAACCCACGTAGTGAATGAAGGCTCAATATCACTAACTTGCTCAATATTACAGTAAAATTCTCGAACCCAATCGAGATTTTGGCGACCCGAAAAAGACAACACTAAATCACCACCGAGTGGGTCAAATAAAGAACGGATGTGTAAGGACTCAAAAGTATCAGGTTGAACATTTCGTTCTAAGTGAACTGTACGATTCTCAAAAGATTTATGGAAGAACTTGGATTGTTTGGCTGACTAAAACCTAACAGAATTATAGGTAGGGCGAGACACTGCAGACTTTCGGCGCTTAGGGGCAAACATGACTAGGGATGACACAACTATAACCCAAAAAGAGTAAGACAGACAAGAAACACCCAATCAAACCCCCAAATCCAAACCAAACCCCACAGAAAGAATATCATTAGTCCATGAAACAGTTCATTAATAAAAACAGGGCATAAAGACAACAGGAGATGAACATAAAAACATCAATGTATGGAACAATATAGAGAACACAAAAGACAATACCACTATGGCAACATATGGATATGAAAATGAAATCCCCAATTGTGAAACTCTAACAAAACATTCCAAACACACAATGCAATAGATGTATAAAGAATGAAATCCCCAATGTGCAATGCTAAATATCAAGCATGAGACAAAACCAATACCCCCAAAGCCACACTATGTTATACCCAAGAGAGCACTTCGAACCCAAACCCCAAAAATCATGGAGACATGAGACCACACAAAAAAAACAATCATAAACCCTAGGTCTAAGACACAGCAATGAAAGGCACCAAGAGAAAGAGAGTACTACTCAGTGAAAGTGTGTGAGAGAAAGGGAAAAAGAATGAAATCTAAAACACCCAAAACCCCGAAATACAACCTCCAAAAGTGCCAAAATTACAAAAAAAAAAAAAAAAAAACAGAGAAGAAGAGATGGAAAACTTTACCAGAGACTAAATCGGCAAGGAAGATCAAAGAGGAAGGTGGAATCGTGCCCAACTCTGCCACAAGACAAACCCTAGGTCTGAGAGATATGAAAAGAAAGTAAAAATGACCTGAAGAGTCGGGGAAGGGATTTAAATACAAATTGGTTTCGCTCGAGCGTACTTAAGACCGCTCGAGCGTAAGGCAATGCAAGCTGAATCCAGCTCGAGCGCGACTACTGAAGCTCGAGCGCAAAAATCCCTCTCTCAGAACTGTAAGACCAAGAACAAAGTGCTGCAAGGGTGAAAAATACGCTCGAGCATTAAAGGCTGCTCGAGCGGATTTTTTTTTTAAAATAAAATAAAAACACCTAGGAAGTCCTGTAACAAGAAAGGTGACCAAGTGAAAGACTATACCATAGGAACAAAAGAATTCATCAATCATGAGTCTTGAAAATTTGAGAAAAGAGTTGAAGCACCAGATCATGAATAAACCAGATAGTATTAAATCAAAGCCATAAGCATCATAAGAATGCATAACTCAAAAACACACATGAGAGCCCACATAAACAATGTGTGTGTGTGCAATCCTTGAGAGCCACAGAGCGAGAGTTAATCCTTGTAGTGATCGGATGGCTGGACCTCCGGCACGAGTAGCTGACCATCACAGAGAAAAGTCAAACCACTAGGAATCACGGGGTATTTGTTAAGTAAATGCGGAGGCTCCCCCTCAAGCAATGATCCCTTTATTTTTATTTTTATTTTTTTATTATTTTTTTTAACTTTTCTTTTTTGTGGGCACTCACTGGTGGCATACACGCTCAAGAGTATGGAGACCACACCAGAGAAGAATGAAATCAAAAGGATGGCCTGGTTGGTGCCTCTGAGGTAGCCTTTTCCTAATGCCCGGATGTCATGAACTGAGGGAGAAACCATGGAAGTGAAATAAGATGGTAGATGGTTAAGAGACTTAACATCACCCATGATATACTAGTATGGGTCAATTGCCCTGATAAAGTACAAGAAACACTGTCAGTGGTCCATAGAGAACTTTGATCACTTGTGCGGAAACCCCTGCAACAGTTTATCTCAAGGATGTGTACAGAATGAGATCATGAAGTAAATGAGTATGGGCATTCAGAATGAGCTATGAACAAAGAAGAATAAGATCTTGTAAGAAATATGAGCAGTGTTCATAAAAAATTTTTGATGCAAAAATATCAGGACTTAATCACAATGAGATTAAATTATCCAAGAACAGTAAGTCAACCACTCACACTCACCTCATAAAAAAAATAGGAAACAACCTAGTTACTAAGCATTACACCCAAGGTCTTTCTAAGAAACTCAAATCGAAGAAGATCAAGGGGTTTTGTAAAAATATCAGCTTTTTGATGCTCAGTAGGTACATGTTCCAAAACAACAAGGCCTTCATCCACTAACTCTCGAATAAAATAATGATGGATGTCAATATGTTTGGTGCGAGAGTGTTGGACAGGATTTTTTGAAATGTTTATGGCACTTGTGTTATCACAAAAAAGAGTGAGAGTGTTTTGTTCTATTCCATAATCATGAAGCATTTGCTTCATCCACAGCATTTGAGCACAACAACTCCCTGCAGCAATGTACTTAGCCTCAGCAGTTGAAAGAGAGATGGCATTTTGCTTTTTACTATGCCAAGAAACTAAATTATTCCCAAGGTAAAAACATCCCCCAGATGTACTTTTCCTATCATCTGCACACCCTGCCCAATCGGCATCAGAAAAACCAGTAATTTTAGCTGTAGTATCAATGGAAAACCAAACCCCATACCCCAAGGTCCCATTAACATATTTGATGATGCGTTATACCGCAAGAAGGTGAGACTCTTTAGGACTGGCTTGGTAACGGGCACAAACACCGACACTAAAAGAAATATCCGGACGACTGGCTGTAAGATACAAAAGACTCCCTATCATACTCCTATAAAGGGTAGGATCAACATCAATACCAGAGGAATCTTTGGAGAGGTGAAGACTGGTGCTCATGGGAGTGCGTGCATGTTTGGCAGACTCAAGACCAAACTTTGACACAAGATTTTTAGCATACTTAGACTGAGAAACAAACATACCCGAAGGAGACTGTTTAATTTGAAGACCCAAAAAATAAGACAACTCTCCCATCATGCTCATTTCAAACTCATGTGTCATGCAATCTGAAAAATATTTCATAAGATGCTCAGCAGTAGATCCAAACACAATATCATCAACATATATCTGGGTAACAAGAATATGAGACTTAGTATGTTTCACAAATAAGGTCTTATCCACACTACCCCTTTGAAAATCATTATCAAGAAGAAATGTAGTAAGTCTATCATACCAAGCCCGAGGGGCTTGTTTCAACCCATACAAAGCCTTGTCTAACTTGTAGACATAATTAGGACATTTAGGGTCCTCAAACCCTTTTGGTTGCTCAACATATGCCTCTTCTTTCAAGTACCCATTCAGAAAGGCACTTTTCACATCCATTTGAAACAATTTAAAGCCAAGAAAACACGCAACACCAAGCAAAATACGAATAGATTCGAGACGTGCAACTGGGGCAAATGTCTCATCATAGTCAACACCCTCTACTTGTGTGTAGCCTTGAGCAACCAACCTAGCTTTATTCCTAACAACAGTACCACTCTCATCAGATTTATTTTTAAAGATCCACTTGGTACCTATCACATTCATGTCTCTAGGTCTGGGAACTAGAGTCCAAACTTTGTTACGTTCAAATTGACCTAATTCTTCATGCATAACATTGACCCAACTATCATCTAGCAAGGCCTCTTTAAAATTCTTAGGTTCAATTAATGAAACATAACACATATGTGATACCTCATCCCGAATCTGTCTTTGGGTTTTCATTCGATCCGAGACACTTCCAATCACCTGTTGAGCTGGATGATTCAATTTCACCCTTGCTGATGGTTTCAGCTCAGGACTTGTAGTGACAGAAGCAACAGGAGTGATGTCCCTTTGAGCACTCTTTGGACTTGAATTTACCTGTGAGGATGGTACTGTGACAATTTCTTGTGATTGGACCGCAGTTTCTCCTTGATTTTGTGGTTCAGTATCCAAGATTGGAGCCTCACCATTGTCATCCTCATTTGTTGCAGGAGTAGGTGCACCTGTGTCATCTATAACCACATTGATAGATTCCATTAAAGATAAAGTTCGCAGGTTATAGACACGAAAAGCCCTACTGTTGGTTGAATACCCTAGAAAAATACCTTCATCACTTCGGGAGTCAAATTTGCCCAAGGGCTCCCTATCTTTGAAGATGTAACATTTACTCCCAAAAGTTTTGAAGTATTTTACGTTAGGTTTCAATCCCTTCCACAATTCATATGGAGTTTGTAAAGTGCCGGGCCTTAAATACACACAATTTATAACATAAACCGCAGTATTTAGGGCTTCAGCCCAAAACTTAGGAGGAAGTTTCTTACTAAGGAGCATAACCCTAGCCATTTCTTGAACAACTCTGTTCTTCCTCTCAACCACTCCATTTTGTTGTGGAGTAATAGGTGCAGAAAATTCATGCTTAATTCCATGCATATCACAAAAATCCGAAAACGAACTATTTTCAAATTCACGACCATGATCAGTTCGGATTCTTATGATACGCCCAATGGAAACACCCTGTTCATTTTGGATTTTAAGGACTAAAGCCTGGAAAGCATCAAACGTATCAGATTTTTCTCTTAAAAAATTTACCCAAGAAAACCGAGTAAAATCATCAACAGTTAGAAAAATGTATCTTTTACCTCCAATGCTTTCAGTGCGAGTAGGACCCATTAAATCCATGTGAACCAATTCAAGAGGACGTTTGGTTGTAAAGCTGTTCACCTTTTTATGAGGGGCACGGGTTTGCTTTCCAAGTTGACATGGTCCACACACATGGCTCAAATTCTTACCCAGTTTAGGTACTCCTCTCACAAGCTCTTTGTTGGCTATCTTAGTTAGGTCTTTGAAATTCTTGTGACCTAATCTTTGATGCCACAAATCAATGTTACTTATGATGGCAGAGTGACAAGTGAGATCATTAGTAGTAACAATCCCATAGCAGTTATCAGATGTGCGAACCCCATGTAAGACAGTATTTCCCTTTTTATCCAAAATTTCACATTTATTTTTTGAAAACAATACTTCATGATGGGAATCACACATTTGACTAATGCTTAAAAGATTTGCTTTAAGACCATCAACAAGTAGAGCATTATCTAGTTTGGGAAGACCAGCAACACTTATAGAGCCCTTACCAATGACTCTAGAAGTGCCGCCATCTCCAAAGGTAACAATTCCTCCTTCATATTTTTCAAGAGAGGTGAAGTAGGATTTGTTACCGGACATGTGACGAGAGCAGCCACTATCAAGATACCACATGTGTGAGTCACGTGCTTTTAAAGCAGTGTGAACAACTAAACAAGTCAAATCATCTTTCCTTACCCAAATCCTTTTGGTCTTGGTCAATGTCTTGGTGTTGTGAACACCCTCATGAAACTTGGTATTCCGCCTAGACATGTAAGGTTGTCTCCTAACCCAAAATGTATTCGAATTTCTACCCTTTTGAGATACCTTACCAAACAGTTCATAGCAATAGGGACGAATGTGGCCATACCTACCACAATGATGACAGATAAAAACGGGTTTTACCTCATTTTTGTTGATCTTACCCACTTTTGGTAGATGAAGAGAGGAATCATTCTGGTCTACCTTCAACTTTCCTTTTGCTTGAGTCTTCAGGTTATGTGAGGTAGAGGCCTGTCCCTTGTGAGCTGTTACACTATAGCCTAGCCCACTTTTGTCATAACCTATTTGTTCAGACCCGAGGATGTCTTCTAGAGATTTGGAACCTTTGTTCCACATGGCAATTGTTGCTCTAGCAATACAGAGTTCTTCATCTTTCTGACTGACTATCTCTTTCAATGCAGCTTGTGACACCTCAAGACTTTCAAGCTTTTCTTCATATGTGGAATACACCTTGAGAAGTTCATTCCTTTCAGTTTCACAGGATAGAAGTTTTCCACATAAGTCTTGCCTGTCACTTGAGATCTTGATGACATTCTGTTTTGCTATTACAAGTTCTCCTTTTAGCCGGACATTCTCGCTCTCACATGTTTTGAGTTTGAGAGAGAGTTTGTCATTGGTTTTGGACAAATTCAGAGATTCCTCGTATAGCTTTTCGTAAGCTTGTTGTAGTTCATCGCCATTGATCTCATCATTGTCTTCAGATGTTTCATCATCCTCTTTTTGCTCTTCATTCTGCTTGACTTCATCCAATCTAGCAACTAAGACAGGAAAGTTGCTGGATGATGGGGAAGGTGAATCTTCTCTTTCATGGAATTAGCTCAGAATTTCCCATGCATCTTTAGCCTTTGTGCAATGAGCAACTCGTTGCTGTTCTTTATAGGAAATTGCTCCACGAATAGTAATCAGGGTTCTCTGATTGCCCGGATTATCTGCACTTTCTGTATCTTCTTTAATGGCTTGCCAACCTTCTGGTTCAAAAGCTCTCAGAAAAGCCCTCATTCTGATTTTCCAATACAGGTAGTTAGTCCCATCAAAGGTGGGAGCATGATGCAAATTCTGACCACGAGCTACTTTCGAAGGCTTTGGAAGAGTTTGAGTAAAAGTGGTCCAAAATGCCATGAAAGCACTATTCCCATCTTCACCGGATTCGGGTTCTTGAGCAAATTTTGGTGGAAATGTTTTGGGTTTATCATTACTCTTATCTTTTGAAATAGGGTCTCTGAAATTAGGCTTCTTTTTCAAAATTTTTTAAAATTGTTTAGTGAGCATAGCCGTTATCTCAGACTCTAAATCAAATTCAGTCTCCGGAGGTTTTGCAGTCTCATGAGCACTAGTGAAAGCCACACTTTCTTTTTGTTTTTTCTTTGAAATTTGGTGGGCTTCATAAGTCTGCAAATTTCCAACCAATTGATCAAGCTTGAGGGTATCAACATTCTGAGCCTCCTCAATGGCTGTCACCTTTGATTGGAACCTCTCGGGAAGGGACCTCAAAATTTTTCCAACAACTTTAGCTTCCGGGATTTTTTCACCGAGTGTGAAACAAGAATTCACGATATCACTGAGTTTTGCATAAAAATTATCAAACGTCTCATCGTCGCGCATAAAAAGGGTTTCAAAGGCGGAGGTGAGACGTTGAAGTTTTGACCTTTTGACAGAGGTAGTACCTTCGTAAATCATTTCAAGAATATCCCACGCCTCTTTTGCTACCTCACACGTGCAAATTCGACGAAATTCTTCAGGTGTGACGGAGCAAAAGAGGGAGTTGAGAGCCTTACTGTTCCAACTCGAGTTTTGGTAATCAGTTGTGTCCCATTTATCAAGGGGTTTAGGAATATCTACACCATCAATGGTGACCATAGGTTCACTCCACCCAAAGACCACGCAGTGCCAAACTTTCTCATCGATGGATTTTAAAAATGCTCTCATACGAGCTTTCCAATAAGAATAGTTTGTACCGTCGAGTAAAGGAGGTCTATGAGTCGAGTTACCTTCACGAATAGAATCCATAATACTAGTCACACAAAATCACACTCCTATAGTTTTGATAAAACAAAGAGTGACCTGCTCTGATACCAATTGAAAATCCTAAGTGATTCGTGATTAGATCAAGATTAAAATATTCCAAATCCCAATTATTCAAAACACTCAATCTAAAAATCAACAAGCACTTACGAGAGTGATTTTAGTTTGTTTGTTTTTAGGAATAAACAATAAATCGACACAAACGATTTTTACGTGGAAAAACCACAATTGAAGAACCTTCAATTGTAATAAAAAACTACGGGCGAATCGCCACTAATCAATCCACTACTGAAGAACGAAAGATTACAAAGATAATACACAAATTACCCAACCCAGTCAATTTGTCCTCGAATCTTCTGTAACTCCTTCATCACGCCTTCGTCACGGAACTGATCAATCCTGAAGTTGATCCCACAACTTCGCTTGTCGAATTAACGACTACGTATAGAATCAAACGCCTTTTGAAACTCTATGTTTTAACCTTCGGATTCCACCGAAGATAACTCTCTTGAATATAAAGTATCAAACTCCTTGATGTATGAATCTCAATTCATAAGTTTAGAACTCTCTCAAGAACATCAAGGAAAACTCACAAAAAACTCAGAAGAAAACTTCAAACAAAACCCTAGGACTCTTGAATAGGATCTAGGAAAAGTAATCCTAAAAATAACCTAAACAAATATAAATAGGCAATCTGAGTCCGCGATCTCTGCTCGAGCGCCCCACATCCCGCTCGAGCGGCTTCAGCAAAATATGCGTGTGACAACACAGTGTTCCGCTCGAGCGCTTGAGAGCCCGCTCGAGCGCGAAATCTCACACCCCAGTACTTTTACAAACCTGTCAAACAACTGAGATACCACAAACTCCGCTCGAGCGCAAAAGACCCCGCTCGAGCGGGAAAGACAAAAATACAGGAAAATTTACAACTTTAACAACTCAAAGTTTTGTACCCGGATTTGACAATAAAGGGACCTAACAGAAATGACATTTACGTGTTAGAGTGCTTTATGCCGCCAAGCAACAACGACTACTATGGTAATCAACATACTGCATTGAGGAAAATATTGGAAACATTGAAGAAAAATTTTCGTACTTTTAAGCTTTCTTTTGGAGAAGAACTTGGGGTACATTTATATATTGAAGAAATTCCTTTTCAGAATGGTGAGAAACTTGATTCTATTCAAATGTCCCAAACTACTAAATCTTTGCCTAGGTTGGATCCCTTACAAAGTGGAGGAGAAAGTAACCTCAAAGGTATCTGCGCTCTTAACAAATTAAAATAAAATATTGCTTGTGATTTTACTTATTATTTTCAACTCAACACTCCTCTCGTAAAGAAATATTTGACATTTTGCACTAACAAACATAAAGTTGTGTCTCTTAGTTAGATTCTTCCTTTTGCAGTTAGCCGATCTACACTAAAGTGTGTTTGTAGGGGTTATGGTTTCCGGAGGTGGCTACCACGCAAGAAGAATATGGTTGGTTCCTCTCAACGTAGTGAATCTTCCCCGGGTGTTGATCATCAACAAATACCACAATTAAGTTTTGATCTGCCTTTCAATCAAGCCTCAGCTACTGTTGTTCATGCAAACCCACATAATATAGCAATCGAAGATGCAAATAGTGTGATCATGAGGGTAAAATATATAAATGATATTACAATAAAGTTTCGGCTGCCTTTGTCATCAGGACTGGTTGAGTTGCAACAACAAATAGCTAAGAGGCTGCACTTAGAAGCTGGAAGTTATTGTGTCAAGTATAAAGATGAGGAAGATCACGTGATTTTAATAGCTTGCGATGACAACTTGCAGGATTGTATTAGCACTTACAGATTGTTGGGAACTTCCATTGTGGTATTGATTGATCCAAAGTAGTCAATTACCACTGACCAACTTGAATCATCTCAGTTTTTTTTGTTGCTGCTATATTTTCTTTTGTTCTATCTTTTGATTATAGAGATAGTTGTTGGACTATCATGACTTGTTTCCTCTGTTTCAGGAAGGTTGGGAGTGTTTTGGGTTTTTTTGGTTTCCTCCTGGCAGTTGGATTCTGGCCGACTGTTTCATTCTCCCCTTTTGTAATGTTGTATTAGCATTAATAAAATGTTACTTTCTTTGCTGATAAAAAAAAATAAAAATAAAAAAATCCTTCACTTCATCAGAATGAACCTCAAATGATGCAGTTATTTCCTGTTTATATGGAAAATGCACAATAGCAGAAGTGTTCATTGACTCCATCATCAACATTTAGGATAGAAATGAAAGGCAGGATAAATTAAATGCAAAGGCAAAACATTCTTTGAAGCACAAAAACAATTTAAATCAATTATGGTTGAGACCAAAGCTTGTAAAAAAAAAATTAGGATAAATTATATTGGGTATGCAGACAACCTTCAATAGAAAGCCCAAGCCTGGGGGTGGGGCCCTTGCAACAAAATTTTTACCAGGCCTGTTTGGCTATTTTAGCCCATAGACTTTTACCCTATATAATGTAATAGTGTTTATACATTTTAGGGTTAGAGAGAAAAGAGATACTGCTGCCGTTTTTTAGTGTGAGGGAGAAGAAGAGTGTTTGTAATTCTATACTCAACATAGTGAATTGGTGTGTTGCCGAACTTTGTATATTTGTGTGTTTTGTCTATTTATTTTTTCTGTGTTTCATAATTTCCAAGATTCATAGGGTTTAGGAGTTGAACACGTAGTTTAAGGCTAAGTTTGACATCTTCAAAAAAAGTTAAAAAGTCAAAAAGTCACTATTCTATTTAAGTCACATCATCTTATTTAAGTCACATCACCTCTCTACCACATCACTTCAAACCCAACCCATATTTTATAAAAAGTCAAAAAGTGCACTTATTTAGAACATCCCAAACAACCCCTAAATCCTAACAAAATACACTAACCTCTCCTAAGTTTTAGAGAAAATATAGTAAGTCGTAAAAGTTTGGTATAATTATACTGGACTCCTTTATGGTTTTAATTCATCACTTACCTCTTTTTTCATAAGAAATTCATTAGTCGTATAAATGAAAAAATATTGTTTTCATCTCTCTTACATTAAAATCTAGGGCAAATTACATGTACCCCTTCGAGGTTTGGCTAAATTACAGATACCCCATGAGGTTTGAGAAATTACCAATTCCCCCCTGAATGCTATATTTGCATAACAAATTAGGGGGTAATTTGTTATGAAATATAAACCTCAGGAGGCAAATTGTTATGAAAATACAAACCTCAGGGGGCGTGATGTAATTTCCGAAACCTCAGGGGGATATCTGTAATTTAGCTAAACCTCGAGGGAGGTATATGTAATTTGCCCTAAAATCTATATTTCACATTGTATATCTTTTTGCCTTTATACCATTTGCATTAATTTTAGTCTCTTTAATTTTACTAAAAAGGAGGTTAGTGTAATTATTTTAAGAAACCTCTATCCAAAAATTAAATTAGAGTTAGAGCTTGTAAAAACATTTTTTCAATTAAAAAAATCATTCAAATTAAAAATAATATTTAATATGACAAAATATTAATAAATCCAACTCCTCTCACTCAAAAAAAAAAAAAAAAAAAATGAGTACCACTGTTAACAAAAAAAAATGTTATGCATTATGAAAATATAATCTAAATTTTATTATGAAAAGTGAGTGGACGGAGTAAATTTAAAATTAGTGGGATATAGATCACACTCAGAATAAATGTAATCTATTGATTCAGTTTTTTAGGTAATTTTTTTATGAGTTTATAGTATCATTGTATATTAATTCTAGGATCTTGAATTACAATATATATATATATGTATATTTATGTGGGAAATTTTGTGATACACACCCCTCCAAGGGTGTGTACCATATGCACCCTATCACAAATTAGCATAGTTTTATCACAAAATTTCGTAACATCAATCACAAATGTATAACATCCTCACAAATTGGCGTTACAAAAAATATTGTAACCAAATCACAAACTTTTGTTACATAAACCACTAAATTTTGAACATTTTATTACGTTAATTTATGACAAGATTACATATTTTACAGCTAGTGTATGCCTATACCTAAAGGCTCAACGTAAATAATTTTGGAATCAAAATGCAATTGTAATAAAGGCACAACCTTTTTTTGATAAAGATACTAAAAAAATATAAATAAATATTATTCTTTTTAAAAACTTGTAACAATTTTACTTGTACTACATATTGTACAAAACTCAAATAAAATAACAACTCTCCCTAACCTTAATGCAAATTAAGAAACAAACATATAAGTTTTATAGCTTTCAAAAAAAACATAAATTTTATAAAGTTTACTAATATTGCAAATCAAAATATAAGAGCAAGTAAAATATATACATATATATATAAACACTAAACAAAATACAAAAATCAAAACTATTGTATACTCGTTAACATTCTATAATAAAAAGAAAAAAATTATTAAACACCACATAAAACACACAAGCAAATGCTTTGTAAGCTCAACAAATTAAATTGAAAATTAAATATGAAACAATACATACCAACCTGTACTCTGCAATTCCAAACAAATCAAATATAAAAAAAATTAAAAAATTAAATACCAAACAATGCACACCAACCAGTTCTCTGTAATAAAAAAAATTAAAATTAAAATGCACACCAGCTAGTATTACTGTTGCCAATCAAATTATAACCATATAAGCAAAACAAACATTATATTGCCATACACCTAAGCCGATAATATATGTATCCTTTATAAAAGAGTGGGAAAAAGCTTTACGAAAGATGTGTTTGCTTTATAAAAAGTGGGTGTATACTTTACAAAAGATGTGTTAAGAACATGTCTTCAAACATATGTTTACCTAAACTTCCTCCTCATTACTTTTCAAAAAGTCTTTGTATCAACTTGTATGTATCCCCAATGAGGAATATGCACAACAATTTAGTAATTTGTAGAAGCAAAAAAATATAGATTAGTACATTTATTGAAAAAATATATATCAAAATACTTTTGAGATTGAAATTACCTTATTATATTAATTGGGTTCACCAGTACCTATATAATTTTATCTGTATAGTTGGTGCATAATTTCAACAATATTTTCACCCGAGTCTAAAGGCACTCTCTTTCCTGCCACTCATACAGTTTGTGAAACTCTAAACTTGAAAGGCATATATAGTATACATCCAAACCTAAGTCGAGTAAATCCATTCTTTGATCCAACTTACCCAAATAAGTTGTCAACAAAAATCATCGCATTCATATAATGGTTGAATGTGGCTAAACCAAAGAGTTATTGCAAAGATGATTAATGTAAAAAGTCATCAATTACGTTAACTAAAACAATTTTAAAAATGAAATTGTTGGCCTAAAAATTGGCCAAAGATAAAAAGATTTGAAAGTCGTTCAATAGCCATTCTAGTATTGATACCTGAAATTTAAAAAAAAAAAAAAAATGAAAAATAATAATAAAGTTAGATTAGATGAATTAAACCAAAAAATCTAATTAAGAGAAAAAATGTCTAATGTTCAGTATTTTCAAATCAATGTCACATAGTATGTAATAAACTTTCTTAGTGCTCAAAAGCATCAATCATTTATCAGACATCATTTTGCCATCACACACAGTCCAACTCACTTTCTTCAAATGTTTCCTTGTCTAGTTTTGCTACCTTTACTATGTACTTGACAAAAAATGAAAACACATGTTTTCCTTTACTAACTAAACCAGGCAAGAAAAACAATGGGAAAGCAAAAGCAATACACCACAATTTTGTTGTCCTCATATTCCAAGGGAAGAGGTTAAAAAAGAGAAGACAAAAATAGAGAGGAAAAAAGAACCTGCAGCTTTAGTTTTCTCTTAAATAAAATGTAAATTTATAAATCCAATTTAAGAGACAATTAGACATCAATTTTTATTTTGACAATGGGGGATTCCAAAACTTAGCACAAAGTTATTTTCAAAGTAACTCAAAATTTACCAACATATGTTGTTTTAAGAAAGGCATTTATTTTGTTACTAAGATTAGTCTGTGTGTTCACCAAAAACAAAAAGAGATTTATCTATGTTCATCTTCCCTTTTTATTTTATTTTTTTCAATCTTTTCAATCCTCATGATGCATATTTTATTTTTGGATTAAATCTTCAACACGTACTCCCAACAATCACCAAAATATGTAATGGCCAAGTCAACACTTTCTTATGGGGAGAAAAGAAATCTAGTGTATAGTGCATGAGTCATGCAAATAACCCATTCTATTAGGTGTCTCATAGGTCATACCAATCCATTCTATTTCATTCCACTACTTTAACATTCACCAAAACCACTCAAAAAAAAAGCTACAAAGACTACTACAACACCCTTTACTAAGCTCCATAAGAAAGAAAGAAAGAAAGATTAAGAAAAATAATCTAGTGGAAAAAGCAAATGAAAGCAAAAAGTTTAAGCAATACTATTTTTTTTATATCATGGTTTATTGCTCATTAGTCCCATTTTGCTAATATCTTTTACGCAAATGGAAAGGGAGCTTTGTTTAAAACATAACTACAAAAATAACAAACCAAAAAATTTAACTTTTATCAAAATTGTATGTGTAACAACCCTGATCCATGATTAACGTTAATTTATGCTTAATTATGCCTAATAAATAATTGAAGTGAAAGTTGCATTATATGTTGCCTTATGTGTATATAATACTCTCGAAGCATCGATACGTAAAAAACATTATGCATATGCTCCATGACCGGAGGCAAGGCTATTCGGTATGTTACTGAATTGATCTTTTCAAGAATTTCATATGGTTCGATGTACCTCGGTGCCAACTTGCCTTTCACGCCAAACCGTGTTTGGCCTTTCATTGGAGTCACTTTGATGAACACATGATTCCCGACTTCGTATTCTCTATCTCGCCTTCGGACATCTGCATAGCTCTTTTGGCGGCTTTGTGCAGTTTTCAACCTTTGTCGAATCAATTTCATACTTTCAGTTGTTTCTTGCACAAGTTTTGGTCTCAACAATGGTCTGTCACCTACTGCAGCCCAACAGATAGAAGATCGGCATTTCCTTCCATTCAAAGCCTTACAAGGAGCCATCCCAATACTTGAATGATAACTGTTGTTATACACAAATTCGGCCAATGGTAAATAGGTCTCCCAGTTTCCTTGGAAGTCTAAGACACACATCCTTAACATGTCTTCCAAAGTTTGATTTGTTCGTTCAGTTTGGCCATTTGTCTGTGGGTGATAGGCACTACTTAACCATAATTCAGTCCCCAAAACTTGTTGTAAACTCTGCCAGAATCTTGCTGTAAACTTAGAATCTCTGTTAGACATTATAGATACCGGTACACCATGTAATCTCACAATTTCATTTATATATACATTAGCTAACTTGTTTGCATTATAAATAGATTTGACAGGTAGAAAATGAGCAGACTTAGTTAAACGGTCAACAATGACCCAGATAGAATCCATAGCTCGGGAGGAGCGAGGCAATCCCAGAATGAAATCCATGGTAATGTGCTCCTATTTCCATTCTGGTTTTGGAAGCGGTTGTAGCAAACCAGCGGGTCGTTGATGTTCAGCTTTAACTTGTTGGCAGTGTAAACATCTAGCCACAAAATCTGCAATACCCTTTTTCATTCCCGGCCACCAGAAATTCTGCTTCAAATCATGATACATTTTTGTATTTCCTGGATACATAGCAAATTTGGAATTGTGGGTCTCAGTCAGAATACGTTTCCTCAAATCATCATAGTTCGGCACACAAAGGCGACCCTGAAATTTCAACACGTTGTTCTCAAGTATAAACCCGGGCCTTGGTTTTGAGTCAATTTCATCCATGATCTTTTTCAGAAATTCATCTTGTGGTTATTTCTCCTTAATTTCTTCAATGATTGCAAGTTGAGCGGAAATAGCAGCTAAGATTCCATCATGTTCATGCATCACAATCTCAATTTCATTCTTTTCCAGGTTACATAACAATTCCTTCTGGCTAGTGAGCAAACACAGCAAATTCCCAATGGATTTTTGGCTCAATTCATCTGCAATGGTATTTGCCCTCTCTGGATGATACAAAATTTGATGGTCATAATCTTTAATCAATTCTAGCCACCTTGTTTGTCTCATGTTTAGTTCCTTTTGGGTAAAGAAGTATTTTAAACTTTTATGATCTGTGTATACTTCACAAGTTAGTCCATACAAATAATGGCGCCAAATTTTTAAAGAAAAAACTATAACGGCTAATTCAAGGTCATGGGTTGGATAGTTCTTTTCATGAGGGTGAAGTTGCCGAGAAGCGTAAGCAATCACTTTTCCATTTTGCATTAACACACCCCAAACCTTTGTAGGAAACATCACTGTAAATTTGAAACCCATCAGTACCATTAGGCAGAGTCAAAATTGGGGTAGTTACTAACCTAGTTTTCAACTCTTGGAAGGCAGACTCTCTTTGATCATTCCAATCAAATGAGACATTTTTCTGAGTTAACTGGGTCAATGGCATAGCAAGTTTTGAAAAGTCTTTCACAAATCTTCTGTAATAACCAGCAAGTCCCAAAAAACTTCTAACTTCTGTCACGTTGGTTGGTTTTGGCCAGTCGACAATAGCTTCAATTTTCTGTGGGTCTACTGATACACCATTCTTATTAATCACATGTCCCAGAAATGCTACACTGTCAAGTCAAAATTCACATTTGGACAATTTTGCATATAGCTTCTTTTCTCTCAGAGTCTGTAACATGGTTCTCAAGTGATTCTTATGGTCTTCCCTGCCTTTGGAGTAAATCAATATATCATCAATAATACAACAACAAATTCATCCATATATAATTTAAACACCCTGTTCATAAGGTCCATGAAGGCAGCAGGTGCATTAGTCACCCCAAATGGCATTACCAAAAATTCATAGTGACAGTATCTAGTTCTGAATGCAGTTTTCTCTACATCTTCTGCCTTAACCTTTAACTGGTGATACCCAGATCTAAGATCAATTTTAGAAAACAATTGGGCTCCCTGAAGTTGATCAAACAGGTCATCTATTCGGGGTAGTGGGTACTTGTTTTTGACAGTTACTTTGTTCAACTCACAGTAATCAATACACAGCCTCAAAGACCCGTCTTTCTTTTTGACAAATAACACTGGAGCACCCCATGGTGAAGTGCTCGGGCGAATAAACTTCTTGTCTAACAGTTCTTGAAGTTGGACTTTTAACTCTTTTAGTTCAGATGTTGACATTCTATATAGGGTTTTAGAAATAGGTTGTGTTCCAGGTACTATGTCCATTGTAAACTCAATTTCTCTGTCAATTAAATCCCCAGGCCGGTCATTAGAAAACACATCAGGAAAGTCACAAACTACCGGAATAGTTTCCACACTGGTACTATCTGAAGACACAGTCAACACACTACACAAATAGCCTCGACACCCTTTTCTCAACAACGTCTTGGCTTTCATAAATGAAATCAAGTATGGCGGAGGAACTACCCCATTTCCAATAAAAGTAAAGTCAGGTATACCAAGCAGTCTAAACACAGCGGATTTACTTGCACAGTCAATGGTGGGACAATATTTAGTTAACCAATCTATATCCAGAATACAATCAAAATGATCAATGCTTAAGAGCAACAAGTCAATATGCAATGTCATATCACCAATCACAATATCACATGCTGGATAAACATAAGCACATATCATAGAATCCCCAGGCGGAGTAGATACAGATAACATATATGGCATAGGTTCTAATGGTCTAGTTAATTTCTGAGAGAAAGCATGCGATACAAAAGAGTACGTAGAACCAGAATCTACCAGTGCACATGCATTTTGAGAACATATAGGGAGTATACCTGACACCACAGCTTTAGTGTTCTGTACGTCACCAGGCATTAAGGCAAACACTCGACCTTGTTTTAGAGGTTCTTTTCCAGTATTAGTTCTAGAATTTGCTTTTAACCCAGAAGCAGATGCTACTAAACTTGCCACAGGACGATTGGCATTTTCTAACCCGATTGGACAATTCCTTATCATGTGGCCCATCTTGCCACATCGAAAACAAGCACTCGATACCCGATGGCAAACTCCTCTATGTCTCCTCCCATATTGAGTACAAACAGGCGTAGACCCACTACTTTGACTTGAGCTGCTAGAAGATCTCGTATTTTTTTTCTTATTTATGGCAATTGAACGGTTCTTCTTAAAACTGAATCCAGATCTTTTGCCTTTCCATTCAGTTGTTGGGACTGGAGCTTGCCTTTTTGCTGCCAAAATGGCTTTTGCCATCAATGCTCTATCCAATACATTCACATACGTAGGTAGGTTGAGGACTCCTACCCGATCCAGTATATCCAAATCTAATCCACCCTCAAATTTGCGGGCTTTCTTATAGTCCGTGTCCACTATGTGAGGAGCAAATCTGACTAACTTAGTAAATTTAGCCTCGTACTCAGCAACAGACATTCTGCCTTGTTTGAGTTCTTGAAATTCCGAAACCTTCCGGTCCCGAAAGCACTGTGGAAAGTACTCGTCATAGAAAATTGTATTAAATTGAGCCCATGTCATGTTTTCATTACAATTCCGGACTAGCAACCACCATCTACGAGCTTCATCTTTTAAGGTATAAGTGGCCAAAAGAACTTTTTGAGTTTCAGAGCAAAGAAAGACCTCGAACAATTTTTCCATCTCAAGTAGCCATGTTTCTGCCTTTAACGGCTCAATGCCACCTAAGAAAGTGGGTGGCTTTATTCTCATGAACTTCTGAGTCAGGTTGATAATGTCATTATTGTCCAGTTCAACTTGTACCGGTAGAGGCGGAGGAGGTAAAGGATGTTGCCTCTGTTGTTGTGTTATTACCTCAGTTAGAGCTGCAAGCATCTGTTCCATTCTGTTCATTCGGGCATCCGAAGTCCCTGCTGTATCATCACTTCTTGTATTTTCCATTACTATAGGGAAACAGAAGGGTAATAAACATAGGCAAATAGTCATTTTTATAATGTTCAGAACATTCATTCTCAGTTTAGTCAATTCAATTTCATGTGTTTATGTTTGGATGAAATTTTTCTCATGTACAAAGATTATGACATACGCACACATGCAGATGGAATGCCCCTAATTCTTCCCTAGGACATCCTATAGCTCATATGGACTCGTGCGTGCGGTATAACACGTGCTCTGATACCACTCTGTCACGACCCAAACCCACCCCTATGGGTTTAGCGTCGTAACCGGCCAGTAATCCGTAGATCACCAAAGGCCTCTGAACAAAATAACATAAGATAGGGGCTGCGGAAGCAAATGTACAAAACAAACACAGTCCATAGAGCTGTGCAGACATACATGAGACAAAAATTTCCAAAACAAACTCATATATACACAGATATGACATCAAAAATACAATAGTCTTATGTCATACGGTTACACAGATAAGGTCAAGGGCACCTAGCCCAAGTACATATATACAAAACAAGCTCAATAAAAGCCTTGACATAATCTTCTAAAAAGGAACCTCCTCAGGAGGCACAGTAGTTGGCTGACAAAACAGACACATAGGTCGTCAACTCTGGGCCTGGTCACGTGCCTGCTCACCTACATACGTGATATAAATAGTGAGCTGGAGCCCAGTGAATAATAACAGAGTAAAGAGGTTTAATGAATGTTTTCCATAACAGTTACAGAAAATAGAATTCAATAGTTGTCAGAGATGAATTCGTAATTATGTTCAGAAATCGTAATATATAACAGATACAGTTTCAGAGTCGTATTCATAATTAGAACTTGCAGTTAATCATACGTGGCATATTCATTAGCACTAGCAGAAATAGTTGACCCATAAGGGACGGCCATAAAGGCATACAGTTGACTCATGTGCATGGAGACGGTACAATTGGCTCATAAGACGTACAGTTGGCCCATAAATGGGACGTATACATAAGGATCCATAACAGTTGGCTCATGAGACGTACAGTTGACCCATAATTGGGACGTAACAGAACAGATAACAGATGTCATTTGAAGCTAATGATGCCACGAGTACATTTAAGAAACATTGGACAACCATTCATTCATGTAGAAAATAATATTTCAGAAACAGATCATCTTATATCATTCAGAAAATATTTATAATTGAACATAGCTTTACAAAGTTATTACTCACAGATAACAAAGGCTCCAAGGTAAACAGACAAAATAAGAAAATCAGATGTCTTGTGGTGCGTGAGCTACATAACATAATAGATTCATACATTGAAACACATGCTCGGAGTGTACATAACTTATTTCATTGCTCTTAGTGTGTTTCTAGCCTTTATCCTCATTATGGTGTCGTAATCTTGGCCTGGGAATGCCTAGGATGGAATAAGGATGCAAAAATGTACTTGAAAACATTTCACAAAATTGCTAAAAACAGGGTCCACGCTCGAGCGTGGCTTTCCTCGCTCGAACGGACATGCAAAATATGAGGGTCCGCTCGAGCGTAACTTTCTTTGCTCGAGCGGTTTGCAAACTTTGACAAAAGTATTGGTTGTTTGATTTTCACGCTTGACGGACGCTCGATCCCCGTTCGAGCGTGAGACTCAGACCTTCGCTCGAGCGTGACTTTTGTCGTTTGAGTGATCTGCAAAACATATGAACTTCTAGGAACATGTATTTCACGCTTGCGCAGACTTCTGGTCGCTCGAGCGAAGGTGCACGCACCCAGAGTGGTCACTCGAGCGTGAACTCCTACGCTCGAGCATAAGTGCAAATTCTAGAATTTCTAGATTTGATCTCCAAGTTCGAAACTCAATCTTTAAGCACCAAAACTTGATTTTTTTGGGCCAAAACTTGAGGAAACTCTTAGAAACTCATAAAACATTAGGAATCAAGGATTATTTCATGAATTCATGGCCCCATAGCTTGCTAATTATGCAAAAATTCAACTTAATATTTATGTATGTTCCATGAACATGACATGCATGAATTTCTTTGAACTTAAGCTTCTCAAAACATGATCAAATGCTATAAAACAACATGAAACTTGATCATTTCCCAAAATAGAGGTGAATTCAAGACATGCATGAGGGAATTCTTGAAAATCATGCTCAATTTGAGAAGAAATGGACATGCATGCATGGTATGACCCATTTTCTTTCATTCAAGCTCAACTCTAGCATTACATAGCTTAATTCTTTGGTTTCTTGGACTAAGTAGTTTAATTTCAAGGTTGCAAGGTTGAATTCTTACCTAGAAGTCTTAATTCCCTTGATTCTTAGGAAGTCTTGCTCAACTCCACCAATTTCTTAAGTTTCCAAGCCAAATCCTTCTTTGAACTCAACTCTCTCTCAGACTCTCCCTTTTTCCACGTTTTGGAGCTTCAAGATGAGGATTGGAAGACATGTTAAGGATGTGTGTCTTAGACTTCCAAGGAAACTGGGAGACCTATTTACCATTGGCCAAATTTGTGTATAACAACAGCTATCATTGAAGTATTGGGATGGCTCCTCATGAGGCTTTGTATGGAAAGAAATGCCGATCTCCTATCTGTTGGGCTGAAGTAGGTGATAGACCATTGTTGGGACCAGAACTTGTGCAAGAAACAACTAAAAGTGTGAAATTGATTCGACAGAGGTTGAAAACTGCACAAAGCCGCCAAAAGAGCTATGCAAATGTCCGAAGGTGAGATAGAGAATACGAAGTCGGGGATCATGTCTTCATCAAAGTGATTCCAATGAAAGGCCAAACACAGTTTGGCGTGAAAGACAAGTTGGCACCGAGGTACATTGGACCATATGAAATTCTTGAAAACATCAATTCAGTAACATACCGAATAGCCTTGCCTTCGGTCATGGAGCATATGCATAATATTTTTCACGTATCGATGCTTCGAGAGTATTTAAGAGATCCACTACATGTCATTGAGCCGACTCATGTACTTCTAAAAGAGGATTATACATACGAGGATAGGCCAATGCAAATTGTGAATCGTCGAATCAAAAGATTAAGAAATAAGGAAATTCCATTAGTGAAGGTTGATTGGCAGAATCATGGAGGAACCTATGCAACTTGGGAAACAGAAGAAGACATGATGAAAAGATATCCTGAACTGTTCCCTTTAGACCCAGAATTCTTCCAAAATGAAGGTAATTCGAGTTTGGAGGACCAAACTCTTTAAGGGGGGAAGACTGTAACAACCTTGATCCATGATTAATGTTAATTCATGCTTAATTACGCCTAATAAATAATTGAAGTGAAAGTTGCATTATATGTTGCCTTATGTGTGTATATATTTGTTTACCATGAAAAATCTATTCATGTTTTCATTTTGGTTTACAAATTGAAGGCCTTATCGGCATCCAATTCAGAAATTGACTTGATTTATGTGTTAATTAGAATTTTTAGAATATTATGGTAGGTTCAACTGAAATATGATTTGGAACGATTTAAATTAGAATAATTAGTTGCCATTGCCTAGGCTAATTAAAGTTTAATTACCCAACTCTTAATTAAGCTTATATAAGGCTAAGTTGGCCCCATTAGTTTATTTTACATCCCCAATCCTCATCTGGAAGCTCCAAAACGTGGAGAGAGGGAGAGTCTAAGAGAGAGTTGAGTTCAAAGAAGGATTTGGCTTGGAAACTTAAGGAATTGGTGGGGTTGAGCAAGACTTCCTAAGAATCAAGGGAATTAAGACTTCTAGGTAAGAATTCAACCTTGCAACCTTGAAATTAAACTACTTAGTCCAAGAAACCAAAGAATTAAGCTATGTAATGCTAGAGTTGAGCTTAAATGAAAGAAAATGGGTCATACCATGCATGCATGTCCATTTCTTCACAAATTAAGCATGATTTCCAAGAATTCCCTCATGCATGTCTTGAATTCACCTCTATTTTGGGACATGATCAAGTTTCATGTTGTTTTATAGTATTTGATCATGTTTTGAGAAGCTTAAGTTCAAAGAAATTCATGCATGTCATGTTCATGGAACATACATAAATATTAAGTTGAATTTTTGCATAATTAGCAAGCTATGGGGCCATGAATTCATGAAATAATCCTTGATTCCTAATGTTTTATGAGTTTCTAAGAGTTTCCTCAAGTTTTGGCCTAGAAAAATCAAGTTTTGATGCTTAAAGATTGAGTTTCGAACTTGGAGATCAAATCTGGAAATTCTAGAATTTGCATCTATGCTCGAGCGTAGGAGGTTCACGCTCGAGCGACCACTCTGGGTGCGTGCACCTCCGCTCGAGTGACCAGAAGTCCGCTTAAGCGTGAAATGCATGTTCCTAGAAGTTCATATGTTTTGCAGATCACTCGAGTGACAAAAGTCATGCTCGAGTGAAGGTTTGAGTCTCATGCTCGAGTGGGATCAAGCGTCCGTCGAGTGTGAAAATCAAGCAATCAGTACTTTTGTCAAAGTTTGCAGACCGCTCAAGCAAAGAAATTTACGCTCGAGTGGACCCTCATATTTTGCATGTTCGCTCGAGCGAGGAAAGCCACGCTGGAGCGTGGACCCTGTTTTCAGCAATTTTGAGAAATGTTTTCAAGTACATGTTTGCATCCTCATTCCATCCTAGGCATTCCCAGGCCAAGATTACGACACCATGATGAGGATAAAGGCTATAACACACTAAGAACAACAAAATAAGTTATGTACACTCCGAGCATGTGTTTCAATGTATGAATCTGTTAAGTTATGTAGGTCACGTGCCGTAAGACATCTGATTTGCTTATTCTGTCTGTTTACCTTGGAGCATCTGTTATTTGTGAGTAATAATTTTGTAAAGCTATGTTCAATTATAAATATTTTCTGAATGATATAAGATGATCTGTTTCTGAAATATTATTTTCTACATGAATGAATGGTTGTCCAATGTTTCTTAAATGTACTCGTGGCATCATTAGCTTTAAATGACATCTGTTATCTGTTTTGTTACGTCCCAATTATGGGTCAACTGTACGTCTCATGAGCCAACTGTTATGTATCCTTATGTATACGTCCCATTTATGGGCCAACTGTATTGTCTCCGTGCACGTGAGTCAGCTGTATGCCTTTATGGTCGTTCCTTATGGGTCAACTATTTCTGCTAGTGCTAATGAATGTGCCACGTATGATTAACTACAAGTTCTAATTATGAATACGACTCTGAAACTGTATCTGTTATGTATTACGGTTTCTGAACATAATTACGAATTCATCTCTGACAATTATTGAATTCTGTTTTCTGTAACTGTTATGGACAACATTCATTAAACCTCTTTACTCTGTTATTATTCACTAGGCTCTAGCTCACTATTTATATCACGTATGTCGGTGAGCAGGCACGTGATCAGGCCCAGAGTTGACGGCCTATGTGTTTGTTTTGTTAGCTAACTACCGTGTCTCCTGAGGAGGTTCCTTTTGAGAAGATTATATTAAGGCTTTTGTTGAGCTTGTTTTGTATATCTGTACTTGGGTTAGGTACCCTTGACCTTATCTGTGTAACCGTGTGACATAAGACTATTGTATTTTTGACGTCACATCTGTGTATATATGAGTCTGTTTTGGAAATTTCTGTCTCATGTATGTTTGCACAGCTTTATGGACTATGTTTGTTTTGTACATTTGCTTTCGCAGCCCTTATCTTATGTTATTCTGTTCAGAGGCCTTTGGCGATCCATGGATTACTGGTCGGTTACGATGCTAAACCCATAGGGGCAGGTTTGGGTCGTGACAATATGATTAATGAAACAGATGTAATAAACAAAAATTGTGTGAGGGTTTATACCTTTGATTATAGACCTAGAAATTGATGACCACCAGCAAAAAAACACAACACAATATGAAAGGAAATGACATATTTATCAAAACTTTAATGAAAAATATTATCAAAGAAATCAAAAAATTTAATATCTTTAATTATAGAAACTAATGAACTGCGTCAAAAATTGATGAACTGCAGCAAGAGGAAATCATATATTCGAAATTGATTTATAGAAATATAGCAATCGAAACAAAGGAAAGAAAATAATTAAAAAAAGTAACATTAATGTTTGTAGATAGTGCAAGGGAAAATATACATGAACGCCCATTATACACGGAGTAACTAAAAGAAAATAACAGTATCTTAGGTAACTCTATCACGGCTCGAATCACTTTCATAGTTCATTATCATCAACATGGATGTCTATACTCTACAGAGTATATTTATTTCAAAATAATAATAAAAAAAATCACACCTAAAACACTAAATAAAGAAAAAAAATCATTTTGTATAGGAAACAAAAAAAAAAAAAAAAAAGAAAAAGAAAAAGAAAAAGAAAAAGTCATTCAAATGTAAAGCATTACGCAAATCAAATTGATTCATTAAAATCCCAATTCAACTGAAACACATGCATAACAAAACAAATGAGAAAAAATGTAATTGTTTGAGCGTTAAGCATTGCTTGAGTTATCTAGTCTAAAAAAGGAAAAAAATTAATAAACAAAGCTCAAAGTATATTTTCTATCACAATATACCAATCCACATTCCCAAATAATAATAAAAACTTAGGCTTCTTACATTTTTGTACTTTAATGGAGGCTTCAATTACAGTCATCGGCCGAGTCTCATATTCTACAGGATTTAACCACTATCATCAACATCTATAAGTAAACCTAAAATGGTAGCAAAGTCATGCCACTTGAGGAATAATCAAACGAAGCAACCATATGGATTGAGAAACCTACAGTCAGTTAAGAAACAATAAAATTAAAATGGCACGCCTCAACATACTTGAATTCAAATGTGAAACAATAAAATTAAGGATTAAGAATTCAGACACAAAAAAATGATACGTCTAGATTCAAACTAAGGTACATTGTAAAAACTAAGGTACACTAAGATTCATGCTCACAAAGAGAACAAAAACTAAGGTACATTGTAAAACAAAAAGATGGTATGCTTACAAAGAGAATACAAACTAAGGTACATTCACCCACAACCTGTAGAACATTGTAAAAAAAAAAAGATTGCATGCTCACAAAAGAGAAAACAAACTAAGGTACACTCACCCACAGTTGGGGAACATTGTAAAACCTTACATGCATTTGGTAGCGGGTCTAATTTGTGGTTTATTTTTTTTATTTTTTTTCCTAGATTATTAAATCCCAAGGGAAATAAAGAAGAAATAAATAATTTAAAAAAAAAGAGTTAAACTACTAAACCAATTGGAGTAAAAAATAATGAAAACAAAAAGGAAACTAATTCATATAAATGAGATAGAAAACTAAACAAAAACAACCAATAAAAGGGGAAATAGCGTAAGTTATGTGCCACTGTCAATTGAGAGATAGAGAGAGTCATCGGAAAACAACTCCATTGAGAATCTAATGATCTTCAAAATAGCACAAGTCACCTGGCAAAAATGGGAGATCACACAGCGTTAACAAAATCAAATTGACAACTCATAACAGGAAAATAAAATGAAAAACCCAATTTTATAGTGTTTTTTTTGTATTATTTGAAGCCTGCAATATTCTCAAGACACAGAAAGGGGGGAAAAAAAATAAAACACAATTATTATTGTCAACTTGAATTGCTACGGAATTTGTTTCCCAACGGAAGCCAAGCACCCTATACCCAACAAATAATAATAATAATAATAATAATAATAATAATAATAATAATAATAATAAGAAAACATCAAATAACTTCAACTATTAATAGGTACCAAAGGATATAGTTCAAATTTGTCACAATTTTAGCAATAAAATAAACTAATTAAAATACAAAACAAATCCAGCATAATTAATTACAAATCTAATTAATTAAAGTTTCCAGCAACTTTTTCCATGGTTTGAACATATCCGGTATAACTAACTAATTAAAATACCAAGACCAAGACACTGAAACAGAGCTAGCAAGACCAAGACGAATACCCACAACCTTAATATGCTCCATTGTCGCCATTGAAGTCATTGCACCATATGAAGCAAAAAACATAATGGTGCTTAAAGATAGAACAGAAAAAATATAAAGAGATAGATTATTGGTGCTCAAATAAATAACACAAGTCGATTAAGAAAAGTAACAATTAAAAACATCAGCACTTGTTCTTGAGTACAAAACCCAATAAAAAATTAATTTTGATAAAAATACAATCATAACAGACCTTTCAATCAAACCTAGAAATGACAGTAACTAAAATTTCATTTTCTTTACTTTTGCCGCCACTTTCTTAGCAACCAAACAGGACAGAAATATTTTTTGTAAAACTACATGTAACAAAAAGAATGGTTTCTGTGTTGATAACTAAAAAAAAAAAAAAAAAACCCAAATAAAAAAGGGGAAAAAAGTGTGTGTGTGTGTGTGAGAGAGAGAGAGAGAGGCAAAGATTGATTATCATATCAAAATCCAAAACCCAAATAAAAACCCTAGATTCTCACACCTTCCAAAAAAAAAAAAAACAACAGGGAGGATGACTTTCTACCTTGGAGCTGTGTAGAAAGAGAGATGAGGCAGAGATTGAGGCAGAGATTGAGGCAGATGGTAGAAATCACCCCCTTTCATTGGGGCTATATTCCAGAAATCACCACCAGAGATTAAACTTCTAGAGAGAGAAAGCTATGTGGAAAGAGAAAGATGTGTGGTGGGAAGAGGGAGAGGTGTGTGAGAGAGAGAGAGAGAGAAGATGTTTGCGTGAATTGATTCAATCCTGAGAGTGAGAATCGAAAAGCTAAATGTAAAACTAATCTGAAGCATTGATATTCACCCAAAAAATCTAAACCATTAAAATGTCCAAGTAGGACAAATGAGAGTACGACATTTTCAATCATTGGATTGAATCAATCTGATGGTGCACATTTGTTCATTCTTGAGGAGAAACTTTCACATAAGCAATAACTGATGCATCTATCTTTCATTGAAGGCTAGAAACACTTTTCCTTTTTGAATCAAACACAAAAGTACTCGAAAAATTTAGAATAAAAAAATCAAATGGAACCTATGAAACCCAAGTAGAAAGAATATTGGGGGGGGGGGGAGGGAAAGACCAAACAGATTGCCCTTTTTTTTCAAAGAGTAGTGAAATTTATTTTGATTTATACATGTAGCATTTGCCATTATCATTATTTTTTGCACTCACTACTTGATTATAAAGCACACAATAATTACAGATCATCCAAAACCTAATAAGAAAAGAAAAGAACATTAATTTTTTACAAAATCTAGTAGTACTCATTTTGGAGGAAGAGAAGCATGACAATCAAAATCAGATATTTGTGCCCTGTTATGCAGAGAAAATCAAGTTTGCATGTGTTAGCCCTGTTATGCCATTTTGTGGCTTTTTATTTTTTATTTTAATGATTCTTGAGCATGTGTTTGACACTAAACGCCCCCAACACAGATTTATAATTAAAAATCAGATTTAACACCATCTATATAAAAAGAAAAAAAAATAGAAAATGAAATAGCATCAACAATATACTTCATAAGAAAAAAACTCAAAATTAGTAATCAAAATAAAATAGAAGAAAATGAATTATACCAGCAATAATGAATCTATCACATATTGGAACAAACTGACCAAGCTACTGCTATTTACAGTGATGCATCTAAAAGTAACAAATAATAGACACACAAAATGAAAGCTAATTGAGAAAGTAGATGTAGAGACATACCTTGACACATATAGAGGAGATATAAAGGCACGTGAGATGGTTTATTTACTTACAATGGTTACTCTTTTTATTAAGCAATGACATTATTGAAGGAGAGAAAAAGAACAAACAAAATGAAATAATGAATGATCAAAGAAAATGGCACAAATACACAAAATAGGAGCAAAAGTGATACAAAAACCAAATATTTTAAGTTTGAATTAACTGATAAACCTTACTGTGTGAGTGATTTTCTGACCACACTACCAACTCAGTATTCAACTGGAGAGCACTGACGGAATAGATGGCGCCTGAATGACCTGCAACAGAAAGAAGAGATTCCGGCGGTGGTTCGTCCACCCAGGGGCACTCCAATGATTAAGTCAGTAATCAAATATCTCAAAGATAATCAATAGTGCTCAACTCACTGTTCTGAGTATAAATTGCGTACCTTAGACCCATTGGGGGTGCCTCTCTTTTATAGCTAACTCAATCATTGTCCCAATAGAAGCCTAGCTTCAATGGACTTAGGATTACTGCTAATCTTGGACTCTTCAATAGATAAAGATAAACTCCCTGAGAGCTTTATCCTTATCTAGGTTAGGGTCCTTCCTCATTCTAGGACTCTTGTCCCTTATCCGTTTATCCCGAATTCTGATATCTTCGGAGATAACCTCGGCCTAGCCGAGATAACCTCGGCATCATGACCAGGACACGTGGCACCTCAGCTGACACGTCGGTGTCACCTTAGCCACGTGTTGGTACTCAGAAAATATATCCCCACAACTGTCCCCTAGGTTATGTTACCTCGACATTCTGAGGTGATGGAACCTATATTAGTACTTCCTTTCAGTACGTCGGCTTAAAATTTCTCAGCCGAGATCATCATACAAGCCGACATGTCTTTTTAAAGAACAAGAATTCCAAGAGCTCCTTCACGCGTATGAGTTGTCATACATAATAACTCAATCGTTTTAGCCACGCGTCTTCCCCTTACTGGATCGTACTTGATATGCACCTGTAAGTCGAATTTCGCTTGCGTGCGCCGTCTGACGCATACGTCGTTTTAGGCATATTAATTGCTTTTTTGCCGCCGTTTTGAGTTTTGACAAAACTTCCTTCCTTCCCTCGTCTTTTCACTCTTCTCCATCGTTTCTGAGGCTTTCTCTCTCTCTCTAGCTTTTTCTTCCAAATCCTCCATTGTTCAAGCTTCCCAGCTCTGCAATTTGCTGTATTCGTCTTCTCCGGCGTGATTTTCACCACTTTATCGCTTCTGCAACCGTTGTCTGACTTCGGCGATCCTGACACCGGCTTCAGTTTTTTTGGTAAGCCACTGTTCCTCCTGGTTTTAGTTCTTGTTGCTCATCAAGAAGTTCCGCTTCATTACTTGTTGCCATTGCTGTTTTGCTCAAGTATTCGATTTATGAATCATGTATCTGAGTGTGTTTATTTCATGACTTTGCTTTTGCCCATGTCTTGAATACACATACTGCTCACAATTTTCTTGCACTTTTGCCACTGTTTTTGGCCTTATACCCTTGCACTCACTTTGGCACAGTGTTCTTGATAGTTCATCATTGTTCTTGATTTTGAAACACATTCTTGCTTTTCTGTTTTCTGTGACTTTTCCAGATTCATGCCTTCAATCTTCGTTGTTTGTAAAACTCACAAATTTTTAGGAAAAACTGAAACGATTCCCCACAGATTCTGTGCATTCTTAGGCTTTAGCCGAGGTCCTTAAAACCCTCCAAAACACTCCCTTCTGAAATCCAACTCCTCCAGTTAAGTCGATATCATGGGTATGTGGAAGCAAAGGGTAGACACCCCAACCAAGTTAGAGCACTTTAGGCGAGAGTTTGACATCCCGGCCGACGTCCATCTGAGGTTGGCTGGGGAAGATGACTCCATCATGCCTACAACTGATTCTATGCCCTTCCCTATTGTAGCTTTTATCGAGTGTGGACTTAGGCTCCCACTTAACATCCTTTTCCGTGAGTTACTTTATTACTATAAGTTGAACCCGATGCAGCTTGCCATCAACTCCTATCGAGTCATCAATAGCATAATAGCCTTAGCCCAACAGGAGAATGCTAGGGTTACCTTAGCCGACATCCAATACTGTTATACTATGTGTGGCCTTTCACTGAAAGAGAAAGGTTATATTTATTACCTTAAGCCGAGGTCCACAGAGTACAAAATCGTTGCCGACCTTCCAAACTCCAACAAGGGAGCTGGGGATGATTACTTCATTATCTCGGGGAATTGAGAGTTCGCTCCAGATGAAGACCTCCACCTCTACCCTCTTCCTCGAACAGTGTTTGTAGAGGGTAATGGTAAGAGCCCAGTGTTTGTACTTCCTTGTTTTTAAAGTCTTCAATACTCTGTTTATTCTAATGTCTGTTTTTCTTGCAGCTCTTCCTCAGCCACCAAAGGGCTTTCGCCAGTCTTTCTTTCCCAGCATAGACTTGAAGAAGCTTCTGGACCTGCCAGTCCACAAACGTAGAGCCCCTTTGGTTCTCAATTTCATCCTAACCTACAAATCAGTACTCCCTAACGTCCCAAAAATGAAGAAAAGCCAATCGCCCCTTTCTGCCACAACTCCTCAAGCTACCTCCACATCTCGGCCAGATCAAGGATCGACCTCTGATTCGACTGAGTAGCCATCAACCTCGGCTCCATATCTGATCCCGCCTTCACAACACCGTCGACGACACCAAACAGTTTTTGCCGCTGAAATGGGCCGTCAAAAAGCAGTTGCTAAGGACCTCTTGGCCAACATCCCGACCACTGTCGACGCTGAACCCGCACCATCTCAGCCAAAGCCGAAACAAAAAAGGATAAAGAACGCTCAGCCAAAGGCAACGGTGACTCATATTGATACTGAGGACACCTTGCCAATTTCAAAATTGGCTTCGAGCAAGAAGACCACCTCTGTTCCCCGGAAGAGGCCTGCCGAGGCCAAACCATCCCAATTTACTCGGTCAAAGAGGCCGAGGTCTGAGTCTGCCACGACCTCGGGGCCAACGAAATCAGATGCCCCTTGGGCTCCACCAATTACTTTGGAGGACAGGCTAGTCAAAGTGAATGATAGTGCCGACGACGTTAATGTCGGCGTCGCTTTTAGTATCGCTTTGCTTCTTCCTGGCGATCTTGATCGAAACGCCGAGATGAACGAGTATGAAAATTTTGCTCTCATGCTTCAGCGCTCTGTTCAAGTAAGTCTCCA